>BLBF01000016.1:321644-349889 GCA_015471245.1 Laticauda colubrina
CAGTATCCTTCCCCTGCCATGCCCACTAAGCCATGCCCACAGAACCAGAAGTAAAAAAATTTGAGTCCCACCGCTGTGACCGAACATATCAGGGAGTATCCCTTCCATTTTATTCTTCCAGCACAGTGGAATTGAATTATTCTTATCTTAAAACCGTTAAAAACATATTTCATTAAAAACATAGATTTGTTAATTCAGGCCATCCCAACTTTATTCTCGAGTTCTTGCATGTAGCTAACATTCATCTTTATAGCTTCCCTTGATCATACAAATACTCTGCCACTGCTGGTGGAGGGTGGGGTCACAACCCAGCTGAATTCCCAGGAAGGTCCCACCAGAAGAGAAGCTCCAGGATCTCTGTCCAGGTCAAAATCATCACTGCAGCTTCCTTTCCATCCCTCCCAGCTATTCCAGGCCAGGCCTGGCTGGAGATGCTTCAACCTTTACTCATCCAATGGGCTTTACGATTGCCGAGCAACCCCTTAGGGCTGCTCTGCCTCTGTGTCTCCTTCTGAGCAGGGTTCAGAGCTTATCCTTGGGCTGCTTGGGCTGCCTCTCATGGTCCTCTATGGCCAACGGACTATTCTGTTCCATCAAGTCCGTGAGTAAAATCTTCCATTCTGTGATCTGTGAGAGTGAAGCCCAAGAAAGGTCAGAACCGAGCCAATGTCCTACTTTGGGGGATTCCAACTTCCCCAACCCCCCCAAATCTTGTGGATTTGGCTCCTGTCTTGTGGATTTCAAACCATCCCCTCTTCATCTTTCGAGTCAGATTCAGGAAACCTGTAACCTCAGATGAGGATTTGTTCAGGATTCTTCAGGATCTACTCAGGACTCTGGGTTGTAGTCAGAGGTGGTATCCAGGCGGTTCCGACCAGTTCTGGAGAACCGGTAGTGAAACTTTTGAGGAGTTCGTTGAACTGGCAACTACCATCTCTGACTGGCCCCACCAACCCCATCTATTGTCTGCCTCCCATTGAGTCCCAGCTGATTGGCAGGGTCTTCTTGTGTTGCCCTACTCAGGAAAACGGAGCTGGAAAGCAGGTTAGTGAGGTGGGGAGGGAATGGGGATTTTGCAGTAACCTTCCCTTGCCATGCCCACCAAGCCACGCCTACAGAACCGGTAGTAAAGAAAAATTGAACCCTACCACTGACTGTAGCACCTCCCTGGATCCCTAGGGAGCATGGCCCATGGAGAGGAGGAGGGGTCTGGTAGCTGGGGTGCAGTGATAGCCATTAGGGGGGTTTCCAATTTTTCCTTTTGCACAGAATGGAATCTTACCTGGAGTGGATTTCTCTTCCCCTCCCAAAAAGGCAGGGACCAGTTCCTGGTTTCTACATCCAAAACAAAGAACGAAACAAGCGTTCTCTATGTTTATGGCACTTTGGAAAATATTTTATGAAAGTCAGAACTTCCTTTACATCTCAAATGTCACATTATGCTGTAATGCTCCATTTAACCTCATAAAACACAACGGTGCCCTTTCAATGATTAACAAAGAGGATATTCCAACAGAATGGCCTCTGCAAGGAAGCCCAAGATTTAGAGAACAACTTTTGTCCCCCCCACTTTGCAAGGCTGTATAGCAAATGAGAGAACAGCTGGGTGGATAGGATTCTTTGCTGGCACCCCAGAAAGGCCAAAGGAAAAGAACAGAATTCCTGCCAGGCCACAAAAGGAGGACAAAATGAGCACTACGATCACAGGGAGTTTCAGGTGGTGGGTAGCTCCTCCAAGGGAGTGGAGAAACTTAGCACCCACCCCTCTTCTAGAAAAATGAAATATCCTAGGAAATATTAAAAAGGCAGAATATTTCCCCTAAAAAGAGTAGAAACTCAGAAGCAGAAACTCAGCCCCCACCTTCGTTCATGGGTGGGCCATTAAGGCCTGGGCTAGAGTATTTTACATAACAAACATCTACTCCAGGTAAAGCTATAGCAATTGCCCAAAGCCTTTTCATTACATCATCATCCAGCAAAGCTCAACCAAGCCTGGGACTCAGGACAGAGTTGCCCCTACATGGCCCCATGGGAGTCTAACAATTACTCAGAATGCAAGCTCAAATTCAAATCCCAACAGAGGGTATAAAGCCCAGGCACACTCAGCACATCGGCCCTTCCTTCCTTTCCTTCATCTTGAAGCATGTGACCCTTCCTTCTTTGGAGCTCCAAGCCATGTGGTCCTGTCCACCATTCAACCATCTTTCCAAACAGCCTCCATGTTTCCAGTGTCTTTTTCCCCACTTGGAACTGAACCCAGAGGGATAATTCTTCCAACAGTCCCCCACTTGCCACACAAACACACACATCCCTATCCATGCCAGTAGAAGATGTTGTCTAACTATCTGGAAGAAACCTGCTTGGTGTACCAAAACGGCCACAAGAAGTTTGAAGAAGATTCCCTTAAGCTACATCCTGACTTTCGTGGCAGGCTCCTCCAGGTGGAATAGATGTCATTTTTCAAGTCACACACACACACACACACACCCTCCTTTCCAAATAAATTCACGAAAGGTGAAAGTTGTTGCTGGCATTTGGAAAGATCCTAGCTGGTTGCAGGAGTAGAGCAATCTTCAGGGCCATGCAAAACACATCAGTTTCATCTGATAAGACATAGTTTTGTAGTTCTCTATTGTTTATTTAGCATATGGCAAATACATGGACTTCTAGTGGTTCAAATGTTAATGTCCAGTCCACCCAGTCATCCAGGAACAGGGTTGAAAAAAAAATCAGACACTGGGCCGGTGTAAGCTCTCGATGGACATTTGGACAAAATTCCTTCTTTGGAGCTCCAAGCCATGTGGTCCTGTCCACCATTAAACCATCTTTCCAAACAGACTCCATGTTTCCAGTGTCTTTTTCCCCACTTGGAACTGAACCCAGAAGGATATTTCTTCCAACAGGAGGAACCCCATCGCCTGCATGGCCAGAGCCCAGAGTGCTGGGCTGCCTGGCTCAGCAGCCATTCCCAGGGGGAAGCAGAGGCTACCTTGCATGAAAGAGATTTACTTCCAGGGCTTCGAGATTAATGCTCTCCCTTGGCAGACAACCACAGGATTTGTTCAGCCATGAAGCCAGTCAATTACAAGCGAGCTAGTTATCATTTAAGGAACATTCCTCCTCCACCTTCCTTGAGTGTTCTTCAATTACCAGTTTAATTAAGCCAGCAATCCCTAAACACGGGCCAAAATGCAGGAATGGGCACAAAAGAGCAATTCCTGACCCTTGAAGCAATTTCCTCAACCATTCAGCTGACTGTTGAGTAACAAGGAGAGGCTTTGATTGGTGTTGTGGAGCATTTCCCAACTGGGCAACCTCCAGTGGGGGACTGTAACATGGAGGCCTCTCCACCCCAGTGGATGATACTTAATGGATGATACTTAAACATGAGTTAGCTCAGTGGTGGTGTTTGACCAGTTTGGCCCAGTTCTGGTGAACCAGTAGGAGCGATGAGCAGCAGAGACCAAACCAGTGTTCTCTGCTGCTCTGCTATTGGGCGCAGCCGCCCACCCAGACCCCCAAACTCACCTTTATCCTCTGCATTTGAAGCGCAGCTGCTTTGCCTGGCACAGAAGAGTGCTGAATGGTAGCTGCTGAAGCAACCGGGATCGTGCAGGCTTGCAGGAGGTGAGTTAGAATGCCTCTGCGCCTGTGCAAAGTGCGCGTTTGGCATGCGTCCGCAGGCAAAGTGTGTGCACGTGCGCAAAGTGCGCCCACCAAGCCACGCCCGATGGACCGATGGCAAAAACATTTAAATCCCACCACTGCTCCACCCTGACCCATCCAGGCAAGGCTTGAGAAAGGGGGGCTCCATCCCTAGGCCAGAAAGAAGGAGGTTCAATCCTTGAATAAGAACGGTTACAGGAACTGGGCATAAAGAGAAGAGAACTAGGGAGGAGAAGGACCAGGGGAGACAGGAGAGCAGCCTTCCAATATTTGAGGGGCTGCCACAGAGAGGAGGAAGGGGTCAAGCTTAAAGCACCGGAAGGCCGGACAAGGAATAACGGATGGAAACTGAACAAGGAGAGATTCAACCTTGAAATAAGGGGAAATTTTCTGACAGTGACAACAATCAACCCATGGAGCAGAAGTTGCCTTCAGAAGCTGTGGGAGCTTCATCACTGGAGGCTTTCAAGAAGAGACTGGACTGCCATCGGTCCGAAATGGTGCAGAGTCTCCTGCTTGGGGGGTGGGTGGGCTAGATGACCAACAAGATCCCTTCCAACTCTGATTATCTGTTAAGAAGAGCTGCTTTGAAAGGGGAAACTGGTGTCTGCTGAATGTTCACCAGGCTTCTGATACCAGAATTCCTCCGCTGTTGAGTGCTACCTTCTCTTGCACTCCAGCCTTTTACAGAGTGAGAGAAGAAATCGCACCACAAGCACAAGCTGCGTCTGCCAGATCTTTCACCACCATGTGGCAGATATTGGACAACACCCTGGGAAGCATCATCATCATCATCATCACCATCATCATCATCTAAAGAGGACATCCGTTGGAGGCCAGCCTAATTTGGGCTTCAACCTACAGAGCCTTTCTTCTCTAAAGCCTTGGTTTTAATGGAGTGATTTTTCTTCTTCTGAGCGCCAAGGAAATTTGCAAGAGGCTTCACTGCAAGGCGGCAGCTCGTTTGTCTCAGAGTTCAATTCCCCCACCGAGGAGGATTGTCGTTGTGATTAACAATTTAATGTAAACTGTATCACAGCAGAGTTACCTTGTATGATCTTCGTGTACAATTTATTGTGCGTGGCCATTATGCTGCTTTATGTTGCTAGTTATCTGCAAAGGAGGGAAGATGCCAATTGCCTGAACCGCAAGCAGTGGGCAATTGGGGCTCGTAGCTGTGGCCATGCCAGGGTTGCCTGGCTCCCTGAGCCCTCCACAAATCTCTTGCTGCATGTGCCTCATTAGCTCAGAGGATGGTTTATCTCTTCCTCTCCCTCTGGTAGAACAAGGTTGTTCTGACCCAAACCTGGTTCCAAGGAAGCAAACATGAGACAAAGGTCACAGCACAACCTTTTAATGTTTCTTTATGAATCCCATTCTTTCGTGGGTAAAAGGTTGCTTCAATCCAATTAGCTCCGATAAGAACGAGCCTTGCCAAGGTTTAGCAAGGCTGCCAAGAATACCAGATCAAGTTACTAAGCAATAATTCAAACACAAAGAGTCTCCAAACACCAGCTCGGATATTCCTAACGTCCACCAGGTTTGAGTATAAAACTTCTTTGCTTCCTGCAAAGAACTCCGGTGTCTCAGCTGGCTGTTATTCTCTTAAGGGAGGGGCCATCACCTCGCAGCCTTACTCCCGAGTCACCTGTGCTGCTGCAGCTCTGTGAGCAGCTCTGCGCGCCCTGGGCACGGGCTCCTCGGGGTCCTCTTCATCACTGTTGCCAGCCTCCACAATCTCCGAAGGCAGCACTCCACTCCCTGATGGTCCTAGCCCCATCCCTGCATCACGCACAGGCCCCTCATCTGAGTCCTCGCTCTCCAAGACCTCAGCCGTCCACACCTGCTGCCAGCGAACCACAACAAAGGTGGGTTTTTCAAAGAATAAAAAATGAGAAGGAAATCAGAAAAAAAAAAAAAAGAACAACAGAACTTCAAAAGCAACAGAATGGCTGGAGTAACTAAATTCATCAGAAAAGCAACCAGATTTGAAAACAAAGATAACCCCTGAAACAAGGAAGATTAAAAGGTCATCAGCTGGCATTCATGTTAAAAGATGGCAGGAAAAGTATTGAGATTTTAGGCTCCACAATCTGTCATAGCTGAGGAGGGGCAGGTTGATGCATCTTGTCTCCCAGGAGTCAAATAGGAGAGAGTGAGTCATTTTTAAGAACCTTCCCCCCCCAAAAAAAAATAAAATAAAAAAATAGCCTGGTGCTTGTTTGGTGTTTGGGACATCAGAGTCCATCCTTCTTGTGAATGGAGGCAAATATACTTTTCCATCTGTCTCAGCCATGCAGTAAGTGCTAAACATGGAGATTTCCTTCAATGAGCCTCACTTGAACACAAATCTCATCTGAATGTTGTGCTTCAAACATTGAGCCTTCTTGTCCTATCCTACAGCACCACATTGTCTTTAGGTTGGGAACTGTGCAAGGAAGAAGAACCCTTCTCTGCCTTCCCTTTTCTGCTGGACTGACCAGTGGTTGCCAACTGGTTGCCCGGGGGACCATTGGTGATCTGTGAGAAAATTTTGGTGGTCCATAAAAAAATGTTCCCCCCAAAGCAATTAATCCAGGCTGTGTGGGAACACAAGGCTGTGCTGCCCACATGGCCCATCCACCCACTGCTCCCCCCCCTTCAGCCGAGCACAAACCTTACCTTGAGTAGAGCCATTTGAGCTGGAATTGGAAGGTAAGACCAATGGCGAGAGAGGGAAATCTGCCCCCAGGTGGCTTGCTGACATTGGTGGGAAAGTCGGTCCCATACTCCAGAGCTGCAGGAGTCACAAGACTTGTCCTTTGGTCATCCTGGAGCAGCTGCTCCACCAATCCATGGCAGGCCGGTGCACCCAGGTGGAGAAGCAGCTGCTCTGGGATGACCAAAGGGCCAGTCTTGTGACTACTGCAGCTCTGGAATATGGGACTGACTGTCAGATCCATGTATCTGTCATTTCTTCAGTGGAAGAAGACAAGGAGGGGGGGGGGGGAGGCTGACAAAGAAATCCTTTCTTGATGTAACCTGAATAAATTTAACCTGATATCGAATTTATATAATCCACACATGATACAATGGAGGGAGAAAAGCCAGATGGCTGGAACCTATCACCTCTGAGAGGCACAGCCAGGAGATGAGAAGATCATAAAAATTCCACAGTGGGATGTGTCCTGGAAATCTCTGGAAAAGTTCATTCTAAAGCCCCTGTCACACTGCACCAACGGATGCAAAGAGGATGTAAAACAGACAAAAAAGCTTGACATCCGTTGGTTAACACGATGTACTCACTGCCTCCATTTTGCTTCCTCTCTATCCATCCAGCATCCGTCTATTGATGTTTCATCCGCTCAGAAAGTTTTGAGCTGCCCAAAACTTTTGCGTGGAAAATATATCCAATGCGTCCGTTTTGCATCCGCTACGTATCCGCTACGCATCCGTTCTGCATCCATTACGCATCTGCTATATCTGCTAGGCATCCATTGCGCATCTGCGCAACTCGCATCCGCTCGGACGCAGGGAGGAAGCGGAACGGACGTGGAACGGATGCAGAACGGATGCAGAATGGATGCCAAGCGGAAACAAAGCATTTAAAACAGAAAAAACATTCGCAGAGGGGACCTATCTCGGATATTAAGGATGTCTACAGAATGCCTAGAGGATGCCTAGAGGATGCCTAGAGGATGCCTAGAGGATGCAAAGGGACACCTATACTGCCTATAAAAAGGCGGAGCAACTCATCTGCATCTCACTTTCAGACCAGAAGCCCAGCTGTGCAGACCTCTGCAGCCTTCATCTGACTCTTGCTCTTCCACAACATCCAGTCATGTCCACCATGGATCGTAACAAACTCCTTTTGGCAGCCACCATCCTTCTGCAACAGTGCGAAGCCATCTACAGGCTCTGTGAACTCTACTACGGGAAGAAAAGGAGGCGGCCAAGAAGCGTCTGGGTCCGAAGATGGATCGGGAGAAGAGCAGCATCGCCCAGAGACCGTGAGGAGGATTGTGGAAGCTTGCTACATCCTGCACAATTTCATGCGCACCCGCTACCCAGTGTTGCAGAACAGGCTCATGGACCTCCAACAAGGCAATGGGGACATGGAGCCTGGGGAATGGAGGCAAGGGCGAAACCTGATAGACACTCAGGATGTGCAAGGCCCCAACAGAGCCTCACATGAAGGGAAGAAGCAGCGCAACCTCCTGAGACACTGGTGCAATTCCCCAGCTGGAGCAGTGGAGTGGAAAGACAGGATGATAGATGACTAATGGATGCTTCCTTCAGCCTGTCTCATCACAATGATGAGATTGGGCCATGTATGTTGGGTGGGCCTACAATGAACAGGGCGTTTAATAAAGAGTTGTGTTTGTGTTGACATGTGTGGATGATTATTACATTATTATTGATAATAAAGGGCCATAGGTGTGGCACCAGGGAGGGTGGACCATACAGTCCCACTATGCTTGAACTGGAGGCTTATCTATCCCACTGCTATCCTTACCCATCCCACAGCTATTACCCATACCACAGGTATCCCTGCCCATCCCACTGCTATCTTAACCCATCCCACAAGCATGCAAAGGCTTAAACCAATTCTAAAAGTTTCCACCAAGACTTTATTGAAAAAAAAGAAATGAAGCAAGTGTGTGAATCAAAAATAAACTTTATTGAACAACAAGCTGTAAAACAAAAATGACCCAAGTCAAGTGTCCAAATAAAGTCCACACCCAGTCTCTGGCAGTCTTCACGGTCACTCGGAGGTGTGCCCAGTCTCAGGGGTGAAGGGTCCAGGTGCTGTGGAGGTGGTTGCTGCTGCAGTGCTGGTCTGAAGCCCCACTGGGGTGCCTGGCCTCGAGAGGACAACAGGGGATGGTGTGTTGAGGAAGCTCTCAGACAGCTGGCTCAGACCCGCGATGCTGAAAGGTCCTTCCTCCATGCCATGGGGTGTCAGCCCCAGTACTGATGACAGATGTACTGAGGCCGGGCTTGGCTGTGGGGTGGAGGAAGGAGTAGTGTAGTAGGGCTGTCTGGTCTGCAGCTGGGTGAGGACTGATGTGGGTGGCATTGCAGTCGGTGGCATCATTGGCGTGGCTGGCATTGGTGGCATCAGTGGAACTGGTGGCAACGGTGTCATCCGATGACTCTGTGCCTGGACTGGGAAGGGCTGCTGCCTGTGCTGCTGGACCTCCTGGTAGCCGTAGCCCTGGTAGGTGAGGGGCTGTGGAAAGCCTTGGAATGGGAGGGACATCACCTGGGGTGGAGGAGCAGACCTGGGCTGGGTGGGAGCAGGTTCCTCTGGATCTGGAGGGTTGTGAAGCAGCTCGGTGATCCGGTCCTTCACCACCTGGTACTGGGCTTCCTCCATGTTCCTGAGAGTCTGGTTGACATAGGTGAGGAAGGGCTTGCGGTTGGAGGATGAGGAGTCGGTGTTGACCAGCTGAGAGAGGAGATCTATACTGGTGCGGATGGTGTCTCTTATCTCCAGCAGGACAGTGTGGCTCTGCCCCTCCTGCTGTTTGGCTCTCTGCCTTTCTGTGGAGGCGGAGCTGGGGGTGGTGGATTCGGCTACGACTGTGGTGGACTCGATGTCTCCTCTCTCCCACCGCACCAGGGAGTCCTCCACGCGCTCCACCACTGTGAAAACAGCTGTCCGCGGGTTCTCTGCTGTGGCACGCTCCACAGAAACCTGCCTGGAGACAGGGACTGACTCTCGGGCGGAAGAGTACTGGGTCTCAGCAGGCTGCCAGAGAGAGAGGGTAGACAGAGGGGCTCCTGGTGCTCCTCGGTGGCGGATCTCACCCTCCAGGAAGCTGCACCTGGCCATGACGTAGGTCTCTCTGTCCGTCAGCTTTACTGTGGCCTGGCCAGATTTCTTCAGGTGCAGCTTCCTGTACCAGGTGTGCATATGTTTCCACCAGCCGAGGAGCACCTCCGAAGTGTAACCCATATTCTCCGCCCTCTCTCTCCAAGCAGCCTGCTTCCTTTTGGTGTCCCTGTACAGCCGGTGTCCCTTCTGCCACAGATAGTCATTCTCTCTCAGCCACTCCAGCACCTCATCCTCATGTTCCTCCTCAATGAAGTATTGCCTCCTCTCCCGTCCCCGCATACGCCTCTTCCTCCCTTTGGCAGGACTAGATGGGCCCTCATCAGAGGGGCTCCCAGGTGGTAGAGGCTGCTCCTCCACACCACCACCAGCATCATCATCATCATCATCATCATCACCAGCAGGATCATAATCAGCAGCAGCAGCAGCAGCAGCAGCAGCAGCAGCAGGATCATCATCATCATCAGCAGCAGTAGCAGCAGCAGCAGCAGGATCAGCAGGACCAGGATCATCAGCAGCAGAGTAAGCCCCAGGAGCCCCAGCAGCACCAGCACCAGCAGCACCAGCAGCACCAGGAGCATGAGCAGGACCAGGAGCACGAGCAGGACAAGCAGGACGAGCAAGACCAGGAGCACAAGCAGGATGAGCAAGTCCAGGAGCACGAGCAGAACCAGCAGGACCAGCAAAACCAGCAGGACCAGCAGGACCAGGAGCAGCTTCAGCAGAGTACGCAGCAGCAGAAGCACCACCGCCAGAAGCAGCTTCAGCAGAAGCCCCAGCAGAAGCAGAATCAGGGACAGGGGGCGGCAGGGTGGCCCTGTCCCTCTTGCCAGGGATGGTGGCAGGTTGCTGAGACTTTCGCTTCTTCCCCATGGTTTTGGGGTTGCTGGCTGGCAGGGAGGCTGGCAGGGAGGCTGGCAGGCACCAAGGCTGGCAGGAAGCCTGGCAGGAAGCCTGGCAGGAAGCCTGGCAGGAAGGCTGGCAGGCAGGCAGGCATCAAGGCAGGCAGGAAGGCTGGCAGGCAGGCAGGCACCAAGGCAGGCAGGAAGGCTGGCAGGCAGGTAGGCACCAAGGCTGGCAGGAAGCTGGCAGGAAGCCTGGCAGGAAGGCAGGCAGGCAGGCAGGCAGGCAGCAAGGCTGGCAGGCAGACTGGCTGGCAGGGAGGCTGGAAGGCAGGCTGGCAGCAAGGCTGGCAGGCAGGCAGAGAGCAAGGCTGGCAGGGAGGCTGGCCAGGAGGCTTGGAGGCAGGCTGGCAGGAAGGCTGGCAGCAAGGCTTGCAGGCAGGCATGCAGGCAGGTTAGGCAAGGACTCGATGTATCCTGCAGCAGGTCTTTCCTCCGAATGCTGGCCACGTGCGAGCTGCTTCCCTTTATATCCGCGTGGCTTGCGCAATGCATCCCCCCTGCATGCGCAATTAACGCCAGGCATCCGTTAGGCTTCCGCTGTGCATCCTCTAGGCTTCCGCTCTGCATCCGCTTCATCCGCTCTGCATCCGCTTCATCCGTTCCGCGTCCGCTTTGCTGAGGCCCCCCAGAAGCCCTGCGGATGTGCTATCCGCTCCCATCCGCTTCCATCTGCTAGGCTTCCATTCCACATCCACTTTCCATCCGCCCTGCGTCCTCCCCCCGTCCGTGTTATCCGCTCCAGTTATGCAAATTTTTGCCCCTTTTGAGAGCGGATAACAACGGATGGAACATTTTGCTCGTCCGTTGTGTCCGTTTTGTATCCATTGGGCAGTGTGACAGGGCCTTATAAAGGGGGTGGGGGGAAATTAGGTACGCTCTGGGAAACTGTGAAAAGATCATTTCTACAAAAGGGGTGGGGGGGAATTAAGATACTGGCTTTTGTTTCACTAAATACACATTGAGATAAGGGGAGGGGTTCTAAACTCCCTTATGTATGCCTGAGAGACCTCAGATGCTGCTTTGAACTCCTACATGTATCGTCTCATCTCAATAAAGGATTCCTTTTTGATACATTTTGATACATTTTTTCAGAAGTTCCTTCTCGTTGAGTGAATGGGAAAAGTTCTGGAGCCTGATGCCGACTTTCCCACCACCTTCGGCAAGCCACTGTCAGCCAAAATTCACATTAGTGGTCTGCAGGATTTAAAATTATGAGTTTGGTGGTCCCTGAGGTCCAGAAGGTTGACACCCCCTGGCCAGCCTCGTCGCGTGAATTTTGATTTTGCATCATTTTGCAGCTCTGAAGAACTGTATGTCGAGACCTGGCAAAGTTGTCATCTGGAGGCTGAAAAGTACAGAGGCCCATAGGCCACCCACCTGCCCTCTTTGGGCTCTTTCTGAGTTAGGTGGAGGTCATCGGATCTCCAAGGACCTGCCTCTTCTTTGCAGGCTGAGGGTCACACAGAGCTTTGGGATTGGAGTAGGCATTCCTCTGAGGCCTTAACTCAGGGATGAGCTGCTACAGGTTCACCTGGGTTCTAGCAGACCAGTTGCTAATGTTATGGCTGGTTCAGAAAACCGTCGAATCCCATCCCTGGCTGGCCCCACCCACTACTCCCCTCCCCTCCCACCTCATCCCTCCCAGGAGTCTCCTTCAATTTTGGATGCAAGGTAAGCGCAGGGCCTATGTAGGCTCAAGTAGTGGGAAAAACAGGCTTCCTGAAAGTTCAGGAAGTCCGGAAATGATCTCGTTTCCGGCCTCCAGAGCCCGGTGAGGCAGTTTTCGCCCTCCCAGAGGCTCGAGGAAAGCCTCCGGAGTCTGGGAAGGCAAAAACACCCCTCCCCTACACCAGCCACAGTGCAGGAGGCCGACTAGGCCATGCCCATCATGGCCACACCACCCAGCAATTGTGCAGAGAACCGATGGCTGAAATTTTTGAAGCCCACTCCTGCTTAAACTTATCCCACTAGATGGAAATCCTGCCGTGCTGCTTATAACACTGCCTGGAGCTTCCTGGGCCCTTCCCCTCCCCTGCAGAAATTTCGCAGATCAGGGCATGTTTAAATCTTGCCCAGTTCCTTGGCCAGGACATGCCCCCCTGCTCCAGCCAGTCCTGAGACCTTCCACTCAGTGGTCCTGCACAGGAAGCTGCAGAGACGGTGCCAGATGCCCCTAGATTAGCCCTGCTGCCTTTTAAGGATGGGGATGATCCCAATTAAACCTTGGGTGCTGAGAAGAGAGGCTGTTTGGCAGTGAAGGTAAATCCCGAAGCCAGGATTAGCACCAGCAACCCGCTGGCCTCCTTTAGGAGCTGAGCTGGGATGCTGCTGCCTGCTGGAGCTTGCCAAGGGTGCTGGCAACTTTCTGACTTCAGCAGCTGAAGTGGCTGCTGCTCAGGTATGGGGCCATCATACAAATTCACAGGCATTGCAAGTAACATTCAGTCTGCATTTGCACCCCTAGCAATAGTGCTTAGACTTATATACCGCTTCACAGTGCTTTCCAGCCCTCACTAAGCAGTTTACAGGGTCAGCCTATTGCCCCCAACAATCTGCTTCCTCATTTTACTGACCTCAGAAGGATGGAAGGCTGAGTCAACCTTGAGCCAATCAGGACTGAACTGCTGGCAGTTGGCAGAGTTAGCCTGCAATACTGCATTATAATCATTACGCCACCACGGCTCTTAATGTATTCTGCACCAGGGGTCTTCAAACCTTGTGGCCTTCAACTCCCAGAATTCCTCCTCCAGTCATCTTGGGAATTCTGGGAGTTGAAGTCAAGTTTGAAGACCCTTGTTCTACAGCATTGAGATCAACCTCCAGTCTTGCCTCACACTTACATGGTCACTTTCCACAGATGACCTTTCTGCCAAGGCTGTGTGAAGACGAAGGAATGTGGTTGAGATTCAATTATTTATTCTACAGTTTTAGGCTGCCTCATATTTTATATTGCATTAAATAAGACACTTTGGGTGTGACTTCTTTCATTTTTCTCCTCCCTCCCTTCCCTTTGGCACCAAAAGAATAAATACTGATTTTTAACATCCTAATTTAGCTGCAAACGAAGTTAAAGAGAATGAACAAATGAAAAGCCACCCGTAAGAAGATTACAAAGCATTCGGGAAGCTATATATAGGCAGCTTCCTTTCAGCAGACTTAGCGGTTATCAAATCTGGGGCTGCAGAGCCTGGGAAAGAGGTCCTGAAGGGAGGCAGGGGCCAAAGGCTTAAGAAGCTGGAGGTGGGAGGGAGGAGGAAGAGGAGGAGAACTGTAATTCCATGGATTGATTTACCCAGGACAGGTGACTTTGGCTTGCAAAGCTCAGCCTGAAAGGTGAAAGATGATGGTCCCTTCAAAATCCTCCACTCCAAGAATCTCCAACCTTGACAACTTTAAGACTTCTGGACTTCAATTCCCAGAATTCTATGCTGGCTGGAGAATTCTGGGAGTGGAAGTCCACAAGTCTTAAAATTGCCAAGGTTGGAGACCCCTGTTCTACTCTTTCTTTCAAGGCAGGAAGGTTCGGTGTGAGCCATATACCGTGCAGCTGCAATAAGGTCCAAATAAGAGCATGCAGGGCACAGCATGGTCAGTAGTGCATCCCCAAGAACCCACCGCATTCGTCAGAAAAGCACGACTGTTTCGGGCCTTGCGCTTTCCACAGCATCGGAATTTCCTCTCAGGCTTCAAGGAGAGCCCTGAGCAAAACACATCTCATTGGGAGCTCCAGAATTTGCATTCTGTCCTTGGGGGGATGTGGGGGTGGAAATCCTTTGCACCACAGAGACCAGGAAGAGGAGTTGCACCAACCAGCAGCGTCTGTCGTGTGCTTCCTGCCTTGAAAGAAAGAGGAGAGCAGGGCTCTCCAACCTTGGCAACTTTAATACTTGTGAACTTCAACTCCCAGAATTCTCCAGCCAGAGCCATGTGCTGGCTGAGGAATTCTGGGAGTTGAAGTCCACAACAGAAGGGGTATTCAGCAGGTTCTGACCAGTTCTGGAGAACCAGTAGTGGAAATTTTGAGTGGTTTGGAGAACCGGCAAATCCCACCTCTGACTGGCCTCACCACCTCCATCTATTCTCTGCCTCCCATTGAGTCCCAGCTGATTGGCTGGGTCTTCTTTGGTTGCCCTGCACAGGAGAACAGAGCTGGAAAGCAGGTTAGTGGGGTGGGGAAGGAATGGGGATTTTGCAGTATGTCCTTCCCCTGCCATGCTCACCAAGAACCGGTAGTAAAATAATTTGAATCCGACCCCTGACACAGCAGAATCCTTGCATAAAAAAGCTCCTGAGAAAAATGGAAGTTGCCTAAAACCCCTGATGAGCTCCACTGTAGGCAGAGCATTGAGTTCACTCTGAAGTGTGACAGATTGGCCTTTCAAAAGAAGAGCGACTGGACACTGAGACAAAATGTCCCTGCAGCCCTCTGAGGAATGAGATGTATAGCTAGCAGGAACTGATATAGAACCAGGAATCAAATCACAGTGGGAGAATTTCTGTCTTTCTGCCCTGGAGGGAATAAATCATCTTTCCTGGCAGCTAGCAAAGTTGGTTGCTTACTAGGATAAAATGGCCCCCAAATGCATCTCTTGAAATGCAACCTGTTGCTCATTCACAGGGCCAGCCTTCGGGTGCCTCCAAAGACAATTGTGTTTTGTGGTGATCTCTACTGCTGCTAGGGTCGGGATTTTTTCCCAATCGGATAAATCTTCAGGGCTGGCTTTGAATGTGGAAATGCAGAGTGAAAATCATCATGTGATGCTCATAGATTTGGGGGGTTTTTTTTGGGGGGGGGGGGGGCAGGAGCGGGGGTGGGCTTCAAAAATTTTAGCAACAGGATCTCTGTCCGGTTGGTGGTTGGTGGGTAAGCATCGCCTAGTTCAGGGGTCGCCAACCTTTTGGACCTCAGGGATCACCAAACTCATAATTTTAAATCCCATGAACCAGAGACTCTGGGGAAATCACCAAAAACGGTCTGCAGGAAAATTCCCCACTCCATTTTCCTACCAATCGATCATTCTTTATTTGGGATTGCAAACCAGCTCCATTCTCAGGGGAAGAGAGAGAGAAAAAGAGAGAGAGAGAGAGACTTTTGTCTTCATGCAAGGAAAGCAGCAGAAGCAGCAGAAATCTTTCTTTCTCTCCCCCAAACTCCGCCAGAAATGAGTCTTTGCCAGCGCAGCCTCTTGGAGCAGGAGGCCTTGCAGGGCCCCAAAGACTCATTTCTGGTGGAGTTTGGGGGAGAGAAAGAAAGACTTCTGTGGCTTTCCTTGCCTGCAGCCAAAAGCAGAAGAGGAAAGAAGTGGAAAGAAGCAGTCTGGTGGCCAGGTGAGGCACGTAGGGCAAGTGAGGCAAGTCCCCCCCCTCTGCCCTTTCCCCCCTCCCCTCACTACCTCGTGTTGTTCACAATGTGACGCAAGCCTTGTGTTCCCACGGGCCATTTGGGTAGTGCAGCCTTGTGTTCCTGTGCAGCCTGGATTAATTGCTTTGGGGGTGACATTTCTCTGAGGACCACCAACATTTTCTCATGGACCACCAGTGGTCCCTGGCCCACTGGTTGGAGACCACAGTCTTAGTTGGCCCCTGCACTACGGTGGGGGGTGGGGGGCTTTTTGCCCTCCCCGGGCTCTGAAGGCTCTTTGGAAGCCAGAAATTTTTGGCCATCCTGAACTTCTGGGAGGTCCTTTTTTTGCCCTCCCTGAGCCTTCATGCACTTACCTGCATCCAAAATGGGCCACATGAGGACTCCTGGGAGGGGCATGGTGGGGTGGGTGGGGCCAGCCAGGAGTGGGATTTGGATGTTTTCCAAATTGCACAGAATCTTAGCTAGGGGCTCTCACGAACCCCTGCAAACCCCCAGCAGCCCACCCTTGGGTGGGAGAAGCCAGCTAGCCAGATGTTGAGAAGTGACCTGGCTAATCAGCCCAGCAGCCCCTGAAAAAGGGGGCCAAGGGAGCAACTCTGGGGCTGAGCTCTTCCTCAAGGGATTGGGAATGGCATAGAGACACAGTCCAGCCACCTGTCCCAAATTTGTTGCCCCAGCACAGCATGGTGGGGATTTTCATAACAGAGTCAGGGAGATCTGAAAATCTGTTACAATCAAACCATTACTCATGTTCCTGCCATGGTTGCTGGCAAGGATGGACTGTGAGGTTCTCCATAGAATTTGAGAGTAGATAGGAGCCATCAAAATCATGCAGTCCATCCTTCACTCAGGACAGGGCTCTGAATAAAGCTAGTTCAGGTAGTAGAATAGAGTAGAATAGAATAGAATAGAATAGAATAGAATAGAATAGAATAGAATAGAATAGAATAGAATAGAGCAGAATAGACTAGACTAGACTAGACGAGACGAGACGAGACGAGACGAGATGAGACTAGACGAGACTAGAATAGAATAGAATAGACTAGTATAGAATAAGGAATAGAATAGAATAGTGCAGAATAGACTAGACTAGACTGGAGTAGACTAGACTAGACTAGACTAGACTAGACTAGAATAGAATAGAATAGAATAGAATAGAATAGAATAGAATAGAATTCTTTATTGACCAAGTGTGATTGGACACACAAGGAATTTGTCTTGGTGCATAATCTCTCATAAAGAAAAAATAAAATATATTCATCAAGAATCATAAGATACAACATTTAGTGATAGCCATAGGTTATTAATAAGCAATCAAATCATACTAGGAAACAAATAAAACAATGTAAATTGTAAAGATACAAGCAACACGGTAATAGTCATAAGTGGGAATGGCTGACATATGTTCAATGACAGTGAACCCCTCCCCCACTTCTCTGCTGACCCAGATTTTGCCTTTTTGGAAAATGCTCCTCACTTCATCCCAGCTTTCCTCTCCGTAAGATAAAGCCGCCTTCAGTGTGGAATAAGGAGCTATGGCTGGTTCTTGAGAAAACAGCATCTGCTTCCTAATGATTGTAGTTTTTGTCTTTTGTGGGATTGTAATTAACAGTCGTTCTGCAGGAAAGACAATTTAGAGGACCGTCATATTGTTAGTAAATTATTCAGACCTGGAAAGGCATTGCAAAGAATCTCTCTGCGAAAGAAAAAAGAGGCAGGAGAGTGGGGACATCCAATCGCTGCATTCTGACGAATATTGCTGATGAAGGAACCTAATTTCACATACCCACTGGTAGAAACTTGTAATAAGTGACCAAGAAAGAAACTATAAATTGTGACAAAAGTTCAGGTTAGTGCATGGCAGCCAAAAAATGAAAATTCTTTCTGGGAATCATTAACAAATCATTAAAACTGCATTACATCCCAATGAATGCAGGATTCCTGAATGTCCCTCCACACTAGTGGATGGAAATATGTGCACCAAGAGATGATCCAAGTTAAATGTGCATTTCATTTGGTGCTGAGGGCAGGAGGAGCAAAGCAAGCAACCAACCAACCAGTGTCCTTTTTTAATTATATTTCATAAACAAAGATTAAAATAAAAACTAATATAAAGGAGAAAATGGGAGAGGAATGACAAGACAAGTTGAAAAGTTGACCAAACATGACATCAAACAAATATAGAATAACTTGTAATATCCAGCCAACTAAATCCTTGACATTTACAAGGATGAGGAAGAAGCAGAGTCTTTGAAATTTTGCAGTGGGTCAACCCCTGATTTGCTGCCAATATTTTGTGAACTGGTCTGTGTGTGCAAACATGCCATTCCAGTTACACAGAAGGTTCAAGTGGGAAAGTGGTGTGGCCGGCCACCACTTTAAATGGCTTCCAAAGGCGGTTAGATGATTGATGTTGGGTAGTAGTGAGACTTGTCACATGGCTAAATATTATCGTCCTGCTATGGAATGACAGCCTCTGCAGATCATCTGTTGAGGAACATGAGCTGATCAAATCCCAAAGACAGTTTGCTTGTTCTGGTGAGGAGCAGAACGTTAGATGAGACGGGCTTTTGGTCTCATCCTGTCGGGCTCTTCTGGATGTGCTCCTTCCCTGGAGGGATAAATAAGTTTGGTGCATCCTTCCAAGTGGAAGTGACTTTTCACATAATTGTTTCTTTTTTCTTATTACTAATTTTAAACATTTACAGCTAATCCTGTAAATGATCTTCAAAAAGGGAAGCACAATAATGTCTGTTGAAATGAGAGGCCCTAAAAAAAATCCTAGGACCATGATCTAGGCTAGGAATTTAACTTCTCCTTGAATTTTTCCCATCCCGATCAAGCCATGCACAGATGGACATGCTGGAAAGTATTTGTTCGGCAGCATTGCCACAGATAAAGAGGCATCTGTTTCGGATCATCAAAAAACAACTCAAAAGCCAAAGACTCCCTTGCAAGATTTTTGTGGACATAAAAGTGTTGTCTCACTTTGGACCTGCCATGGCTCTTAAGGAAAGGCCACAAGGAGACTGTTTTTAACCACCCTGATCCTGTGCATCCCAAAGCATAAGTGGATAAGAATAATTAAACATTAATGCAAGCCTGCCGTTTAAAGTCCACAGAACAATCTCATTAGCTTGTTGTTGGTTTTGCTACAAAGTGGCCCAGACTGAAGTAAGGTTGCCTCCTTGCCCTCTGGGATTGACCCAAAGATAACCTGCAGCATCAGCTGCCTCCCTGGACTTGTCTAATTTCTCATGACCAAAGTGCACAGGGCAGCAGGCAAATGCCGAGTTTATCGTCACCGCTCATGAAGTCCTGATTAGATCAATTGTATTATTTGAGCAACGTTGGTGGGATTTGGATCCTGCCCCCTTGCCTACCAATGTGGCCAAATGAGACTAAATCCATCATTCCTAATGTATGTGTGTGTGGGGTGTTTTTTTTGTTTTTTGTTTTGCATCACAATCTGATGCAACATGATTTGTTTAATTTTGGCTTACCATGACAAAAGTCCAGCAATAAACACTGAACTGCGCACTACCCTTCTGCATGCCTGTGTAATGTGAATCTAAAGCATGTAGAGCAGTTCAACCATTTCCATGGGACTCTTGTCTTCACAGAATATTAGGCATCCCATATAAAGTTCCAGACCCACTGAAGTTCTCTCTAGGGCACATCTGCCCCTGCTGACAAGAGTACAGACCAGTGGTGGGATTCAAATTTTTTTTACTACTGGTTCTGTGGGCATGGCTTGGTGGGCGTAACTTGGTGAGCATGGTGTGGTGGGGATGGCTTGGTGGACGTGTTGTGGCTTGGTGAGCATGGCAGGGGAAGGATACTACAAAATCCCCATTCCCTTGCCACCCCACTAACCTGCTTTCCAGCTCCATTCTCCTGTGCAGGGCAACCAAAGAAGATGTAAGGCATCCAGAAAGTATCCATGATATCAATCACTCCGAGACATATTCTATCCAGTTGATTTATTTAGGAACATATCTGGTACCTCTATGGCAATTTACCAAAGTGAAAGTATTTCCAAGAGTTACACAGAATCCACCTTCTCTCCTCCCATTTCTACACTTCATAAATCACGAGAACCAATTAACTACAACTGGAATTTCTTAGTACACATACAGAATAACCTTGAACTTTTCAACTCCTCCACCCCCCTTCCATTAAATGTGGCAGCTGCATTTCAAAGCTGGCAGAAGACTGATCAGCTGGGACTCAATGGGAAGCAGAGAACAGATGGGGGCTGGGCCAGTCAGAGATGGGATTTGCTGGTTCTCCAAACTACTCAAAATTTCCACTACCAGTTCTCCAGAACTGGTTCAGAACCTGCTGAATATACCACCTCTGGCACAGACCCATCAGGCAGGTCGAAAGTCACCTGTATGCCTGACTAGCATCTCCTTTCTGGGAAACTCTATGCTGGAAAAGGCTTCCATGGAGGGCAGACAATCGATTTGAAATTATTTACCCTTTTGCCACCTGGAAAATGCTGGCAAAAAATTACTCTACTGGGTGTTGCTTCATCCACAAGGAAGTAGAGTGCACTGCAGCAACACAGTGTAAGCACGGGCTGCACAAGCCTGGAGGCATCAGTGCAACGATTGCAGTTGTCTACACGTTTGCCCAACAAGTACCAGGACATTCTGTGCCTGAATTGGCCTGACCAATCATCCTTAGACACACCACCATTAAATTTTGACGTGACTTATGATGTGGTCTACATCGCTGATGATGGATCAAGAACAACAACAATTATATTGTTGGAACGCTTGCACAAAACAATTGACTGTTGATGCTCTGATTATGAAAGTTTTTGGCCCTGAAATTTTTATGCACTGATTATGGGGCTATAACTAAAGAAAATTTTCATAGCCAGAAAGATTATGGGCAACAATTGACAGGACGGTTCCATTAGGAAACCGTTAAGACAGGATTGCAATTTTTAAGCCCCATTTTATCCTTGTGACTCCTCCAAATTTATTATCAGAGCTTTGTGATTTCATGGCAATCTTGCTACTCCCAACATTTACTGTCCTGAAGCAATTCCCCTCCTGATGAAACTATGAACAGAGGTCCTTCCTGCATGTTGTCTCCTCTGGAGGTTTTACCTTTTGGCTTGAGCTTATCTCTCCGATGCTTTTACACAGGCAAGGCGACCTTCCTCGTGAGCATGAAGCGAGGTCACAGGTCCTTGAGGTCTGTGGAGGATGGATTATCTTAACTGGGTTGCTCAGATCAAGCAGCCCCTCCAGGCAGCAAAGAGAGGAAAAAAAACTCTTTAAGATTCTGGGGGTTTTATGATCACGTGCATGGAAGTTCAGAGCCCGTCCGGCAGTAATTCATGAATTTATTGGAGACAAATCACAGCAATAATGCTTTCATCCAGCAGGTGCCACCAACTCCTGAGAGATGGGGAGGGGGAATCAATTATGAGTTTTTCTGATTTTAAAAACTGCAGGAAAAAAACTGCAGCCCTGAACATAATACACTCTGAACTAAGCCTCAATAACTTCTATGAGGTTCATTTTCTTGCAAAGGGGTACAGCAGGAATCCCCAAACTTGGCAACTTTAAGACTTGTGGATTTCAACTCCCAGAATGCTGGCTGCAGAATTCTGGGAGTTGAAGCCCACAAGTCTTAAAATTGCCAAGTTTGGAGACTTCTGGGATACAGGATTCAAGGCCTCATCTATGCAGCCCCATCTCATTTTCCTTCTTCAATCTCACTTTCCTGTAAGTTCCTCACTTCACCCACAGGCACTGCTGACCAAAAAAGCTTAAAATAAGCCTAGTTTCTCTTGGGTTTTTGATGTGACCTTCTCTTCCACAGACTTAGTTTGCTTGTATCCAGAATCTCTGAAATGAATGAAAAAAAATTGCGAGGAGAAAATAAAGCATAAAGTCTACTATGTTTTCTGTACTGTTCCTCTGACATTTTGCTCTTAAGATATGTAGTGCCCGGAATAGGACTCAGCGATGTTAAAATGGATAGGAGCAGGATTTTTGAAAGTGATTTCCCTCTTGAGGCTGATTGAATTGAAGTTTGTGGGCGTCATTTCTGAGTGTGCCTTTACAGGATTCTGCTGCCGATGAGCCGAGGAGTAGACAATGCGGTGCAATCTTACACCTGTCTATTCAGAAGTCAGTCCTATTGAGTCCAGCAGGGCTTATGTCTGGCTGGGCAAGGAGACTGCAGTCTAATTGCTTTAAAATTTGGGGCAGGGAATTAAATATTAATCAGCAGACTGAAAGAAGCAACAGTGCAAGTAAATGGATAATGGAAAAAGTAAATTGAATTAGGGACTGTTCTTCCTAGGTTAAAGAGCAGGTAATTCACATTTACAGAAAAATGTCTGATCCTAAGAATATTTGTCTCAAAGTTTTTCAAGACACCCCCCCCCATCGCACCATTGTAAAGATATAGCATTGTAGAGGATATCAAACTTAGACCACATCACCAACATAAGACTACAAAATATTATTTTGCATAATATATATTGTTCCGTTTGGAAATAAGGTGCGCGAGACCGGGTTCCAACAAACAGCTCTTTATTAAACAGTAAAGCAACTGGTAACGGAACAACTGCCCAAGCTGCGGCAGCCCTTCTTATAGTGGCTTGCTCGCGGCTTGTGGCCAATGATAGGAGTTCAAGTGTTCCCGCCGTCCAGCGGGCCAATCGGAATGGCTCCCAAGTAACCAATCCGAGAACAGTCTTCTCGGCCAATCAGTTTAAGGTATTTGGAGTCTACCAAGTTCAATACACAACACCCCTCCCCCCTTGGTTTCGTCCAACGTGCGTCACGTAGTCACACAGGTAGGTGGGGCTTTTTCGAGTCCTGGTTGACCTGTGCAGCTCAGTCTCAGTGTGGTCCTCAAGCGGTTTGGATGGGATCGTTTTATCTCTGTGTCTTCTCCATGGAACCTCCTGGAAGGGTGAGTCAGCCTTGCCGCTCCCGCCTGAGTTTCTTGGGCTGGTTGAGGTGGCTCCACCATTCCCTCCTGGTTTGTCCGGGCTGGTTGAGCTGGCCTGGCTGTCTCCTTCCAGGAAGGCCTCACTTCGTTCTCCTGCTCCCAGACTTTTTCTCTGGAGGTCATCTAATTGTGAATGCTCTTTTTGTTTTATTTGGGTTTCTTTGTGTAGTGATTGTTGTCGTGTTATTGGAGGTTCGTCTCTCCCTTTTTTATTATTTTGTGTTTCCCCCCCCCCCTTGGTTGTTTTTGGTTCGTTTATTTTTGGCGCTGGTGTGGTGTTGCATTCTAGTGTTCGAGAGCGAAGCTGGTCGATGTGCCGCTTCCATGCTCTTCCGTCGTCCAACACAAGTTGGTAAGACCGGGGGCCTGTGATTTGGGTAATTGTGGCTGGAAGCCATAATGGGTCCCTGGTAAGGTTTTTAGCGTAAACTAGATCGCCTATTTCAAATAAGCGATATCTACTGGAGGAGTCAGTGGGTTTGTCCCACGTATAGGTGGGATGCAGTCTATCGAGGTAGGAGCGCAATTTCCTACCCATGAGGAGTTCTGCTGGGCTCTTGTTAGTGGTTGTGCTAGGGGTGATATGTTGAATGGTTAACAATCTGTTAAGTTTATCTTGCATGTCCCCCATGTCCATTTTTTCTAGGCCCTCCTTAGTATAATGAACCATGCGTTCAGCCTGTCCATTTGAAGCTGGATGAGCCGGTGCTGTCAGGGCATGTTGGATGCCCTGTGTAGCCAAGTACTGCTCGAACGCCAGAGCGGTAAACATTGCCCCATTGTCTGAGACTATAACATCAGGCAGTCCATGCGTGGTGAAAAGTTTGTTTAACTGTTTCATGACTGCCTCGGTGGTAGTGGATGCCATAAGTATGACTTCCAACCAGTTCAAGTAGGCATCCCCGATTACCAAATGGGTGTTCCCTTTTGTCGGCCCAGCAAAGCCAATATGCAGTCTCGACCATGGGCCTCTGGGAGTTTCCCATTCCATGACTGGTGCCAGTGGGGATGTAGGCCTTGATTTTTGGCAGTCATGGCATGTGGCCACCCAACATTCAATATCCTTGTCCAGCCCTGGCCACCAGATGTAACTCCTGTCCAAGGCTTTCTTCTTAACTACACCTGGGTGCCCCTCATGCAACAGGCACAACATTTCTTCCTGTAACTTTTCTGGGATTACCACCCTGTCCCCCCACAATATACAGCTCTCTTCCCAGTTGGCACAACAATGCTGTTGATCCTGGTCATCCCGATTCCCAGGGGCGCGAACCATTCGATTCCCAGCAGGCTAGGGCAATCATGGTCGACGATTGTCAGAGGCAGGATTTCAGCTTGATTTTTAAATTCTACGAGAAAATGTCCAAAGCCCACGACCGGAATTCAGTTTCCCTGGTAGTCCTTTAATATTAACTTTTGTTTTTCAAGTTCTCTTTGCTTGATGTCTGGTATCAGGCATCTGATAGTGTTCCAAGATACCATTGATAAGTATGATCCGGAGTCTACTTCCATCTCACAGGGCTTCCCTTCGATGTTCACCTTTATCCGGACCTTTTTTATGTTTGCTGCCCTGGCATTTCTGATAGTTATCATCTGGTGCGTTTCCTCTCTGTCGCTCGTTCGTTGGTTTCTGTTTTCTCGGTTCCATCTGCTTCCGGCTTGTCACTCTTCATTTCTGGGGGGGGGGTACTGCCACGTCTTTTAGGACTATAGCTCTTTTTGTTTCGGCAGACCCTTGCAATGTGCCCCCGTTTTTCACAAGCTCTGCAGATTGCATCTAGGAACCTGCATTCTGATCATGGGTGGTTGCCTACGCATCCAGCACACTGGAATTCCCACCTGCTTCTTCTTTTTTCCCACCATTTTCTGTCCGACTGAAGCCTATGTATATCTTCATTGTCATCATCAGTGTCGCTTGGGGAGTCGAGATCTTCATAGTGGGCAGTCGCTGTGGGCTGTTTCTTGCTTCCCTCCGCCTTCTTTTCTCTGGGTTGATTCGGCGGATCTGGAACTGAGTTCATCTGGTGCATAGTGGCTGCGGATTTCTTGGCTGCTTCAGCGGCGGTGGCTTCTGTGATGGCCTCGGCCACTGTGATATTTGGTCTGTTTAGCAGCTTGCTTCGGAGTGTAGCATCCCTCAATCCAAGGAACACGTAGTCCCTCATAGCCTCGTCCATGTTCTGGGACTCGCAGGCTCCTCTGATGTGTCTTAGGGCAGCTACAAAATCTCCAACGCTCTCGTCTTCTCTTTGGTCTCTTTTGTAAAACTTGTGTCTTTTGATCAGATTGGAGACCACAGGCGTGTAATGTGCTCGGAGCATTCTGTTCAGCTCAGGCCATGCCATCTGCTTAACATCTCTCGGTTTAGCTAGCACCTTGGCCATTTTAAAAATGGCTGGCCCACAGTGCATGAGGAATACAGCCCTCTTCCTCTGATCAGTTATCTCCTGAAGCTCATTGCTTTCTAAGAACATCAGAAAGCGATCAATGTACGACTCCCAATCTTCCTCGGCTGGGTTGAACGGTGTGGGCGGCGCATTGTTACCGGCCATCTCTATTGCTCGGTTCTGGTTGCCGCGTGCTTCGGTCTCGCTTTTCTACGATGATTCCATCCTCGTCACCAGTGTTCCGTTCGGAAATAAGGTGCGCGAGACCGGGTTCCAACAAACAGCTCTTTATTAAACAGTAAAGCAACTGGCAACAGAACAATTGCCCAAGCTGCGGCAGCCCTTCTTATAGTGGCTTGTTCACGGCCTGTGGCCAATGACAGTTGTTTAAGTGTTCCCACCATCTGGTGGGTCAATCGGAATGGCTCCCAAGTAATCAATCCGAGAATGGTCTTCTCGGCCAATCAGTTTAAGGTATTTGGAGTCTACCAAGTTCTATACACAACATATATGCATAAGAAATTATGCCTATTATATTGGAACAGGCAGAGGTGGCACTCAGCAAGTTCTGACCAGTTCTGGAGAACTGGTAGCAGAAATTTTGAGTAGTTCAGAGAACTGGCAAATACCACCTCTGACTGGCCCTATCACCATCTATTCTCTGCCTCCCGAGTCCCAATTGATTGGCTGGGCTTTCTCTGGTTGCCCTGAACAAGAGAACGGAGCTGGAAAGCAGGTTAGTGGGATGGGGAGGGAATGGGAATTTTGCAGTATTCTTCCCCTGCCACACCCACCAGGCCACGCCCACCAAGCCATGCCCACAGAACCGGTAGTAAACAATTTTGAATCCTGCCACTTGGAACAGTGGATGTGCTGGAAAAGGCCAAGAAAGCAAGAATGCCCAGGATATGAAGGAGGAGTTCTGGGAATGCCAGGAAAGGAAGCTAGTGATGGATAAAGAGAAGCCACTTCATGGGGGAACATTCTGGATTCCTTGGAATCTCAAAAAATGAAGATGGCTGCAAAGAGGGAGTTTAATTTGGACCTTGAACAAAGAGAAGCAGGCACAATGCTTAAGGAAAGGTTACAAAGAGGGATATAAATGGGTTCCGTACATCAGTATTGATATTAGAAGACATCTGGCCTTCAATCAGCAGGTATTTCTCCACAAATACTTCAGCTTTAGAGAAAATATCTTCAAATCAATGGCATTGCCATAGTATTTGCCTGGCTCCACTATCTGCCAACATTTTTCACAGCTGATATAGAAGGATGCTGCCTTGGATCCATTTCTCAGTGGATAAGAAAAACCTCAGAAGCTTTTGCCCCACCATCTATCTGAAATGAAGTATGTTTTCTGGACACAACCACAGCCCAGATCTACACCCCTACCCCCACCCCCATTTGCAGCTCAGGAATCAGATGTCGGTTCAACTGTCCCATCCAGGAGGTGCTTCCAGCCGCTGAATAGAGCAGAGGCCCCCAAAGTTGGCAAACTTTAAGATTTGTGGACTTCCACTCCCAGAATTCTCCAGCCAGCATTGAATTCTGGGAGTTGAAGTCCACAAGGCTTAAAGTTGCCAATGTTGGGGACCCCTGGCATAGAGCAATCTGCAGAATTTAAGTCCTGTTCAGAATCCACCAGATCAGAACAATCAGGAACTTGTTAGTTCTGTATGTTCAATGTTTCCAAGACAGAGAACCCTTTTCTCCTGCATAACTTGCTGGAAATGAAACCAGTTCAAATAACATTGGCTGACAAACCGTACTCAAGTAGTAGTCCTTAATGGGTCTACAACATCTATGTGGAGAGAAGAAAGAAGTGGGGTGCCCCAAGGTTCCGTCTTAGGCCCAGTACTCTTCAATATCTTACTAAACAACTTAGAAGAAGGAACAGGAGAACTTACCAAATTTGCAGATGATACTAAGCTGGCAGGAATAGCTAACCTCAGAAGATACAGTATGCTCAAAATCCAGGTGGATTTTGACAGACTGGAACAGTGGGCTGTATCTAACAAAATGAAATTCAGTATAAAGTAAAGTCCTACACTTAGGCAAGAAAGACCAAAAGTACTCATATAGACTGGGTGAAACCAGGCTCAATAGCAGTCACTGTGAGTGGGATCTTGGAGTCTTAGTGGACAACTAGCTAAATATGAGCCAGCAGTGTGCAGCGGCAGCCAAAAAAGCTAATGCAATTTTAAATTATATTAACAGAGGGATACAACTGAGATCAAGTAATATCACTCTGTAATGCCTTAGTAAGACCACACTTAGAGAACTGCATTCCATTTTGTTCACATGCTGAGATGTGAGACTCTAGATGTTGAGACTCTAGAAAAAGTACAGAGAAGAGCAACCAGGATGATGAGGGGACTGGAGACTAAAACATATGAATGGTTACAGGAACTGGACCTGGCTAGTCTTGTGAAGAGAAGGTCCAGGGGAGACAGGACAGCAGTCTTCCAATATTTGGGGGGCTGCCACAGGGAGGAGGAAATGGTCAAGCTATTTTCTAAAGCACCTATAGGCCGGACAAGGAATAATGGACAGAAACTGATCAAGGAGAGATTCAACCTAGAAATAAGGAGAAATTTTCCAACAGTGAGAACAATCAGCCAATGGAACAGAAATTGCCTCCAGAAGTTATGGGAGCTGGAGGCTTTCAAAAAGAGACTGGACCGCCATCTGCCAATGATGGTGTAGGGTCTCCTGCTTGGGCGGGGGTGATGACTACAAGGTCCCTTCCAGCTCTGTTAATCTCTATCTGTAACACCTGCTTCCACAATGGCCAGATGTGGTTAAAGTAACCTCCGATTGGTGATATCGCTGAACTCTGGTCAATTTTACCCTGTTAAAAGTAAGAGGAAAAGCTGGCAGCCAGGATTTTGTTCTGCTACTCAACCTGAGGAGAAGGGAGGGAAGTAAGTAAGTAAGTAAGTAAGTAAGTAAGTAAGTAAGCGTTAGAAGAATTATCCTTCTGGGTTCAGTTCCAGGTGGGGAAAAGATACTGGGGAACGGAAGGAAGGGAGGGAGGAAGGAAGGAAGGAAGGAAGGAAGGAAGGAAGGAAGGAAGGAAGGAAGGAAGGAAGGAAGGAAGGAAGGAAGGAAGGAAGGAAG
>BLBF01000016.1:349899-363250 GCA_015471245.1 Laticauda colubrina
AAGGAAGGAAGGAAGGAAGGAAGGAAGGAAGGAAGGAAGGAAGGAAGTCAAGCCCCAATCTTTTGTGGCACAGTGCCTTTTCACGGGTATCCCAGGCAAAGAGCAGGTAAGGTGTCCCTGTCCTGAGAGCAGCCGCAGCCGCTGAGAATGGACGTCTTTTTGCAGAGTGGAGTGAATGTCTGGTGCAGATTGAGAAAAACTCCTGGGGGAGATTTGCCTTCCCCACAGTCTGGGAGCAGCCTGAAGACAACATTTGCCCCTTTTGCCCTCAAGAACGAGCGGGAAGCCTGTCTCAGGGTGGAAAGTCCCAGCTCGACTAATAAAAGGGACAACATCAAATGGCGGTGACTAACCTTTCCCTCATTAGCTTATCATCAAGGCTTTTAGTTTGTGTTCCCTCCAAGCAATTGCTCTTTTCTCATTTCCTGGGCCTTGTATTTCCTCTCACCCCCCCTCCACCCCACCCCAACCAGTTCACTCTGTTCCTCTCTGGGGTTTGACTCTTCCTTTAAAAGAAACACAAAGGAGGAAAATCTGCTTTTAAAACTTCCCTCCTTCGGGGCCCAAAATCTTGAGCTTTCAGGTGCCCCAGCTGCCATTCCATGCCTCCCCCTGCCCCAGCAGCCTCCACTGCCCAGGTGTTCATGACTGGCAGGGAGGCTTCCCAGTGAGCAGAGGGGCTACAAATGAAGTCAGGAGAGGCGAGCAATTCATTTAGTTAATGACTGATGGCTGGAAAGAACCAGCCAGGCAGGAGGATCAGGGATCAGGCTGGGCATCTGCTTCCTGCAAACCATGCTGTTTTCGAGCATGTGATGGTGACCCTGTCCCTTGGAGACCAACAGAAAGCAGCTGAGAGGGTGACCACTCCCTCTGTGGTGGATTAAAATGAAGAGAAGGTAGAGTTTAGGGGGCACATCCACAAACTCCGTAGATTGCTTATCTGGATAAAATCCCTTGAACTGAATGCGTGTACCTACAAATACATGTGACAGGGCCATCTGTGGACCCTTTGAACTTTTGGAAAAAAAAGAAGATAAAAGACTTTTCTTTCCTCAGCAGTTGGTCTGTAGACTAAGATCCCCTTATGGGGCTCCATACAGAGGTGCAATTCAAATTTTGTAACAACTGGTTCTGTGGGTATGGCCTAATTTGTGGGTATGGCTTGGTGGGCATGGCTTGTATGTAAATATTATAAATATTTGTGTAAATATTGATTTTTTTATCCATAAAAAAGAACAACCTTTAACCAAAACCAGGCAAAGCAGGCAAGCAGATTGAGTTGCTCACAGAATCACAGATTCACTCAGAGATCTACCTTTCTGCGATCTGCTGCCTGAGCCTGCACTGAAAAGTAGAAGCTTCAGTCTTAAGGAAGGTTCAGCTCTGCTTTTAGTTTAGCTAGAAAGCAAGAAATCCCACAATTTCCTGCTTTCTAGCTAATCTAAATCTCCAGGCACAACTGATAGTCAAAACAGCTGATGGTCGGGGGGAAAAAAGAAAGGAAAAATAGCAACTTAGCAGGCAAGTTTGCCAGGTAAGGAGTGAGTGGGCGGGGCGGGGCCAGCCAGTGACACGATCTGCTGGTTCTCTGAACTGCGCAGAATCGTAACAACCGGTTCTATAGAGCCAGTCCGACCAGGTGGAATCCCACCCCTGACTCCATGTGGACCTGATCTTCAGGGGGAAAATCCTGGGTGTCTTGAAAGAGCATTTTCTCTCATTGGCTTTGACATCTGAGGAGCTTCAGAAAAAAGAACATGGATTCACGCTGAAATATTATAAAAACTGGTCAACCACTTTTTAAACAAATTGCATGGCTGTATAAATGTCATCTTGATTTCAGCTTTGTTTATCTTTACTTATTTGCATGGCTCATTGGATTTGCATCCTATCTTTGTGCCCAACCCTGAACATTTCAATAAACATGGACATAAAAATAGAAGGTGGGGGATTACAAATTGGATGGATGGATAAATGGATCCTGGTGGGAACTGGGTATTGTAACCAATGGAAAGGACCTCCCTACCTCCCCACCTAACTGAGGCATTAGGCAGAAGTAAAATCCCACTCCTTCCTTGCCCTTCAGGAGGTGGAATGGACATCTTCAGAGGGCCAGAAGAGCAAAACAAATATCTGGAGAGATAAAGCCAGGGCATCAAGGGTAACATGTCACACACACACACACACACACACACACACACACACACACGTTTCCCCCCCCAAGTTCAAGAATGTGTAGGTGAAAAACTCCAATTCTTCAGGATGTTTTCAAGGTCAGTTGACTGAAACCAAGTTTCATATTGATATATTTTGGAAGCTAAAATGCACTTCTGAACCCTGCAAACCTAAGTAAGGCTACTGCAATTCACACAATTTTATTAGTACATCAGGCTTTGCCTCTGTTTGTTTCTTTTTGACTGTGGAGACATTTTGGGCGATAAATAAGCACGCCAGACATTAAAATACTGTATCCAAAACTCTGGGAAATCAGCAAAGGGAAGAAGTTACATACAGCTTAAGGGATCTTTGGGTGGGCCTCCAAAAGGCTCAGCTGATTGCCTTTTACTGCTGTGTATCTTTGTTATATGTTTGCAGAGTAAACTATTTTTGACAAGGCTATCCTGCAAAGATTAACAGGGGTTAGATTAAGATGTCCTTGGTTTTACCATTTAATCCAGCCCATTTTAGTTCTTAGAAGATAACAAAATAACAGGCATCTCTTTCCACTTCTCTGGATCACATCAGACCACATTAACCATCTGTTGTCAACTGGGATTTTAGCCCGGCCTTTGTGAGTTTGGAAGTCAATGCCCTGCCCCTGCCCTAAAGTCACTGAATAATTTTAGATGAGTCCATTAGGCGAGCAGTCCACTCTCAGATATTCTGTTTTAGAGAAAGCTTAAATCAATAATGTACAGTATTATAACCTTGGACAAACTGTAAAATGCATGACTGCTACTGGACTTTCAGACTTTTAGTCATTATGGGTTTCATAATCTACCGAAATGTACCTTCCCTTGTAATCATCTACCAAAAATTTGCTGAACCAGGAAGAGCCTCCCAGCAAACACACAAAAAGTCCCATTGGCTGCTGCTAGGATTTACAAGGGCTCTTGTTTTCATAACATCCATGGTTCACTTAAACCAATGAAAACTGGCACTTTCACATAGGAACCGCAAAATTATCATGCTTAGATCCACCCAGTCTTCTGCAGTAAAATACTTGAGGCTGCCGCCTGGGAAATCTTAACCTGTGGTTTAAGTGAAGCAGTGAATAAGGGAGAGCCCAGAGATATCCAGGATGGGGCTGGTCCTTCTTCCTAACCTAAACACCACCACACAGGCCTGTGCTGCTCTTTGAAATACCTTGAGTCCTGTAGGAAGTTAGCACCCACCCCTCTCCTAGAAAAATGAAATATTGTAGAAAATATTAAAAAGGCAGAGTATTTCCCCTAAAAAGAGTAGAAACTCAGAAGCAGAAACTCAGCTCCCACCTTCGTTCATGGGTGGGCCATTAAGGCCTGGGCTAGAGTATTTTACATAACAAACATCTACTCCAGGTAAAGCTATAGCAATTGCCCAAAGCCTTTTCATTACATCATCATCCAGCAAAGCTCAACCAAGCCTGGGACTCAGGACAGAGTTGTCCCTACATGGCCCCATGGGAGTCTAACAATTACTCAGAATGCAAGCTCAAATTCAAATCCCAACAGAGGGTATAAAGCCCAGGCACACTCAGCACATCGGCCCTTCCTTCCTTTCCTTCATCTTGAAGCATGTGACCCTTCCTTCTTTGGAGCTCCAAGCCATGTGGTCCTGTCCACCATTCAACCATCTTTCCAAACAGCCTCCATGTTTCCAGTGTCTTTTTCCCCACTTGGAACTGAACCCAGAGGGATAATTCTTCCAACAGTCCCCCACTTGCCACACAAACACACACATCCCTATCCATGCCAGTAGAAGATGTTGTCTAACTATCTGGAAGAAACCTGCTTGGTGTACCAAAACGGCCACAAGAAGTTTGAAGAAGATTCCCTTAAGCTACATCCTGACTTTCGTGGCAGGCTCCTCCAGGTGGAATAGATGTCATTTTTCAAGTCACACACACACACACACACACACCCTCCTTTCCAAATAAATTCACGAAAGGTGAAAGTTGTTGCTGGCATTTGGAAAGATCCTAGCTGGTTGCAGGAGTAGAGCAATCTTCAGGGCCATGCAAAACACATCAGTTTCATCTGATAAGACATAGTTTTGTAGTTCTCTATTGTTTATTTAGCATATGGCAAATACATGGACTTCTAGTGGTTCAAATGTTAATGTCCAGTCCACCCAGTCATCCAGGAACAGGGTTGAAAAAAAAATCAGACACTGGGCGGGTGTAAGCTCTCGATGGACATTTGGACAAAATTATGTGATGGATATTTTGTCGAGGAGTACCACAGTCACACTGAGGGGTAGAGACAAGACCCCACTTAAACAACACTATTGTTTGAAGGGAATTGTCACAAGGATATCGTATCCAAGTTCCAAAATCTTTTTACTAAACTCACTTGTGATCAATGTTAACCATGTACACAGCAGTTACTTCATCTTGAGATGCATTTCCTAGGAGTATAAACGGGCCATCACTTAAGTTTTCAGCTTCCGTTTCAGAGAGAAGCATTAATTTTAAATATCCCTCTGTGAGGAAGATGGGAAGCTCTGGCAGAACAAAACCAGAGCTAGGTAGTTCTCAGAACATAAAATATGCCTTATTTCCAAGGTGCTGAGTAACGACGTGCAAATTGCATGTTGTAGGATGCTTGTCTTTTGAGAGGCATATGTGATTACAGGAAAATAGTAGGATTGGTGAGTGGAAAACAGCCACTGTGTCTAGACAGACATTGTTTTAAATGTGGCACCAAGACTTTTGTACATACTAATATTCTCTGTGAATTTGTAGCAATGTTCTCCTATGTCAAATATGAATAACTGTGCAAAGGAAACACATCTCTGGAATAATAATAGCATATAAAAGTGCAAATCATATTGGAAAAGGTGGATGGTTTGTCTCAGAAAGAAATCTGAAACATTTTAAGAAAGGAATCTCTGTTAAGGCCCTGTCACACTGCCCAACGGATGCAAAATGGACACAACGGACAAGCAAAATGTTCCATCCGTTGTTATCCGCTCTCAAAAGGGGCAAAAATTAGCATAACCGGAGCATATAACACGGACGCGGGGAGGACGCAGGGCGGATGGAAAGCGGATGCAGAACGGAAGCCCAGCGGATGGAAGTGGATGGCACATCCGCAGGGCTTCCGGGGGGCCTCAGCAAAGCGGACGCGGAACGGATACAGCGGATGCAGAGCGGATGCACAGAGGATGAAGCGGATGCAGAGCGGAAGCCTAGCGGATGCAGAGCGGAAGCCTAGCAGATGCCTGGCGTTAATTGCGCATGCGGGGGAGATGCATTGCGCAAGCCCCCCGGACATAAAGGGAAGCAGCTCGCACATGGCTAGCATTCGGAGGAAAGACCTGCTGCAGGATACATCGAGTCCTTGCCTGCCCTGCCTGCATGCCTGCCTGCAAGCCTTGCTGCCAGCCTTCCTGCCAGCCTGCCTCCAAGCCTCCTGACCAGCCTCCCTGCCAGCCTTGCTGTCTGCCTGCCTGCCAGCCTTGCTGCCAGCCTTCCTGCCAGCCTTGCTGTCTGCCTGCCTGCCAGCCTTGCTGCCAGGCTGCCTTCCAGCCTCCCTGCCAGCCAGTCTGCCTGCCAGCCTTGGTGCCTGCCTGCTTGCCAGCTTTGCTGCCTGCCTGCCTGCCTTCCTGCCTGCCTTCCTGCCAGGCTTCCTGCCAGGCTTCCTGCCAGGCTTCCTGCCAGCCTTCCTGCCAGCCTTCCTGCCAGCCTTGGTGCCTGCCAGCCTCCCTGCCAGCCAGCAACCCCACAACCATGGGGAAGAAACGAAAGTCTCAGCAACCTGCCGCCATCCCTGGCAAGAGGGACAGGGCCACCCTCCTGCCCCCTGTCCCTGACTCTGCTTCTGCTGGGGCTTCTGCTGCTCGGTCTCGCTCTTCTGGTGCTGGAGCTTCTACTGAAGCTGCTCCTGGCGGTGGTGCTTCTGCTGCTGCGTACTCTGCTGAAGCTGCTCCTGGTGGTGGTATTTCTGCTGCTGCATACTCTGCTTAAGCTGCTGCTGGTCCTGCTTGTGCTCCTGGACTTGCTCGTCCTGCTCGTGCTCCTGGACTTGCTGTACTGCTCATACTGCTCGTGCTCCTGGTCTTGCTCGTCCTGCTCATCCTGCTCGTGCTCCTGGTCCTGCTCGTGCTCCTGGTCCTGCTGGTGCTGGTGCTGCTGGGGCTCCTGGTACTGCTGGGGCTCCTGGTGATTACTCTGCTGCTGATGATCCTGGTCCTGCTGATCCTGCTGCTGCTGCTGCTGATGATGATGATCCTGCTGCTGCTGCTGCTGATGATGATGATGCTGATTATGATCCTGCTGGTGATGATGATGATGATGATGATCCTGCTGGTGCTTCTGCTGCTGGTAGTTTGGAGGAGCAGCCCCTACCACCTGGGAGCCCCTCTGATGAGGGCCCATCTGGTCCTGCCAAAGGGAGGAAGAGGCGTATGCGGGGACGGGAGAGGAGGCAATACTTCATTGAGGAGGAACACGAGGATGAGGTGCTGGAGTGGCTGAGAGAGAATGACTATCTGTGGCAGAAGGGACACCGGCTGTACAGGGACACCAAAAGGAAGCAGGCTGCTTGGAGAGAGAGGGCGGAGAATATGGGTTACACTTCGGAGGTGCTCCTCGGCTGGTGGAAACATATGCACACCTGGTACGGGAAGCTGCACCTGAAGAAATCTGGCCAGGCCACGCTTAAGCTGACGGATAGAGAGACCTACGTCATGGCCAGGTGCAGCTTCCTGGAGGGTGAGATCCGCCACCGAGGAGCACCAGGAGCCCCTCTGTCTACCCTCTCTCTCCAGCAGCCTGCTGAGACCCAGTACTCTTCCGGCTGAGAGTCAGTCCCTGTCTCCAGGCAGGTTTCTGTGGAGCGTGCCACGGCAGAGAACCCGCGGACAGCTGTTGTCACCATGGTGGAGCGCGTGGAGGACTCCCTGGTGCGGTGGGAGAGAGACATCGAGTCCACCACAGTCGTAGCTGCATCCACCACCCCCAGCTCCGCCTCCACAGAAAGGCAGAGAGCCAGACAGCAGGAGGGGCAGAGCCACACTGTCCTGCTGGAGATCAGGGACACCATCCGCACCAGCATAGATCTCCTCTCTCAGCTGGTCCACACCGACTCCTCATCCTCCAACCGCAAGCCCTTCCTCACCTATGTCAACCAGAACTTCAGGAACATGGAGCAACCCCAGTACCAGGTGGTGAAGGACCGGATCACGGAGCTGCTTCACAACCCTCCAGACCCAGAGGAACCTGCTCCCACCCAGTCCAGGTCTGCTCCTCCACCCCAGGTGATGTCCCTCCCATACCAAGGCTTCCCACAGCCCCTCACCTACCAGGGCTACGGCTACCAGGAGGTCCAGCAGCACAGGCAGCAGCCCTTCCCAGCCCAAGCACAGAGTCATCGGGCGACACCGTTGCCACCGGTTCCACTGATGCCACCGATGCCAGCCACGCCAATGATGCCGACAGCGATGCCACCCACACCACCGATGCCACCCACACCAATCCTCACCCAGCTGCAGACCAGACAGCCCCACTACACTACTCCTTCCTCCACCCCATAGCCAAGCCCGGCCTCAGTACATCTGTCATCAGTACTGGGGCTGACACCCCATGGCATGGAGGAAGGACCTTTCAGCATCGCGGGTCTGAGCCAGCTGTCTGAGAGCTTTCTCAACACACCGTCACCTGTTGTCCTCTCAGGGCCAGGCACCCCAGTGGTGCTTCAGAACAGCACTCCAGCACCACCCACCTCCACAGCACCTGGACCCTTCACCCCTGAGACTGGGCACACCTCCGAGTGACCAATAAGAGTGCCAGAGACTGGGTAGCTGGCTACCTGTAGAGTTTATTTGGACACTTGACTGGGGTCATTTTTGTTTTACAGCTTGTTGTTCAATAAAGTTTATCTTTGATTCACACACTTGCTTCATTTCTTTTTTTTAATAAAGTCTTGCTGGAAACTTTTAGAAATGGTTTAAGCCTTTGCATGCTTGTAGGATGGGCAGGGATACCTGTGGGATGGGTAATAGCTGTGGGATGGGTCAGGATAGCAGTGGGATAGATAAGCCTCCAGTGCAAGCATAGTGGGACTGTAAGGTCCACCCTCCCTGGTGCCACACCTATGGCCCTTTATTATCAATAATAATGTAATAATCATCCACACATGTCAGCACAAACACAACTCTTTATTAAACGCCCTGTTCATTGTAGGCCAACCCAACATACATGGCCCAATCTCCTCAGTGTGATGAGACAGGCTGAAGGAAGCATCCATTAAGCATCTACCATCCTGTCTTGCCACTCCACTGCTCCAGCTGGGGAGTTGCACCAGTGCCTCAGGAGGTTGCGCTGCTTCTTCCCTTCACGTGAGGCTCTATTGGGGCCTTGCACATCCTGAGTGTCTATCAGGTTTCGCCCTTGCCTCCATTCCCCAGGCTCCATGTCCCCATTGCCTTGTTGGAGGTCCACGAGCCTGTTCTGCAAGACTGGGTAGCGGGTGCGCGTGAGATTGTGCAGGATGCAGCAAGCTTCCACGATGTTCTTCATGGTCTCTGGGCGATGCTGCATGGTGGTGAGAAGTACCTGGAACCTATTGGCCAGGATGCCAAAGGCGTTCTCCACCACCTGCCTTGCCCTGGACAGCCTGTAGTTGAAGATCCTCTCTTCACGGGTGAGGTGTCTTGAAGTGTAGGGCTTCATGAGGTAGGTTCTGAGGGAGAAGGCGTCATCCCCCAAGATGAAGTAGGGCACATCTTGCGTGTCATTGGGCAGGGGGTCTGGATCTGGAAAGCCCATGATGAGGTTGCCTTCCAGCCCCTTCTTGAGGTCACTGGCGTTGTATACCTGGGCATCTGAACATGAGCCGCTGCCTGAAGCATCGATGTTCATGAACTTGTAGTCAGCATCGACCATGGCAAAGAGGACGATGCTGAAGAAGCCTTTGTAGTTGAAATAAGTGGACCCCGACTTGGGTGGTGCTTGCCATCTATGCCACGTGCTTGCCATCTATGGCTCCAACGGTGTGTGGGAAGTTCCACCTCTGGTACCACTGCTCTGCAATTTTCTTCCATCCTTCTTCAGTGGAGGGGCACTGGAGGAGCTCCTCCTTGTATTCTTCGATGATGGCCTGCACCACTTCTCTGACCACAATGCTGATGGTGTTGAGTGGCACCCTCCAGCCGTACTGCATGCTCCTGTAGGTGGTCCCTGAAGCCAGGTGGCGCAGAGTCAGTGCCACCTTGAGCCCAGGGTCCAGGCTGGGCCGGAAGTTGGTGTTTGCCTTGGTCAACCTGGGTGTCAACCGCTGCACAACTTCGTCAAACATGTCTGGAGGTATCCTCATGAAGTTCTGGAATGCCCGAGGGTCTTCGTTCCTGAGCTCCACCATCAGCTTGTTGTACAGTCCGTCCTCTGCTCTTCTCCCGATCCATCTTCGGACCCAGACACTTCGTGGCCACCTCCTTTTCTTCCCGTAGTAGAGTTCACAGAGCCTGTAGATGGCTTCGCACTGTTGCAAAAGGATGGTGGCTGCCAAAAGGACTTTGTTATGATCCACGGTTGACATGACTGGATGCTGTAGAAGAGGAAGAGGCAGATGAAGGCTGCAGAGGTCTGCACAGCTGGGCTGCTGGTCTGAAAGTGAGATGCAGACGAGTTGCTCCCCCTTTTTATAGGCAGTATAGGTGTCCCTTTGCATCCTCTAAGCATCCTCTAGGCATCCTGTAGACATCCTTAATATCCGAAATAGGTCCCCTCTGCAAACGTTTTTTCCGTTTTAAACGTTTTGTTTCCGTGCTGCATCCGCCAGGCATCCATTCTGCATCCGTTCTGCGTCCGTTCCGCTTCCTCCCTGCGTCTGAGCGGATGAGAGTTGCGCGGATGCGGAACGGATGACTAGCGGATATAGCGGATGCGTAGCGGTTGCAGAACGGACGCATGGGATACATTTTCCGCGCAAAAGTTTTGGGCAGCCCAAAACTTTCTGAGCGGATGAAACGTCAATAAACAGATGCTGGACGGATAGAGAGGAAGCCAAATGGAGGCAGTGAGTACATCGCGTTAACCAACGGATGGCAAGCTTTTTTGTCCGTTTTACATCCTCTTTGCATCCGTTGGTGCAGTGTGACAGGGGCTTTAGCTACAATGGCATCATATTTAATAAGGAAGGCACCAAATTGATTTCTTTAGTGCTTCTTGCCAGGTCAACCCTTGAAATTTTAAAAGTTGTGACTCCTCAACTTGGAGGCTCCTTTCCTGGTGTTTTTTATTGGAAGTCATTTCTTGGAAAACATTATCCTTCTCCAGGCAGCACTGAGGACGGCTGTCCAGAAGGGGTGGAGAAGAAGAGAAAGGGAGGCATCTATAGCCACCTGATTTTTGTTTGATCATATGATAATTTATAGACATAAGATATTTTTACTTCTTCAAATATTTGCACCAGAGGCTTTGAGAGTCATGTTGGCAGAAAAATACAAGAATATTCTATTAAAAAAACCCTCTCATAACTGCCTTTTGAGAAAATAGGTCGGGGATCAATGCCCATTTTTTTCTCAGCATTTTCTAATAGTGGGATGCAGACCTTTTCCACCAAAAAGTTGCAGGCTACCTGTGATGGATTGGTAGAGCTGGGATAGCATCTGCCTTGGCACCTGCTCACGCTTCCTGTTGTCCCATAGAATAGGAACAGAATTCTTTCTTGGCCAAGGGTGATTGGAGACACAAGGAATTTGTCTTGGTGCAAAGGCTCTCAGGGTACATAAAAAGGAAAGAGACATTCGCCAAGAGTCATAAAGTAGGACACTTAAATGATTGTCATCGGGGGGACAAATGAGCCATCAGCTGGGAAACAGTCACTAGAGATCGTAAGGATACAAGCGACCAAGTTAACAGTCGTACAGTCCCAAGCGGGAGGGGATGGGCGGTAAGGAGTGATGAGGAAATTTAAGAATAGCAATGCAGACTTAGTGAACAGTTTGGACGGTGTTGTGGGAAATATTGTTGTTTAGCAGAGGGATGGCGGCATTCAGGGGAAACCATCCTTGTGTCTCCTTGGTCGTCCTGGTGTGCAGGGCTCCATAGCCTCGTTGTGAGGGCAGGAGTTGAACCCGTTTCTGTCCAGGATATGCGAGGGGCCTGTCGCTAGTTTCCCAGACCTCTTTTTTTGACTCGAGCAGGATACGGTTCAAGGCAGGCTGGAAGTCACTGCTCTCTCTGCAGAAAAGACGCGCTCGGGTGAAAAGGCCGGTCCTTCCTTCCTTCGTGGGGGGGAGGGGGAAGAGCAGCCACACCGCCCACCCGGTGAATTTCGCGCAATCGGCGCCAGCGATGACGTCACACGGGGTGGGGGGTCGGGGGGGGGGCCGGGCGGCCAGGAACTCGGAGAAGTGAGTCCCCTCCTGCCTCGGCTTGGCTCGGCCTGTCCTTCCTTCCAGAGGTGCGCCCGGCCCTTCAGCCGGAGCCTCCCGGGAGGGGGAGGGGGGGGGGCGCCGGGGTCGCCGCTGAAGCTCTGAGGGGAGCGAGCGCCACGCCCGGGCCGGACCACCGGATTTGCCTCTTTTGCCTCTCCATGAACCGCCAGGGCCCGGGTATAAATAGCGCGGGGAGGCCGCGACGTCACCGCACCCCCCCCCTCCCTCCCCAGAAGAGCGGAGCTGCCCGAGGGAAGGAGGAGGAGGAGGAGGAGGAGTTGGCCGGCCGGCCGGGTGGCGAGCGAGCGCCTGGGCTGCTGCTGCTGCTGCTGCGGAAGGAGCGGCTGGGCTCCTGGCCATGCAGCCTGGCCGACGGCAGAGCTGACGGCTTGACTCCGCGCTCCGCCGCCCTTGCGAGACGCACGTTGCCAGGGTCGCTCGGTTGCCGGTAAGTGGGCCTTCCCCCCCCCCCCACCCCGTCCCAAGTCCGCGGGGCAGAAAGTTGGGGCCGCGGGGCGGGGAGGGGAACCGGGGACCTTCGGCACGTGCGCCCGGCTCCGCTCGCTGGCGGACGCGCGGGTTGCGGCGGGGCCGGGAGGAGGGGGCGCGCCTCTGTCTCCCCTCTCCTCCCCCCCCCCCCCCCCTTCCCCGCCCGCCCGCCCTGCTTTTTTGCACCAAAAGGCGGAGGGGTCGGGGGGGGGGGGGGGAAGCGCGGCGAGGAAGAGGAAGGCGAGACCGCCGGCCGGGGAACTTGCCCGTTGTGTGGGTTGCAAGCCTGGCCCGGCTCAGCCCAAAAAGAAGCCCCCGTTCCGGCGCTTGACGCTTCTGGGCTGCCTGCTTTGCCAAAGGACGGAGCCGGCTTCCGTTCCTTTCCGAGGGATGCTCAGGCTCGGGAAGGTCTCCTCCCAACCTCGGCCGCTTGGAAGCCCGGCGGACTTCAACTCAAGGCTGGCTGGGGGACTTCTGGGAGTTGAAGTCCCGCCGGGCTTCCAAGCGGCCGGAGTTGAAAAAAAAGTCTTGAAGAAACTCTGGGAAGAGTTTCCCCGCCGGGGACGTTTCTCTCCCCCCCACCCCCACCACCACCCCCACCCCCGCCGAAGCGAGAAAACTTTCCGGCGGTCCCCGAGGCTCTGCGCGCAAGTCGGGATCCGCCGAGCGTTTATTTGGGCAACGGGGGCGGGGGGGGGGGGGCGGGGAGGCGGCGCGTCTGGTCCTTCGTCCCGGCTGCCCGCGGGGCCAGGACGGCGTCCGTGACTGACAGGCGCCCCCGCCGGTCTTGTTTTCTGTTCCTGGATGTTCTGTTGAACGGCAGCCAGACATGTAGGCGCTGGAGGGTTTGCGGGTGGCGGGGTGGCCTCGACCGAGGTGGGCTGGGATCGCTCGGAAAAAAGCCGAAAGGAGAGAGAAGCTGCGGCGGATCTGGGTCCTTTGCTCCGCCGGGTCGGGTTTGGATCCCAGCCCGCGGCCGTCGTGGGCCTTTGCAGAATGAATCCTTCCTCTGCCCGGGTGCTTTTTCCTTTTTCCTTTTTTCTTTTTGCGAGGCAGACCTGGTGGGCAGACCTGGCTTGGCGACTTGGAATCCCAAAAGAAGGATGGTTTGCTTAGCCTCCCTTTCCTTTCTTTCACTTTTTCCTTTCTTTGTGGGTCTAAGGAGCAAACCTCTAGGCGGGTCTCTGGTGAGACTCCAAGCAGGAAAATGAACTTATTTGACATCTTATTTCTTCTTCTTCTTCTTCTTCTTCTTCTTCTTCTTCTTCTTCTTCTT
>BLBF01000016.1:363722-407648 GCA_015471245.1 Laticauda colubrina
CTTCTCCTTCTCCTTCTCCTTCTCCTTCTCCTTCTCCTTCTCCTTCTTCTTCTTCTTCTTCTTCTTCTTCTCCTTCTCCTTCTCCTTCTCCTTCAACATTTTTTTTTATTATTCTTTATCACATTTTACAAATCTTAACCTTAACGGTACAGTGACATCATATTCCAGTCTCATATAAAATATGTACATTTATATATATTGATCTATCATTTTCTTGTCTCTGTTAGCCTTATTTCTATTCTTCAACCATTTATACCAATTCTCCCAAACTTCGTAATACTCCAACTCTTCTTTATCCTTTAATTTCATGTAAGTTTATCCATTTCAGAACAATCTAAATTTATTTGTTTGTGTTTTTTTTTTTAATTACTAATTCCTCTGAGGGCGTGTTATTTTGTTGTGCGAATGCTATCCTCACTGCTGTCAATATGTGTATTAAATATATTTAATCTGTTTGCTATATTTCCTCTTCTATTGTTGTTTCAATCTGCAGTAGCAGAATCGGGTAACAGTTTTGCAATTACTGGTACGGAGGGGAGGGGAGGGGAAGGGAGAGCGGAAAATTCTGATGTCTCAGCATTTCTTGGGGTTTTTTGAATTAGAAAAGCCCGTTCCTGCAACAGCCCTTAATTCTGCCAGGTCTCTTTACCAGGACAGCAAATAGTCACATTAACTAGGTCAAAAGCATCAACTGTGGCTCTGGGAAACGCCAACTCTGTCATGATGCCCAGGAAAGGCTTCAGGGCATTACTAGCTCTTTCCCATTGGCAGCAGGAAGGACAAGCCCTACCCACTTCTGCCTAGATGGCCAATCAGTGTCCGGGACATGTTCCAATGTCAATAACGGACAGCGTTTTTCTTCAGTCACGGGCACCTAAATATCGAAAGGGTCGGGGGACTTGACTGTTGGTCTTCCTGCAACACAACCGAGAGTGCAGAATTAATTTAGCGTGTTTTGTGAAGGAATCCGTCCTGGGTGAAAATGAATCCTGGATGGTTAAATTGGCCCTGTTTTTGGCATTCTCACCAGACATTTTAATCTTCTCCTAGCCTCAGTTAAACATATTACAGGGCAAAACTTTCATTAGAATTAAAAGAGAAGGATAACTCAATTTATTATACAGTATGGGAAAATTGGTATTGCATAAATGAAAGGAATAAATAATTAAATAAGGAATGTATAATGTAGAATTATAGCGTGTGTGGATAGATAGATATAGATATATATTTGCTTTTTTAAGTTTTGACGGGTACTTACATGAATGCAGTTCAGCTTCCTTTGGGTATTATCCCACTTCATTGTAGTGCTTTTAAAGTTGTAGCAACGTTTCAGCAGAATCTCATCTGCCATCATCAGGCTTCTGTATGGAGTTTGAATGTGGGTCAGGGTCTCACAGCCGTTGGTTTTAAATTTGAGGCTAGCCTATTGTTGTGCCAGGATGTTTTTTTTCTACATCCTGATTGGTTGGGAGTCTTGGTCTGTGTTTATTGGACTTGGAACAGGAACAGAGTGTTGCCAGCCAATCAAAGCCACAAAACAGACAGAAGAAACCAGAAACACCAATCAAACAAACTCCAAGAACAATAAACACAGACCAAGACTCCCAAACAATCAGGATGTAGAAAAAAACATCCTGGCACAACAGTAGGCTAGCCTCAAATTTAAAACCAACGGCTGTGAGACCCTGACCCACATTCAGACTCAATATAGAGGCCTGATGATGGCAGATGAGATTCTGCTGAAATGTTGCTACAACTTTAAAAGCACTACAATGATGTGGGATAATACCTGAAGGAAGCTGAGCAGCACACATGTAAGTACCCGCGAAAACTTAAAAAAACAAATATGGTTATTTGGTTTTTTTTTTTAATTCAGAAAACAAATATATATATATATATATATACACACACACACACACACACACACACACATACATACAAACATAGGAGTAGAAAATATGCACTGGAATAATAATTGAAATGCAAGCGTTGTCAAAATAGATTATAATATACATAACACGTCTATTTTAAATAATTGTATTGTATTTTGTATTTTCATGTTATAATTTTTCAATAAAGGTTTAATTTTTTTTTTTAAATAAACATATTACAGGGCTGAAAGTCGGTTGGTTATTGCAACTTTCCTGATTATCGGGGACAATTAAAATTTGATAGTCAGGAGTTTTAACTTAGCCAGAACCAGGATGATACCTGGATGCTCAGCTTGTGGTCGCCCTTTGCCAACCTTGGCTGATCTTGGAAAACTAAGCAGAGCTGGACCTGGTGAATTCTTGGCTAAAGGTCTCAGGGAATAGCTGAGGGCAGGAAGGAAGACAAGGCACACCTCTTCCAGTCTGTTGCCAGGAAAACCATATACATTATCCGTGACATCCCCTAGAGTTGATTTCGGCTCCGAGAGACCTTAAAGTTGAAGGCAAGTCCTCTAAGGAAGAAGAGCGGTGTGTGCTTTCATATCTGTAGCATATCCCTGGACGCCAGAGTATTTGTCTAAGCCAGTGGCCATTGACCTCCATGGCAGAATGAACTGTTTTAAGAATGTTTACATTGGACTGTGGAGCCCGTTCATATGGGAGAGGAACTATTTACAGCAGGGATCAAATACACACTCAGACAACGAGGAAAAGAGGCTGTTTGTGGGGCTGACAAAGAGATCCTAAAACACAGGTTTTTTTAGGGCATTTCCTTCTTCATGGCATCTTTGGGGCCAATTTTTCAAACTTTGCAATTGTCCACGGGCAGGGCAGAAGCGGTGCGTTTGAGGGTGTAAAGGTCATCCTCTCATTAGTCATAAGCATAGCTGTCCCCGCACCTATGTTCTGTGGCCACCCCAAATATCCCAGAGGGAACAAAGCCAACAATTTCCCCTCTGCTTTCTGATTTGGGAGGTTGGAGTTTTTGACTGATGAGCCTTTCAAAGTTGAGCCAGTTTTTTTTTTTTTTTCAAAAAACAAAACAAAACACACACTTTAAAAAGTAATGCACTGTTATCTTTATCCCATGATGGTGAACCTATAGCACGCATGCCACTGGTGGCACGCAGAGCCATTTGTGCCGGCACGCAAGCCCCAGGCACACTTACCTGCACTGCACATGCGCGGGCCTCCCAGCTGATTTACAGCCCGTTTGAGGCCATTTTCGCCCTCCTGGAGGCTCGAGGGAAGCCTCTGCAGCCTCAGGAGGCCAAAAAACGGGCCTTCCAGAAATTTCAGCACTGGGAGTGCCGAAATGGGCCTGTTTTCAGCCTCCCGAGGTTCCAGAGGCTTCACTCAAGCCTCCAGAAGGGTAAAAACGTCCTAAAACAGGCCCAAAATCAGCTGGGAAGTGCACGCATGTGCAGTGCAGGTAAGGGGGCAGGGTTGTTGTGCATGCATGCGTAGGAAGAGCACATTTCATTGTGGATGCCGGCATGCATGAATTTTTGACACAGCACAACAAAAAGGTTCGCCATCACTGTCTTAACCAATAAAGGGTTCAAATATTTCTGCCCTACGCAATATGTTGACCTCATCAGATTCCAAATCATGGAACTTGGATGGGAGTATGTTTTTAACCCAGATTTATGTCACCCCAAGGAAATATGGTTCACCCTAATATTGGAATGGGGGCAGCATCAGATGATCAGATTCCTTCATCAGATGATCTCAAAATAGAGATTCAAATTCCAGCTGATTAAAAATGAGGTAAAAAAGGACAAAAGCATTGTGACAATAGTTACTAGTTTCACAGTTTCAAATATTGAACTGAAGTACTCAGTTGGGAGTATGCCGAACACCCACAAAAATGCTAAAAAGGTCAATGAACAAAACACCCATCTTTGAATATCCCACTTGATAATCTTGTAATTTTGCAAATTCTCGCAATCTCATGAGTTTTGACCCTTTAAAAAAACTGTGTTGTGCAATTGTGTTGGGTCTGTGGATGTTGCTTAGGGTTTTCAGAGACATTAGTTTTTCACTAGTGTTGTGTTACCTCTCCCTGCCTTGATAATTTCATGAGCTTTTCAATATTGGTAACAACCTTTACCGAACAGGGAATACATGCAGGTAAGTTCAGGTGCCATCACTGAAAAGATCTTGCTTGACCACCAGATGAGAAGGAGCGTGTCCCTGCAAGACCGGCTAGCTCCCAACAACCTCAATACACCAGGCACCAACTGTTGCAAGACTCCTTCAGATGGCTTTTGGGCAGCACTTTTCAAGACCTGAAAAGAAACTGCAAAAGAGGTGCTTGAAATGTTTCCTCACATTTCAGACCCCTTGGCTGGACTCAGCTGAGGAATGTGAAAATTTTCTGCAGACTTTCTAAGAAGGCTTTCATGCCTTGGAAACCCAGTAATGTACTGGGTTCAGTCAAAAGAACTGACCCTTGCAGGGATGTCTCAGAATTGGTCTCTTCTAATGGGGCTCCAGCAAGAGCCTCCCTTGAAACGAGCCTGGGAGAATTGTGTGAATTTTACAAATGGAGTGAGATTTCCAGGCCAAGAGTGCACGGGGAAGGAAAGGATCTCTCTCTGTTTAGCAATATCTACTGTTCTGAGCAGTTTTTCTCAAAGCTAAGCAAGGAAAAAGCTGCCACTGTGCAAGATCAACAGATTTCAAAAGGAAAATGTGTAAGAGCTCTTGTTCTCCAGAAGGAAGTGAGCACAAAATTCCCATGATGAACGCACTGATATTTTTCAGGAATCCAGTGTTTACTTTTTGATATTAATGTCTTATTATTTTCACTGAAGTTGAAGTCATCATTTACAAAATCAAACACTTTCTCCCAAAACTTGGTAAGCGTAATACATTGTAAAAAAAAAATTATTTTAAAAAAGCATTATCCTTAATCCATCGCAAACAAAATTCTGGTTTTGACAAACGTTTTCTATATAAACGTTAACAGAGTTAAATACATTCTGAATGTTATTTTTTGGTGTCTAAGTGGTGATTTGTGATCCATTGATGCTCTTGCTATTGAAGTTATGGGTTATATAAATATAATTGTGCAACAAAGGCTAACATTTTCAGAGGAAAATAATGCATACAAAGTACTTGGAATCTGATAAATAGGCAATGTAAAAGTCTAATACTGCAGTACTTCAAAGATAAATGAGCTGTCCTTTTCATCCAATGGATTGAGGACCTGATTAAACTTGCCACTTACAAGTGGATTACTTGTAGACTTAGTAGAAGCAAGTATAATGAAATATGGGATTTATTCATACAGAAAACAGCCCGTTAAGAAATACATTTATATAGTAAATATATATAACCAGAAACATCACTAGAAGCCAAAATCACAAGACTACATCTGATTTATTCTGGCCACATCATGCATGCAAATTCATTGGAGAAGTTAGTGATGCTAGGAAATGTTAGTGGAACAAGAAGAAGGGCAAGCAATGAACATGCTGGCTTGATACTATTAAAGCTAATAGAAAGGTGAACATGCGACAACTGAAAGAAGTTGTGCTTGATAGGGTAGCAATCCTGGAATTGGTTCCTTAAAATTTGAACAGTTCAAATCAAGCACATTCCACCCTCTAAGTCAGGGGTCCCCACACTTTAAGAGTTGTGGACTTCAACTCCCAGAATTCTGGGAATTGGAAGTCCTCAAGTCTTAAAGTTGCCAAGTTTGGAGACCTCTGCTCGAAGTCATGCTTTTCTCTTGACTCAAAACTTTGCCCTGTGACTTCCGAGAAGACGACTGTAGCTGTGACCATGAGGTTCTCTTCTCCCCCCCCCCCCCCTTGCAACTTTCTCACATAAATGAGAGTTTTGCTTCGCTGGGCTCTTAGCAACTTGGCAGCTGCCCTCTTTAGAGTAGCTGGTAGGCCAGAATCCCATGTGTGAAAGACTGGAAAGAGGCTCTCCCAGGCTGGGAAAGTGGCAAAGGATGGACCAGTTGAAACTGACCATACAGGAGAAACTGACCTCTCTGTGTCTCCATCAGGTGAAGGAATTGAATGTGGGAAGGAATGCTCACCTTCCTTAGAAAGGAGTGAAGGTCTGGATATGATGCTCTCTGGCTCCCAGGGAAGATGGTGGCTTCACTAGCGGTGTCTCCTTCCCTTACTCATGTCAGTTTTGGGTGAGGTAGCATCGGCATCTTCTTGTATCATGTCTATTACTTTGAGATCACTGTGGGGTTTTTCTTCATTTGTTTATTCATTGCTTGTTCAGAAACACATAGAAGCACGTGTAAGAGGCATCCACATGATCTCCCATCATTCTTCAATCTGCTTATTCTGCCATCCAACCTGCTACTTTTCTGAAGTTTTTATTTTTTATGGCTTGAAACAAGTAACCTTATCAGTTCTGGCAAAGACACACAGTCTTTTGGCCTGGTGAATTTTTTAAAAGCTCAGCCTTTGAATGTAGTTATTCTTCCCAATGTCATTTATTTATTTACTTTCTGGAATGCTTTCTGCAGGAGGGGAATCCTGAAATATTTTATGCATTTGGGCTGCATCCAGACTGCCTGTTTTCACAACTGATGCTGTGATTGCACAGCACAAATGCATAATGATTAACCTTGTTTGCTTCCCTTTGACAGTTGTCATTCTGTACAGCTAGATTCAAGTTATGACCGCAATTTCTGTTGCTAAGTGATTCTGTTGTTAAATGAATCATACCCAATTTTACAACCTTTTTTGCCATGTTGTTGAGAGACACAGTGCAATTTGTAAGTGAAACACATGGTCATTAAGGCTGAGGTTTTAAAAAATTCACCAGGCCAAAAGATCGTGTGTCTTTTCGAGAACTGATAAGGTTACTCTTTTCAAGCAATGAAAAATTGATTTTGATTGTCAGAAGCTGGATGGGAAAGTAACAAATGGGGATCATGTGATCCCAGGATGCCGCAACCAGGCTGCTTTTATCATCACTTTTTCTCTGCGGTGAACTGTGCAGGTATTGTTCTGGAGGGGTCAGCTCCCAATTCCTAATTAACAAAAAAACTGACTATCCCAATTCCCAATTAACAAAAAAACTGTCTGGACAGCACAGGAAGAATGCAATAAATGGATGCAACGTCCAAGAGAAAAAAGAGAAAGAGAGAGAGAGAGAGAGAGAGAGAGAGAGAGAGAGAGAGATGATATTAACCATGCACACCAAAGGGTATGCTGAGAGTTTTAATCAGAAAGTCAGCTCTTTGAGGATTAAAAATAGAAAACCCAGAGATAAATATACATTCCGAGGGTGTGAATGCAGATTCTGCTTGGGCATATGGCTATTAATCATGAGCTCTTTTTCCTCTACATCACTGAATGTTACATCAGTTTTCTAAGGAAAGGTGAGGAGTTAAGACGTGTTATACTTTCATAATATGCTCCAGTTAATAAAAAGAGCCATCCAAGCAGAAGGGTTTTTTTTTTTTGGTAAGTCGAAGCCTTCATTGAATTATTGCACTTGATTGTGGTTGCACATCTCTTATTTTCGAGTCATATTTTGTGTTTTCCATTGGCTGACATCAGCCAGAAAGTTTATGATTTTTTAAAGGCAATTTGACTGTGCATTTGAAATTAAGGTGACCAAACATTGCAAGAGAAAGAAACATAACTGCAAAAGTGTTATCATTTCCTAAATACTGGGAGCTCAAAAAATAACCACCCCCTCTCAAAGGAGATGGATTTCTTTTTCTTTGTGAGAATTCCCCACAATTCATTTTTTGGAACAAGAGGCACTCGTAACTCTCTTCACAACCCCACCTGGTCTCTCTGACTCTCAGTAATGTTGAATGTATGCAAGTTTCACTCTCTTGGGAAAAAAAAAAGTGTGCCCCCCCCACTTGTTCATGGGCTGTGAAAATAAGAGAAAATGAAAACCGAGAAGGTGTGATAATATAATCCCCCTTCAACAATAGGTGTACAATGTAACAGAAGTTTAGTTTTTGCCATTGTGACACGTATAGTCTCTTGTTTGTGAAAGTTGACTGCATATCTGGATCATGCAATCATCCTTATGCCAGTTTCTAGGGGAAGCCAATCCATCGAAGGACACAGATGTTGGGAAGTCATCATAGGGCCTGTTGCTCTTAGCTCCCCGAGGAAACGATGCTGGAAGAAAGGTGTGTTTGTGTACAAATCCCTGATAACAGAGAGTTGTAGATGTATCTCTAGCCAGACACGTAGCCGTGTAGGGAGTTCCCCCTCTTAAGAGCTCAAGCCAGAAGTTCTGCGGGCCAAACCTTCTCAAGCTGTTCGGGCAAAGTTCTCTGAAGTGGGTGTTTCCCGTTGTGATCTCTGGGGCAGAGCTTGCCAGGAGCTTTTTAAGTCAACTCCCAGAAAAATAGCTCCAGAATACCCATGCATGCCTTTAACTCAAGACCAAGCAAAGCGAAGTCGGAGAATTTCACAGCTTCTTCTCCCGATTGTGTCCTCTGTGCGGGTAAGATTGTGTGTTATATTAGTGTGGAGCTAGACTGAAACTTAAGGCTCAGAAGTGATGTGGAATTACTCTTCCACTGAAGCAAGTAGATCGACGCCAACTTGGTCAGATTTTCATGGTCGAGCTTTTAATATGAAGTCATTGTCTGCTGGGAGAATTGTCTACGAGCTTCAGGAATCACGCAAACGGCACCTGAGGGATGACCTATTGTTCGATATGTAACCTGCCAGAGAAAGGAAATATTTATTGCTAAGATGTTTAACTGAATAGCTGGAATAGTGAAGCGTGTAACGAGTCAGAACACACAATTAAAGCTGATTGGTTGGTGAGAGCAAGCGCCTGCCTGAGGCAATCTAAGCTGTGATTGGTTGCTGTAGCTATAAAGGGGGAGTTTCCTTGTTTCTCACCTTTTTACCTCTGTGCACCGTGATTTACCTCACGATGTTCCTGCTGGGTTGGTTTACCTGACGATGCTCCCGTTTGCCTCTCTTATTTACTCTAAATATGTCTATTTATATAAAACAACCAGTTCATGTCAGCATTTCTGACTTCTTTTAGTCACTGGCTGCACAATTTCCTGATATTTATTCTGCATTGCTTGACGACAACATGGACTTGAATAAATTCTTTATACTTTCTTGGTGGCAAGTCAGGAAATATCATTCATTTTCTCCAGCGAATGTCCTGGGTTGTTGCTTTCCTGTATAGTTGCACAACGTGATTATGTCTGGATCTTAAAAAAGAAAAAAGAAAAAAAACCCTTCCACATGACAAGGTGTTTAAGCTTTATGTAAACTCCAACAGTTGTGTCAATAAAATCACCATACTCCTGTTGAAATGTCTCTTGAAAACATCTCTCCTTGGCAACTGCCAGAGAGGAAAGAGAGGTTCAACACACTATCTTTTTCTGACATGCTTGACCTTGGATCTCATCCAGGTTCTCTTGGCAGACGGTCAATTCAAGTCAACAGCTGTTCTCGTGCTCCGCATAGGCTGCATTTGGTGTGGTTGAATCACCACTCCCATCTGGTTCTCATTGTTCTCTATTGTGAATTTGCTTTGCAACTGCCTTGTTCAAACTTCTCCACTGATAACAACGTTGTCATATGAAGAGTCATAAGCCACCCTTTCACCTGCCTTCATTGTTTTTCAAGTCTGGTGGAGTGTTCAGCTCAACAGCTCTATCTGCAGACTGAAATGGCATGTCCCAAATATAAGCTTACTAGATAACGTTCCTCCCAGTTGTGTCCATGTGACTTGTAGGGTTATTTTCTTCTGCTGTTGAGTGTACTTTGATTCCTAAACATCCCGTGATATTTGTGTGAGTTCTGTAATAAATGAGCCTTCCATGACTTGAAGTTTCCTAAATGTTTGGGATGCTACTTTTAGAAGTAGGAGTTTTAGACCTATAGTCTAGCACCCCATCAGGCTGGAGAACATTGTTAAGTCTTCCAGAGAAGTCACTGAAAATTATATTCAGCAGCATTTCTCTGTCGACTTTTCTGTGGAGTCAGGCTAAGGCAAAGATATTATTCCAGCAAATGCTAAAATTAATTATAGAACAAAACCCTTAATTTTACTTCATTCTTCTTGACTAGTTCAGCAATGTTTAACTGTTCAGTATCTCAAAAGTCATGGCAAATAAAGGTAAGATGTAATTAAAACTCTACAGTCCATTGATTTGTAGAACATTCATATGTTAGAAAATATATTTGATGAGACACAGCAAATAGTAAGAGAAAAATAGCACTAAAGTTACTTGAGCAATACTTTTTCCTTATCTCTGATAAGTGAAAAAATGTGATTATATAGCACCAATAACACAGGATTTTCTCAACTCTGCAATTATACCTGTTACTTAATTTTGAAACTGATTGTAGGAAAACAAATTGTAACAGTAAAAGGTTCAGATACCCATCAAATATTTCCAAAAGTATTTCTGTTTAAAATTTTTTAAAACATTAGTGTACTGTACAATACCGTGGATTGAATTTTCCCCTGATCTTAAAGGCCCAGTCCCACTGCACTTACGGAAGCAGAGGATGTAAAACGTAAAAAAAAGCTTGCCATCCGTTGGAAAACACTATGCATCCGTTGTGTACTCATTGCATACGTGTTTCATACGCTCTATCTGTCAAGCATCCATCTACTGCGATTTCATCCGCGCAAGAAGTTTTGAGCTGCACAAAACTTTGTGAACAGATGAACTTTCCACCGCGTATGATGTACATCCGCAACATATACAGGCAACAAATGTTCTATGTCTGTTATGATCCGTTAAACGTCCGCTGTATCCTCTCTGCATCCTCTGGCCATCCCCTCAACTCATATCCGCTGTAGCTGAAAATGGAAAGAGGGAGGAAACAAAAGGTACATGGAATGTCTACACAGCATTAGTAGCACAGAAATAGAAAGGATGTAAGCGTATGCATCTCGTATATAAATTATTCAAAACGGACAAAACGTTTGTATCTGGGATGTATCTCGGATATTTAGGATGTCTGCAGTATGTCTAGAGTATGTAGAAGGTCCCATAGCGGACAACTGATATTTTCTATAAAAAGGGGGAGAAAATCATCTGGATCGCTGGGATGGTGGACCATACAGTCCCACTATGGTTGCACTGGAGGTTTATCCCACAACTATCCTTATCTATTCCACAAGCATGCAAAGGCTTAACCATTTTTTCCAAAGTTTTCACCAACACTTTATTAAGTAAACAAAATGAACCAAGTAAACTAAGTGTCTTAAGCAAAGATAACCTTCATTAACTTTCTTAGGTAAACTTTATGACTTTATGAAATAAGCAAAATGAACCAAGTAAAGTGTCTTAAGCAAAGATAAACTTTACAAGTAAACAACTCAGTCTGACACTCTTCTCAGTCACTCTGAGTCATGCCCATGGTCTCAGCTGTTCAGCAGGCAGGGACTGTGGAGGTGGCTATGGCTTCAGTACTGGTCGGGGGCACCATTGGGGTGCTTGGCCCCAAGGGTACAACAGGTGGTGGTGTGTTCAGGAAGCTATCCGAGAGCTGACTCAGTCCCGTGAGGTTGAGAGGCCCTTCATCAAGGACTTGAGATGTCAGACCCAATACTGATAACAGATCGTCCGTTGACGGGCTTGGCTGTGGGGTGGAGGAAGGGTTGGGAGGAGTGTAGTGGGGCTGTCTGGTCTGCATTTGGGTGAGGACTGGCGTCTGTTGCGTCCGATGAACCTGGGCCTGGACTGGGAAGTTCTGCTTGTGCTGTGGGAAGTCCTGGTAGTCGTAGCCTTGGGAGGTGAGGGGCTGTTGAAAGCCGTGGAAGGGTTGTGACATCGCCTGGGGTGGAGGAGCAGACCTGGACTGGGTAGGAGCAGCTTCAGCTGGGCCTTGAGGGTTGTGCAGAAGTGCTGTGATCTTCTGCATCATCACCTGGTACTGCCCGGATTTCTTGAGGTGTAGCTTGCCATACCAGGTGTGCATGTGCTTCCACCATCCTAGGAGTACTTCTGGCAGAGGCTTCAGCAGGGCCTTCAGGGGCTTGAGCAGCAGGGCCTTCAGCAGCAAGGCTTTGAGGGCCTTGGGGCTGGTCCACCACAGCAGCAGCAGCAGCAGCTTCGGAGTCAGTGCCAGGGGTGGGATGCTGGTTCTGGCCTTCTTGACCTTGCCAGGGCTTGAACGAGTAGGCACGGGCTTCCTCTTCTTGCCTGACTGATGAACCATGGTGTTCCTGCTAGATGTATGTGGCAGCACGTCTTTCCCCTGTATGCTGACTGCGTGCGTGCTGCTTCCTTTTATATCCGCAGAGCTGACGCAATTCATTCTCCCTGCATGCGCAGTGAACACTTTGCATCCGATATACATCCGTGTGGCATCCGCTTTGCTTCCTATAGGCGTCCGTGATGCATCCGCTTCATCCGCTATGCATCCACCCCTTCCGCTATGCCTCCGCTTCGCAATTCTCCCCCGGAAGCCCTTCAGAGGTGTCATCCGCTTCTATCCGCTAGGCTTCCGATGAACATCCATTTAACATCCCCGCTACATACGACCCATGTCCGTTCTTTTCTGTTCTGTTTATGCAAATTTTTGCCACTTTTTGGAACGGATGACAACGGATGGAGCCACTCCTGAAATTTTGCTCGTCCGCTGTGTCCTTTATGCATACGTTTTGCGTCCGTCGGCCAGTGGGACCGGGCCTTAAATAGAGGTGAATCTTCATTGGTTTCTTTCTGCTCTTTCAAAAAGCTAAAGGTGAACCCTCCCGATTTTATATTTGCACATTAATTTTCACTGGCCCAATTTCAGAGCATTGCAGTCTTGTAGCTAAAATGCTTGACTTGAGCCAGGAAAAGCTCTTGGGGGGAAGGGGGCTCTATATCATGCAGAGGCATGATGGATTATTTTTTGAATCACCAGTTTGGGGCTTACTCAGAATCTTGTGCTAATGAAGACTCTTGATTTGTTTTCTCTGGTAATATGCAGCTGTTTTGTTTTGTAACTTCCAAACTTTGCCTTTTGATTTTACCTCGGAGGCATATTCCTGAGGACTGGTATAAACATGATTGAAACTTCAAGCATCGAGCAGCTTGCAGGCTGAGACTTCTGCTGTCCGGCCAGTAACCTGTCCTCAGTCCTGTTTTCTCTTCTCTAAGCAAGCTTGTGTTGATAGAAAACTGAATGAAGGGATGGGGCTGCCTGATGTATGAACTGAGTGAGGTTTTTAAGTCAGCCTCAGTAAGAGGCAACTCCCATCCTGGTCTTCAAAAAGTCGAAGAGGCAGCGAGCCAAGTGAGAAGCTTGTCTGAGGTGGTAACCATTGTTCTGGTCTCCTTGCAGCCCCCAGTAGATGGATATTGACATGGACTACGAAAGACCAAATGTTGAAACCATCAAATGTGTGGTTGTCGGGGATAACGCAGTCGGCAAAACTCGCCTGATCTGTGCAAGAGCCTGCAATACCACCCTGAACCAGTACCAGCTGCTGGCAACCCACGTCCCAACAGTCTGGGCAATTGATCAGTATAGAGTCTGCCAAGAGGTAGGTATGGCTTTGACGTGGAAATGTGTTTAATTCTGAGCCTCCCGTCTAGAAGGGATGATGGGAAAGTGGGCTGGATGGAAGGAATTCCAGAGAGAGGAGTACAGTAGATTGGAGCAGGCCAGAGGAGGACTCTTCCATCCACTGTACTTAGAGAATATATGTGGAAATACTTCAAGATTTTTTCCTGTTGCCTTTGCATGCTTATGTCATTGCTACCTGTTGGAAGGTGCATCGTATCCTTGCATACCTGTGCTTCTGAAGTTTCAGATCTTCTGGCCAACGTATCCTCCCTTTTCCATCTTTTTAGCTGCCCACCTTTGCAGTTAACTGTCCAAAGAAATTCCCCCCCAATTGTTGCAAAAATTGTTAGTAAAGAAGGCATTCCAGCTCATGTGATCTAAAAATGGATAGGGTTGCATTTTTTGTGCAACTGTTACAGTGCAACAATTCTACCCCAGCTGATTTTCGTAACTATTGGTCTTCTTCATAAACTCCATGTTGGGTCTTAAATCTGCCAGCCGTCCAATCTACTCTTTGCATGTTATCGTCATGCCAGACTTCAATGATGCATTTTCCTTTTGTGTCCCACCTGAATATATTAAAATGTTGCATTATTATTGTTGCTCATTTCACTAATCACTTGCTGCACTTATTTCATTTGAGGCTTAGTTAGATTGTCTAGGCTTAAATCTTTTGTTAAGAAATTGTGTTATGTACAAAGGCATGAAATCTGTCAGCTTTGTCTCAGATTAAACCATGCCTGCTGCTGACCACAGTTCAGATTGGATCCCAAAGCCAAGGTTTAATTTTGCATATCTGCGTCTTCTAAGCTTTATAAATTCTTCTGTATAACACAGTAACCTCGGGAAGGCTGATGGCCAAGCGTTCAGGTGTTATACCAGATTATAATTTCGCACAATACTTGGGTATGATTTTACTTCAAATCATACTTGCTGCGTTTTGGCAATAATGATTTCTTGCTTTGGGGCTCCTGTCCAATCAAAATTTGGCGGGTTATCTGAATTGAACATTTGATGGTCTCCAACCAGAAGTTGGCATCTTCTCACTGAAACCCAGAAGTTGATATCTTCTATCATCCCTGACTATAACTTTGCTGGCCTCAAATTTTTGGGAATTAGGTCCCTCCAAACTCTGACTGCTTTCACCACAAACCTTTGTCTTACAGATACCTCTCTCTGTTCCAGGTTCTTGAACGGTCCCGTGATGTAGTTGACGAAGTGAGTGTTTCTCTCAGGCTCTGGGACACGTTTGGAGACCACCACAAAGACCGACGTTTTGCTTATGGAAGGTCAGTCAAAGTTAGATGCCCCTTTTGTGGCAAGCAAGCGAATAGGAGAATAATTACATCTTTAATGGGTTAACATTTGGAGTAATGAAGCTGAACAAAATACTATATATTTCACAGATCATCTACAAACAGTGTGAAGAAGAAACAGCACTATTAAATGAATAATTAAATTAATGGTTAAATAATTAAATTAATAACTACCTTTACTAGTTTTATTTGCTTGGCTGATCATAAAGAAGAATTATTGCTGAATTGGGAGAGTTTTGAAGACTGCAATCTTCAAAATTTGCAGAGGGTGAAATTTTGCCTATCGTTTTTAGAAAAGTGGGATCAGACTAATGAGGAAGGTCCAGCTCCTTTATCAGCGAAATTCCATGTTGGTACAAGTGGAGAATATTTGGTTATCCTAAAAATGCATTAGAAGATGCAGTCTCTTTAGGACCAGAAGTCAATGCCAGCTTAAAATTCCTGCAAACCATTTGAGATTTATGGAAACTGCTTCAGACTGTTTGTTTTGGTTCCTTTTTAATTTAAAAGTTACCAAAAAGAGCAGACTTTGTGGATGAGTATGAAACACCTTTATGTCATAATTGCATACATATCAAATACATTAACATCAATCCTGGCAACAGAAATTGAGATCCAGAAATACTTTTTGCACAGGAATCAAAAGTGATTTGTTATATGCCACAGAAGAGGATGAAGCACAAAGGCTGATCAGATCAGCCTCATAGGCCTTTGTGTCCAAGGAGATGTTCCAGCAGCTGAAGCTCAATTTACATTAATCCTTTTGATTTAATATTGATTAACATTGTTCTAGATGGTGGTATAATCTGCAGAAGGTTAAAGAGGCTTCCCCAACTCAGTGCCACTGGATTTCAGCTCTATAATTCCCAAGCAATAGGGCTAATTGCTGTGCCAACGTGAAGTTGAAGTCTGACAGATCTATACAACATCAGGTAGAGAATCAAGTAGGGATGGAAATTGGGAGCATTTGTGGATTTCCTTCCAGAAGCAACTGAAATCCATTGAATTCAGAGTGTGCAACAGTAACTCATTTCTGGCTTCCTATTTCCAAAAATTGTTTTGGGAGAAGCCCCAAAGTGAGATGCCTCTGCAAGGAATTATCTGGAGTGATGTACCAGTCCTTGAGAACCCTACAACCAGGACGGAAATACAAAGGGAGGGGGGGGGGCTTCTTGATGCAGAAAGACATGGCCTCCAGCTGCTTCTAGCTGATCACTTGGTGTCTCCTGAGAAGAATAGCCAAGGTCATAAAAGACATGAAAAGGCTCAGGAATGTTGACCATTGGCTTTCTGTTGCTGACCTCGTAGTTCCCCCTTCTGGGGAATAAGTCATTTAACAGCCAGGTTTAACAGCCTTCCCAGCCTTGGTTAACAAATACAGTTAAATATTTAAACAACATTTAAATGTCTTTCCTAAAGGTTGCAAAATAAATGGCAGGGGCATTGCCCCTTTGCCAAATGTCTGCATGCTTAAAATTCAGTTCTTACTGATTTGGCAGGTTTATTTGAATCCTTGCTTCTCCTCCTGGAGGCGCCTTCTGCCACACAAACCAACATGTTGTCATTAAGCAGTTGGGCTGAGATGTGAGGACAGAGCCAGGAGCGTCCCAGCATTTGCTGAAACAAAACGGTTGGGAGATGACTGTGATGTCTCTGCGTTAAATCTTTGGGGATAATTACTTGAGTAGAACTGCTGAACTCTTCAACTCTCAGCTTATTGAAATCTGGATTATTTTAGGGTCAGAAGAATTGACTCAAAGCGACTTCATGCCACAAATCAGCAAAGCACCTGTCAATCTTGGGAGAGGTGCACTTATAAAAAGCAGCCTCTCCTCTGTCTTTCCAGCACCTTGTCTCCCTTCGGGCACCACCATCAGGGCACCAGCATCCACTGGCCAATCCACTACTTTTCTTCCAAGCAAACTTTGTCTTGTTCTCCCTTTAGCTCCTGCCAATCTCTCTCTCTCTCCTTCTCATACCCGTCTGTGCCTCCTCTGGAAGGCCATTGCTGACTGAAAGCCACAAACACCTTTGCCAAAAAGACCTCTCCATCCATTTTAGTTTGGAACCATGCAGAGAACACAGCACCCCACTTTTCCTATAGGTGGACAAGTATCTCAAAAATACCTCTTTCTGGTTGGGCATGGACTTCCCACAGCTGCCATTTTTGGATCCTGCGTGGTTCCAAGCCAGAAGTAGTTGGTGACTAGCAAGAATGTCCTCCTAGGGAGCAGCTGATGACCTATCCAAAGTTAGATATGATGCTCCTGGCTCAGATTTCAGGGGACAATGAAGACACTATTGTGTGATAGATTTTGAGGACCACCAGCAAACATTTGAAAACAAAGCCAAGTCATTGATTGTCACAGCAATTTGCGCATTGAGAGGAGGACCAAATCACATTCTTTTCCCAATTCCCTTTACTCAGTTCAGGGAGGGAGGGAGGGAGGGATTCTAAAACATATTCCTAATGCACAAAGAAGGAAAATGCTGCTTTGTAAATACTTGTCTCCATAAAAATACCCGAAAAGAGAGAGACATGATTGGCTGCAGTTTCTGGCTGGGGGCATACAATTTAATTGCCTGAGTCACACTTTGGTTTGGAAGAGGGGTAAGATTTATTAATTTTTTCCCTTGTGATCCCTGAATCTTAAAGGGATCCTTGGTGTGCTGGATTTTCCTCCAGAAATTGTCCAGAATCATTATTCACAGATTCCCCTTGGTTTATCTCAGGACCTGTTTGATGTTTGCCGGTATTAGCTAGTTGGCCCAACTTCCCCTTGCAAAAAGTCTTTGACCTATCTCAGGAAAAGGGGGAGTTGACCTGCTTGCTGCAGGGTTGAGCCCTTATTCTGCCCTACTTTACCCCAATATGCCACTTGGGAGATGGATAAAAGGATCTTTGGTTGTTGTGGAGGAACACAGAATTGTGACAATGTTTATGCACTTCAGCATCATGATCCTGGTGTATTTTTAAATAAACCAAATCTTGATTATTCCCTCCTTCCACCCATTTTTGAACAAAGCAATTGAGATACAAAGTTTATTTAAAACAAATACTGTTTTGTTTTGCAGATCTGACGTTGTGGTGTTGTGCTTCTCCATTGCTAATCCTAACTCCCTGAATCATGTGAAGACAATGTGGTGTCAAGAGATCAAGCACTTTTGTCCTCGCACTCCTGTGATTCTGGTGGGCTGCCAACTGGATCTTCGCTATGCTGATCTGGAAGCTGTCAATCGAGCCAGGAGGCCATTGGCAAGGTAGAGCTGAATGCAGATAAAACTTTGTTCGCCCATGGGAAGGCAATGCTGGACCTTTGCAGAAAGGGCAACATCTTGGCTTCTAAGGAAGCATTTGAAATGGCCTTGCGTGTCCAATTTCTTTAGTTTATAACACAATACATAAATATAAAAACAAAATGAATACCAAATAAATTAACAATTCCATACCTGGAGAAGGGGTCTCTCAGATAAGCAGGAAGTCTTCTCAGATGTTGAGGGCTTTTGGTTATCAACACGTGTGGTCTTCATGGTGCATCCAGAGAGGAAAGCATGAAGGCCAAAGGATCACAAGAAGCATCCCTTGATAGGTGGGGTCCACTGGTGCTGTTCAATGAGTCTGACCTCTTCTTTTTTCATTTTTCTTGCAGGCCTATCAAGAGGGGAGACATCCTGCCACCAGAAAGAGGCAGGGAAGTTGCTAAAGAGCTTGGAATACCCTATTACGAAACCAGTGTCTTCGATCAGTTTGGCATCAAGGATGTTTTTGATAATGCAATCCGAGCAGCCCTGATTTCCAGGAGACATTTGCAGTTCTGGAAATCCCATTTGAAGAAAGTCCAGAAGCCTTTGCTCCAAGCTCCATTTCTACCTCCAAAGGCTCCTCCCCCTGTTATAAAGATCCCAGAGTGCCCCATCTTCAAGATTAATGACGTGGGATATTTACTGGACAATCCCTTGTGTGCAGACGTGCTCTTTATTCTTCAGGAACAGACTCAGATTTTTGCTCACAAGATCTACTTAGCTACCTCTTCATCCAAGTTTTACGACCTTTTCTCAGTGGAATGTGAAGAAACACCAGGCTTGACTGAAAGCTTTTGTAGTGAAGGTAGTCATCTCCCATCCAGAACCTGTAGCCTTGAAGCAGTTGACCAGGGAGCGGAAGGAGCAGCTGCACCATCTTCTGCTTCGACTGAGGGCCTCCAGGTAGAGTCTGAAGCAGGAGAAGTCACCTGCCCAAAACAGGGTCCAACACTCTGGGGCAAAGGTTTCATTAGCCTACATCAAGAGATGCAGATTAATCCTGTTTCAAAGAGGGTCTGTGCAGCGACAGTGGTCAAGATGGAGGCCTCCATCCAACCGGGACCTTTTAAAACCGTCCTGCAGTTTTTATACACTGGGCAGCTGGAGGAAAATGAAAAAGACCTCACCCGGGTAGCTCAGATTGCTGAGATCCTGGAAGTGTTTGACTTGCGAATGATGGTAGAAAACATTACCAACAAGGAAGCCTTCATGAACCAGGAAATTACAAAGGCTTTCCATGTCCGGAAGGCTAACAGAATAAAAGAATGCCTCTGTAAGGAGACATTTTCTGGTGAGTCTACATGGAAATGTCCCTCTACCTTGCATTTGTTCCAATGCTAATAAGGACACCTGGGATGGTTGTGTTGCAAACCAAGATCCAATTGGGACATTCTGAAGGGTCCAGGAAGGGAAGCTTTGTGCCCACAGCCAAAAATTGTACCCTACGACAGGTAATTCTGTATTCCTTGATGCTAACATAATACATCTTTACACAAAAAGGCAAATCTGCCCCTCTGCCCAATCATTTTTGAAACCTGGAGAGGGTTGTCCTCCAGTTGTAGAATGAGGGGAAGATGCAGATGCTTTTGAAAGAGAGATCCAAGGGTGGGGTCTCCTCTTTTGCTCAGAGGACAGCCTGAACCAGTTCGAGCATTGGGAAAAAGTCAGAATTCATAGGGAGATGGGCAGAAATAGGAGGCCTCTTCCTGCTTTCCTTCCTTGCTGGCCCTGTTGGCCCAGGAGGTGTGGGTGCCTTTGACAATCAGCTCTCCAAGCCATCTTGGGGGGACTTTGCTCAGGGTCCTGGTGAATGTTAACTCCTTTGGTGATAACTGGATGGGGTTTCTTTTCTTTTTCCTTTCCTTTTCCTTTCTTTCCTGTTCAGTTCCTTCTTCTCTTGCTTCATCTTCATCCAATTTTGCTTTCCCTTTCTCTTTTATTCTTCCACCACCAGAATTACAATTCTAGCGTTTTGGGGGATGGGAGGGATGCAAGCCTCCCCCTCCAACCATTTACATGGGCTGCTTTTCTTGCAAGGACACCAGCGTAACTCTCTCGTCCTTAAATGGGAAATGACATTCTGTCAAGTACAGTTATGGTCCATCTGACTCAAGAAGGTCTCTGGGCATTGGTTCTTCAGACAGGAGACTTTCCCAGGCCTTCTGGATTAGATTTGAGTCTCTCTGCTGCAACACAGCTGCTCGACTGATGAGCTGCCTTTCTCTTCAGCTAATTCTGTGACTTGGAGCTGTTTGAGTGGAGTGCAGTATATGAATGTAAATTGGAAGATAATGAAAAGACAGGTATTTTGGGCTACAGAAGCTGGGTTCTTCAAGTTCCACTAGGTGGCAGCCATAGAATATGGAAAGTTTAAGGTATGTGTTCCATCTAGTGGCCATATGGAGTTTTGCAACTAAGGGAGACCAGGATCAAGTCCATGAAGGTCCAGGGGGGGTGATTTTGGGCAGGCCACCTTCCACTCAGCCTACTTCATAGGGTTGTGGTTGCAGAAAGGAACAAAGAGTGATCCCCATCTAAGCCACCTCAAGACAGAATATAAATATTATTATTCGCAATACTTCTACTAATGTGCTGTGGCATTTACATGTTGTATGACACTGATACATTTGACCCATTTTAATTTTTGTCAGTGAAACTCTTGATAACCTCAGCAAGCAGGAACCCCTGCCGAGGTTCCTGTGATAGATGCTCAGAGTTTAATTGCTCTTCTGCTCATTTAAACATTTACATTTGCCTTTCTGGGTGTCCTCAATGAAGGACCTTCTTTGCAGAAATTCTATGAAATCACAGGTCATGTGAGCTGTCTTCCATGTTCTTTCTGATTCTCACATTTGGCTGCAAGCACTAGCAATTGTTATTGTGTTTCTTTGATCCCTTAACAGATGTGACATTTGTGCTGGAAGATGGAAAGATAAATGCTCATAAGCCACTTCTAATCTGTAGCTGTGAATGGATGTCTGCTATGTTTGGAGGATCCTTTGTGGAAAGCTCAAACAGCGAGGTATTTGTCCTCTTTCGCCTGTACCCTCAAAGCTTTGCTCTGGAGATGGAAATTGCAAGGACTCGAAGGGTGTGGGCATCTCTTGGCGATGTCTCTTTGGGGACTCCTCCAGTCTGTCTTCTGCACTAGTTCTTAGAAGATAACCTGGCGCCTGACTGTCGGGAGTTGGTGGGATGGGGAGGTTGGAGGTGGAAAAGCTGGACTCCATCCCCTATCAGATCTCAGTCCCATGAGCAAGAAAGCCAAACCCCACGGAGAACCAAGTGAACCTCGTCTTCATTCCACTCTGCTTAATTTGCAGGGCTTCAAAACGCCATGTAAAATTGGCACAACCTTAAATGTGAAATGTTAGAAAAATCAGTGGGTCACCAGGCTATCCAAGAGAACAATTTTCAATTCTTACCTTGACATGAAATATTGGGCTGGAGCACTGAAAGATGAGGAGCCACATGCTCATTTCTGGCAATACAGTATTGATGACCTCAAAGAACAGTGATAGCAGCTTTGATGATTTTTTAGCACCACCTGAAATGATCTTCTCATTATTCCTCATATTTTAACTGCTGAAACTTTGCTTTTCACTTTATTGTCAAGGGGACTTTCCTGCCCATCAAGAGAAAATAATGTGGATCAGCAATGGTAGCTCTCAAACACACACACACACACACACACACACACACACACACACGCGGAGGGAGGGAGGGAAAGACCCACATTATACACTTAATATTCTGGAAGCTATGTTCTACTAAAAAAAATTCTCATTACTTTTGAAACAGCAGTAAACATAATTCCCTCCCTGGAGGCACCCCCAGCAGGTGGTTCATTAAAAATACATACCTTGATTCAGTAAGCTGTACTCTACAACAAGAAATTATATATAGATATATTTATATATACACACACACAATCTGGTTCCTAATTATAATCACTAATAACGTGCATTTGTCTTGGTAAACTTAAATATTAATTGCAAAGCCCTATTTTTTCATAGCACATGAAGCTCTCTGTGTCCATCGTCTTTCACTGCCTTGTTCGGGGAGAATGATGGGAATGGAAAAGAGCAGAGTCTGGTTCAAGATGTGGGTAGCATGTAAAGACTGAGGCAGTTCCACATAAATATCATGAGCCCCTTCTAATTTATTTATTGTTCTGAAATTCTGCAGGAAGAACAGGTTATTTGCAGCAATAAGTCAGGCATTTGTGCTCAGCCTCTGAAACAGCCAGCAAAAAAAACAGAGAGAGAGAGGGTGGGGTGAGGGAGAATCTCTCCTCAATCATTGCTGAGATGGTCTTTACCCTCCTCTAGTGGCAACTTTACATGTTCTCCCTGGCTTTGTGTGTTTTGTAAAGTGGTTGTCATGGATACTTGTGTTTAGTAAAGGTTCTTTGAGAAGTTGCATGAATAATGCAAGAACTTTATGCAGCGATCATCTCCACCAGAGGAGAAACCCTGGAGAAGAAGAGTTTGGGCTCAAAGTCCATGTAACTCAGGGACTTTGTGACTGCCTCTGTCTCATCCAAGATCTGAAGCCTGTTCTGTTTTTCCACAAGCAGCCATGGGCCATTTGTTGGGATGAGGACATATGGTTCTTCTGTAGGAGAAGATTTATTTGTCTCAACAGAAGCAATGAACTACGGGACACTGAAGAACAAGTCCAGTCTTGATGATCTGGATTGACCTTTGTCAATAATTTCTCCTTGTTGGACTTTAACCTGTCTCTCTGGGTTTAATTTAGGAGGGAAGATGGCAGTAAGCATGGGAAATCTTGAAAACCTGGGGCATTGATGTGTTTTGAGGGAGTTTCTGCTCTTGCTCCACTCTGTTCTCCTCTATTCCCCAGTATAAGCACTGATTCTTTGCAGAACATGATTTTGAAAGTGAAAAGAACATTGCAGAATTATTGAAAGCAGTTGTCCGAGCAAAGGTAATACTGAGAAGGGCTGAAAAATAATCAGCATCCCAAGAAAGCATCTCTGAACTATTTTTAGCTCCATGGTATTTATATTATATTAAGGGCAGAAAATTGCTAACGCAGAGCCCCAAAATGAAGAGTCCTTGACCTTGTGTGCACACTGTGCGTATGTATTCTTCATCGTTATCCTGCTTCGTTCTCTTTCTTGGAGGGGCATTTGGCACAGATCCGACATATAGACATATATGTATATCTGTAGACATATAGTATGTGTGCCTCTGCAAACATGAAAAACAAAGGAAAGTTCTTTTCATTGTTCATTTTGGGGACTTTGTGGTTGCCTCTCATCCAAGATCTGGCCTTGCTCTGTTTTTCCACAATCGGCCATTATTATGCCTCTGATCCGCAACCAGCTTGTGCTTCTGTTTGCAGAAATCAGCAATGGGATGGCCCAGTTGTGCCACTTGTCTTTTATTTAAATTGCTGTTGGGTCAGTGGATGAGAACTCAGGGAGCTAAGGGTCCAGGATCCCACTTTTCCAAGGCACAAGTGACATCTTGGCAGGGGGTTTCCATGCTGAAGGGAATTTGTGGGTGACTTTGCCCATCTTGACAATGATTTTGTTGTCCTACCTGAAGCTGCAGCTTTCTAATAAAATGTATTTGTGAGTGATGGAAGTCAGAGCTTTGCTGCTCATAGTTTAGCCATTATGTTGGGGGAATTAGGAAGATAAATTAGGACTGAATCATAAATTGGGCTCTGATTTCAGCCAAATCTCACAAAAATGAGAAGGCATAGGAATGCAAACCATCAAGGATAGCAGTTTAGGGTTTAGCAAAACTGAATTATCAAGAGAATTTTGTTGCCAAGCTGCCTCCTGTGGTGGATTTGCTTCTTCCATGAAACTTCAAGTTCCATCATTTGCTTTCAAGCATTGCTTCTTTGCTGTTGAAGAGTTTCAGGAGGGCCAGTTCTTTCTAAAAGGGAGTTAGAGGTTGCCTTCAGGTTGCTCAGCTGGTGCATTTTGAAGGAGATGACTTATCTGTGCTTTCGGCAAAACTGGGAACATCTGGCATAGAATGACCAGGTATCTGAGGCAGATGTCCAGAGTTCCTTCTCTCTTCCTCTGAGAATTGTTTCATTATGTGTTTCATCCAAGGTTTGCCTCTAGCACAGCCATTTTGTTTTGGCATTATGATAGTTCCTCAGATTTTCAAATGTATCTATCAGCTTCCCCCCCCCCCCCAGACTGGATGCTTTACTGCAGGGGTCCCCAAACTTGGCAACTTTAGGGACCTCTGCTTTAGTGTAAAGCTTTTCATAAACCTTCATCTATTCTGTTGATAGAAACTCAGCCTCCTTGAAGTTCAGGTCAACTATGAATGGACACAACCTTGTCATTTTCTTAGCAATCGTGTAGAACAGGGGTGTCAAAAGTGCACCGCTACGGCATCGTCACATAATGTATCAGTACTTTTTCCCCCTTTGCTAAACCCGGGCGTGGCCATGGCCAAGCGTGTGATGCATCCGGCCTGCGGTTCACAGCTTGACAGCCTTGATATAGAACAAAGAATAACACAGTTAGAAGGGACCACAGAGGTCTTCTAGTCTTAACCCTCTGCTTGCTCGAGTAGAAGACTCTGGACCGTTTCAGAGAAATGATTGTCCAGTCTCTTTTTGAAAGCCTCCAGTGATGCCTCCAAAACATCTGAAGGCAAGCTTTTCCACTGATTGATAGCCTCATCATTAGGAAATTTTTGCTTAGTTCTAGGTTGCTTCTCTTCTTGGTTAGGGTCCATCCATTGTTGCTTGTCTTGCATTTTGGTATATCTTTGTAGGAGCCCATCAAATATTGCAACACTACGATCATGTCACCCCTATTTTTCATTAGACTAGACATACCCAATTCCTGCAACTGTTTTTCATCTGTTTTAGCCTCCAACCCCAGTTATCTTTGTTGCTCTTCTCTCCACTCTTTCCAGAGACTCAACATCTTTTTTATATTGTGGTGACCAGAACTGGATGCAGTATTCCAAATTTGGTCTTATGAAGGCTTTGTAAAGCGGTACGAGAAGTTCACGTGATCTTGATTCTATCCTTCTGTTCATGAAGCCTAGGACTGCACTGGCTTTTTTGGCTACCGCCGCACACTTTTGGCTCATATTTAAATGATTGTCAATTAGGACTCCAAGATCCCTCTCACAATTACTGGCATTAAGCCAACTTTCATCTAGCCTGTACATATACAGTCGGTTTTGGAAATTTTCCATTTTCCATTTGCAAATTTACCATTTACAATTTTGTCTTTTACAAAGTAAAATTTACAAATTTTACATTTGTAAATTTACCATTTACAAATGGTGCCCCTTCTGGGATATCCAGTTTAGATTTTTCCATGGTCTCTAGAAAATGATTTCACCACAGAGAACAGAAAGAGGGTAAGATGTAGGCTAACATCTTGGATTTTTTCTTGTAAGATGAGATCCTGATTAATGCATTGCTTTGATGAAGCAAAAAAATTTAAGAAATGCCAAGATAACTCAATGAAGCAATAAATGGCTGAATTGCTGCCAAAATATTTTGCAAGGCCAAGAACCAATTTTACTCCAACCACATGAAAGCAGAATTTGTATGTAGAAGAAAAATTGTGAAAAGGCTGAAGTCATATTTTGAAGTCGTATTTTCTGCAGTCAAGTTTGGTGCGGTTAACCTTGAGCTTGTATCTATTGTGTGCTTTTGTATTGTTATGATTAAAGCTGAAGTATTCATTGACAGGTAGGACATTGCAAAGTATGATTTTATATCCTATATTTAGATTGGACCAGAGGCGGCGTAGTTCTAGGTTTTCTAGGTCTAGAATTTCAAGTCTGGTGGCATAAGGTCTTCTGCAACGAGCAGAAGAGTGGAGAACTCTTCTTGTGAAATATTTCTGGACTTTCTCAACTGTGTTAATATCAGATACGTAATGTGGGTTACAGACTGATGAGCTGTATTCGAGTATTGGTCTAGCAAATGTTTTGTATGCTCTAGTTAGTCGTGTGATATTACCAGAGAAAAAGCTACGTAGGGTTAGGTTAATAACTCTTAATGCCTTTTTGGCTATGTAGTTACAGTGGGCTGTAGCACTTAGATCAAATGAGATGAGTACTCCTGATGGGATGGTAGATTTTTCTTTCTAATAATTGTAGATTTGGTAGTAGAACAAGCTTCCTTTGGTGAGGATGCATTCCACCGAGAATCATTAATGAGAACCAGGGCTTTGAGCAACGGCTTAGTAAATCAACTAACTAGTAAGCGTGCTGTAGCACACATTTACAGTGGGAGCTGTTTCTACAGCTCCAAGCTTAAGCTGCAGAACATGTTTGTATGTATGTGTATACAAATTCCATAAGAAGCACTATTACTCACGAGGGAGAATAATAGCCTTGGATCAGGTGTGCTGGTAGTTCAGTGGTCTCCAATCTTAATGGAGACTTTAATCCTGTGTACTTTCCCATAGACCTAAATGTGCTGCATGTGTGAGATGAGATCTTTCCAAGAATAATGATTTAATTAGCTCTGAAGGTGGATACGGTCCATTTCCAAACTCATGGGAAGCCTCGATCTATGAATGAAGACAGGCTGGTTTTGTCCTCCTCTGTCCTCCCCTTCTCTTAGTTTGGGAGTAGGCTGACCCTTCCCTTGCAATAAGGAGCCTCCTTTAGGGGAAGGAGTGGCAGAATTTGGGGGCAGCATTGAAAGAAGGATTAGCCTAGACTTTCTACGTAGCCACAAACAAATGAAGTCGAGTTGAGCAAGTGTGCTTAGGGCAACCTAGAGTTTCAAGGCTCTTTTAACTCTGCCCTCCAGGTTCTGCCACCACCCTCTCCTCTTTCTCTAGACACCTTACAACCTAGGTGGAAAGCAGTAGCACGACCCTCTATCTCCTGGACTGGATTATTTCTCGCTCTGAAAATGCCTTCCCCAATGTTTCAGGTTGTTCTCCCCAACATCACTAAGACTTCCATGCAAGCTGTTCTGGATTACCTGTACACCAAGCAACTGTCCTGCAGCCAGGATTTGGACCCCCTTGAATTAATTGCCCTGGCCAACCGATTTTGCCTGCCCCACTTGGCTGCACTGGCAGGTGAGCCTCTCCAGCCTTTCGCCTCCACCCCCGTCCCCCCGTCCCCCTCCAAGGCATCCGGGAAGAAAGATCAGCTTTTGGCTGCCTTGTTTTCTGAAATGCAATCTACATTTCCAATGAGGGAAATGTCATGTTCCTTTCATCTGATCTCTCTGTGCTGAATTAATTGAGTGCAGCCCCCCCCCAAAAAAAAAAAAAAAAAAGTGTGCGCCTTCTTAAAGAGGCCGAAAGCAAATAACAGGCTGCGGTTCATAATGCCCTTTAGGCAGCCTGATTATTCTTAATTGAAAGAGTGAGAATATTAAAGTTTCCATTGTAAATTCTCTACTCTTGAGAGCTTAATAACATCTTAAGTAATTTGAATTTAAACAAAACTTGAGAAGGAAGGAGCCCAAGATCCATTTATTGCTCCACCCTGACTTTGTTCATTATTATGTTAGCGTTCTTGGAATTGACTATCCTAATAGTTATCCCTCTGCTGCTCCCCCAGCCTCAAAGAGAAGGGGCTGGATGAGAGAGAGCGGCCACAGCAGCAGAGGTGGGTGGGGAAGGACAAGGGAAGGAGGGCCACCTATGAAATATAGGGGAGTGATCTCACAAGTGCGGCTCATGTCTGCTTCTTTCCCTCAACAGAGCAACACACGGTGCAGGCACTCACCAGAACAGCCATGAGCGGTATATGCATAGATGGAGAAGTGTTGTGTGTTTTGGAAATAGCCCAGGTTGGTGTCACTCTGTTGAAAATGTCTTACATGCTTATGACATTGTAAAACATATGCACAGGTGGTCCTCGACTTAAAACCATTCGTTTACAACAGAACTCAAAAAAGTGGCTTACGAGTGGTAAATTTAGGACCATCTGTCCTACCTTTTGGTGAAGAATTTGTGGGCGGAGAGTTACTGTACTCTTTCCCATGGATGAAAAAGAGATTCCTTTTTCTTCAACATTATTTTTGGGGTGTGCTTCTCATCCTGCTGTTCCTTTTGAAAAGCTGAGGATACAACTTCTCACCACCTTAAAAACCTCATTTTTCAATCTGCCCTTAATGACATGATGTGTGTCTTGGAGGGAGAGGGCAGAAGGCAGAACGAGAAAATTCCAGGTTTTCCACAGTGGGAGATGGGAAAAAAGATGGGAAAAAAAAAAACCTGGTGCTCTGGTTCAGGGCGAGGGAATTTTGAGAGTTGAAGTTCCACCAGGCTTAAAGTTGCCAAGGTTGGAGAGCCCTACTCTGGTCTACAAGAATCAGCCTTAATGATCATCCTGGTTAGGATGACTATGAGCAGTGGAGGTTTCGGGACCAAATAATGAGGCGGCTGGGGGATGGTTTCCTAGAGACTGGCAGGGTGAAATCCCTCCCTTTTTGGCCCATCAGTTTTCTGCTGCCAATATCTGCCTGTTTCCCGTGAGAGTAACCTCTGTCCCCTCAGAAAGTGCCCCTTTGAACCACTGGGCTATCAATCAGGATGGTTTGAGAACCAGTCCCTGCTCCAGTGAAATGTCCAGCCTGAATGCCTGCTTCCCAAGAGGTCCCCCAGAGCTCCCGGAGTGGAGATGTTCTCTTGCCTTGACTCCCTTCTGTTTCTTTTCCAGTTCCACAATGCTAAGCAGCTGGCAGCTTGGTGCTTGCATTACATCTGCACTAACTATAACAGTGTTTGTTCGAAGTTCCGAAAGGAAATTAAAATGAAATCTCCTGGTAAGAGATTCTGGCCAGCTTTCTTTATCACCTTTTCACAATATTTATGTTTGCAAGTCGACCTGTAGATATTATATGGTTTACTGCTTATTGTAACATAACTTATGAGACCTTTTTTTTTTTTTTTATAGCTGCAGAATCACTGAAATATAAAAATGCATGACATTGAGCTGCAGAAATGATCCTCCCTGAAACTTCCTATTTCTGCCTTTGGGACACTTCAATTTCAAACACTTGGATGATCTTTTCTGCATTTCTACATAGGAAGATGCATTTTGAGTTATGGCAGTCTAGCATTTTGTGTCTTTCATAAATGAACTGTCTCTTTCTGAGTTTTCTATTTGAGACTATCCGAAAGCAGACACAAAGAGCTACATCCTCCACCACGAATAGGAAATCCCAGATGTTCTCATCCCCATCCTATAACAACTTGAAACTTGGAGGAGTTTTTCAAAAGAGACTCCCCCGCCCCCTACCCCCCCAGAAATCAGCACAAGATTTCAGGTTCTGCATTCCATGACTTTTGCATGCTCGATATAACATGTTCCCTAGGTTTTGTCCTTCAAGAAAATAGACATGTTTCTACGACTTTCTGGTTCAAATTATTGTTAAACTTACTGGGTATCGTTTGTTCACCAGATAATCAGGAATATTTTGAAAAGCACCGCTGGCCTCCCATTTGGTACCTGAAGGAGGAAGACCATTTCCAGCGGGTTAAGAAGGAGCGAGAGAAGGAAGAGCTGGCCCTCAATAAACATCATTCAAAAAGGAAGTGGTGCTTCTGGAGTTCCTCAGCTGTGGTTGCCTGAGTCAAGAGAAGGCCAACCGATCTTGGCTCATCTGGGAAAAAGTTAGTTTCTAGTGTTGTTCCTGGGCACGGCTGGACTCGGTGGAACCATCAAAGATTTTTCTCCACTTCATTTCAATGGGTCTCTCCCCAGACCAAGGGCTTAGCAGACTGGGCCGAAGAGACCTGAAGGTACCACTTGTATTCCATCTGAATTCAGGGATCACCAAAGGTTAGGAAGCACAAGTTCACCTCAGGAGCATGAATTTCTTTCTTAGACCCTCACTCTGCCATTTTAATAAGCTGGCACACACACCGTTTTATACTCAATAACAAGAAATTCAGCATCAGTGTTTTGATCTTTGAAGTGAGCCTATTTTTATACTCGTGAATGAGCGTTTCTGTGTGGGGTCTGTAAGGGAAGGTCTTTAAATAATATGTCTGTGACATTTTCTCTCTCTCTGAGATTGCAAAATTACTCAAGCCTTTAAATCATCTCTGTTTCTTTTCACCAACCTTTGGTCACCATAGTGCTGAAAACAAAGCGATGGCTTTAAAATCTCCCTGAAATTGCTTAACCTAGCAACATGTCCAATTTTGCTAGGTGAAATGATGTTTTTCCTTCTCCCAAGGACTGCATTTGTTACTATTAAATCCTTGTTTCGTTAATCTGAAAAAATGAGATCCATTAACAACAGAAGTCATTAGGATTGTAATTGTCAATCAGCCAAAGAACACGTTTTTTTTTCAGCTAGCTCATCAAATATGTATGTTGAATGTTTGGCCTCTTAGGAGAGGAGGCAATTGCCATGTGTAATTTTCTCCTTCTTATCTAGTTCAGGAGTGAAATTAAGAAAAAGATCCTTTTCTCTTTCAAATCCAACGGCAGGAATACTCTTTGTGTGGTTTCTTCAGAACTGTCTGTGGCTTTTCTTTGGAGAAACTTCTACATAATATTCTTTGGTTCATTATTCATATTCACATGTGAAGGGCTCCTTAAATGAAACAACTTCTTCCATTTTTATTCTACAAAAGGACAACCTGCATTTCAGTAGCATCACTCTGGCCCAAATAATCCCATTTTTGAAAGGACTGCATCGTAACTAAGCTGAGTATCTTGTTGCTTCTAAAAATGCTGGGAAATTTTTCCTCTAATCCCCTGATGTTTTGGTAAATATCTTTTGCTAAAGACATAGAGGTAAACATCAGATTTCCAGCATTTTGAGGCTATTTATATTAGCAGTGTTTTTAAAAATACTTTAGGAATAAATGTGCTACCTCCTGGGACAGAACAGTGGAGGCTACATTGGAAGACCTGAAGTTGTGATGGCCAGTCCTTGATTTACAACCAGTGCTTAGTGACCATTCAAAGTTATGATGGACACTTAGAGCCGGTTCCAATGGCCGCCTCCCCCCCCCCTGCAGTCAGGTGACTTTTGGGACACTTGGCAAACAGTCGCTTGGGGGACTGCTGCTGCATGGCCACAATTTACAATATTTGCCAGAAGCCAGTGTTCACTTCCAGTGTCCATCAGAAAGCATCCAGAGTAAACCATGAGTTTGCTTAATGACCACGGCGTTTGCTTAGCAACTGTGAGGTTCACTTTGCAACCATGGCATTCACTTAACAATCACTGCAAAAAAGGAAATAAGAGCTGGCCCAGCCACGTGGCCATCTGCTTTATGACTGTCACGACTTACGACTAATTATCAGCCTCAGTTACAGTCAAAAACCGAGGGCTACCTATCTCCCCTTCAGGCAGAGGTGAACCTGGGCTGCTCACCCCCTACCAGACAAGGAGATTGTGGGGAGTCACACACACAGTGTGACATTCCCATCTATATCCTCACAGTTCCTTAAGAGGGACGTAAATAAGTAGAGGGATATAAATAAGCAGGTTTTTTCAAAGCCTGCTCCATTCACCTCCATAATATTTACAGGTAAAGCAGGTGAATGTATAAATTGCTCATTAGGGAGGCAGATATCTCAACTTTTGACCCAATTTGGGCAGAAGCAAGGAATCTCTCAGCTGCCGCTGAATCAGGAAACCTTCTCCACCTCCCCAGGTCCCAGAAGCGGAGACTACCAACTCTGCTCCAGGCAGCAGGAGAGAAATATCTCTGTGTACATTAAATAACCCATATTTTCAAAAACTCGATGTACTGTTTGTTACAAAGGGCTGGGAAGGCAAAGGGTATTTCCATATACCTATCATGTTTGGTAAGATCCTTGCAGAGGAAGCCAAAGAAACAAATCTGTAAGATTTCATCCCTTTGGCTCCCAAGAGCAAGAGGGATGGACGCAAAGGGAGATTTGTTCACATGGAGGAGAGCCTAGGGCTGCTTATATGGCATCCTTCTGGAGTCCAGTTTAATAACCACCTCTGAACAGGGGAGCTCTGGGCTCAGCTCTGTACTTGGTCCCTGAATCGAGGCAGCCTATTTTAAAATGTTTGCACCTGGTGTGTTGTATAAACACCACTGTGCCTGGCAAGATCAAGAGTACTCTTGACACAGGGAGAGGAGTCAATGGACCAGGGCTATACTCCATAACCAATGGTTGGACTAGTTAAGAGCTTCTGGAACCAAATGGCTGGTTCATTTGGTGTAATTCTGCCTGTGGCCTTTAAGCTTGGTGGGAGACTTACTTTTGTTTTTATTTTGGAAAAAGCAACTCAATAAAATGGTTTAGCTATACCATCTTTCCTAATCACTGCGTCTCCTCATTTTAAAGAATGTGCTAAAAGCAATTCATGCTTTTTCTAGAACTCTTGTCCCAGGACCCAACTGGGTCAAATGGCCATGTATGATTGCAAGGCTAATGAAGACATGGAACCAGAATATACAGTTTTCATCCCAGGGATGTAAGGCACACCTGAAAAGCTCACATTTGCTGCCTTGTGTTTGTTGCACAAGCACCCGTCCTAAGCCATACAGAGCACTTCAGGTGTGGGAGGTCCTGGTGCCCTTTTGGTCAGCTCATAGCCCTTCCTTTCCCCTCCCCTAATTGCAGGTTCCCTTTGCAACTAGGAGCACAATGCAAGCCACAAAGAAAGCCCTCCGAATCCACCTTGATTTCCTCCCTCTTGCCGTGACTTCACTTGCACCTTGTCTCCCTAAATCTGTTCATGGAAAAGGCGTCCTAAAAGGCAGCAATGCCTATTAAGGGGTTGAGGATTTGGGTAAAATATCTAAAAACACAATGTTGGTGGCTGCAGTCCTGCTTCGATGGGGGAATGCCTCCTTTAGTTTAAGCCCTCCTTAAACTACTTAAGAACAGATCAACTTTGAAGATGTCATTTGAATTGAGAGGTGTTTCAAAGGTTTCACTGCTGTTTCTTACCCCTACATTTTTGCTAGTTTGAAGTGGCCGTGTGCACGTCTTTTCTAATGGACTAACCCAAATAAGTGTTTGTTTCTATCCATTCATGTGTGATATTTCTCCATAGGTCACCAGATGGCCATTTGCACCAAAGACCAATTCCTTGTGTGTCCAATCACACTTGGCCAATAAAGAATTCTATTCTATTTTATTCTATAGGAGAGACTCTACATGTTTAGGATGATTTGAGACAAGGAAGCTCTGACAATCCATCCCAACTCTAGGCGGTTAAAGTGGCAAGTAAAAGATTTAGAGGAGAGTCTTGCCTTTTGGACAAGTTTCAATCATCACAGGCAGAGGTCACCAGTTTGTTATTGCCACACGTTAAGATGTGGATGACAGATAAAACCAGATATAGACCTTTCTTCCAAGCAGACACAAAAAGCCTGGAATTGAAGCATAATTTACCTATACCGGATTAAAATCCCTCCATTTAACTCTGTTCATTTTGTGGTAATCAAGGGCCAGCTGGAAGCACCAGCAGAACTTTCCCACCTGCATTAAGTGTTGTATCCACGTGTGTTGAAAATTGTTTGGGTTTCACACTTGGCCAAAGATGGGAAGCTGTGAGCGGGAACAGAAAAACATACTTTTCCTCTTCTTGTTTCTTGAGCTCAAGATGCTCTGCGGTGGAGAAAAAGGCTACTGCAGGTTCCTTCACAGGTCAAGGGAATGCAGACATCTGCTTGTTATGGTTAAAGAAGCAGATGTTGCATGAAACATGCAGCACTTTTCACTCTAACAGTGCAAAACATGAGATATTACATCTACATTAAATAAATACGATCTCAGCAGACTTGGCAAGTTTGATGAACACTCCTTCTTCCACATCTCCCAATCCACTAGCAAAATCCAGGACGAGCAAAGGGAGAAAGGGTTTTTAAACAGTTTGCCATCTTTATAAGTGTAGTCATTCTGCCCCATAAACTCACATAAAAATGCACACACCCCTCTAATCATCCTGCAAGCTATTCCAGGGTGATTCAGCTCCAGCCTGCAGTCAGTCTCATACCACGGCTTGATCATTGTAGATGATTATGTAGAGATTTTGTGCTGACATCTTGTGGTTCAAGAAAAAAATGGCACATTGGCAAGTCGATTTGTTGAGTCATTGGATGCAGCAGCCATAACTTGTCGCTTGAATTACCTTTACAATGGCCTCATTTCCTCCTCCGCTACAGAGCACGCCAAAGTGAGCTCGATAAAACAAGAGCTCCTTCGGTTGGATGCCTGCCTGTCAGCAGTGGGGCAATCTGAGTTTTCATGGCTTGAGATCCTCAGGAAGCAGCCAGTGAGCAAAATCTCGGGGCTTCACAGGAGAAACAATCAATCAACTTTAGAAGACTTAACAATGGTCTGCTGCAATTTCTATTGCTGCTCTTCAAGGTGAGGTAGATGACATGAGGCCACTCCCCAGTCTGCTGGTGGTCTAGGGCAGTGATGGCAAACCTTTTTTGTTGCGGTATGGCATCCACAATGCAATGCGCTGTGCATGCGTGCTGTGCATGTGCGCATCTCCCAACTGATTTTCAGTCCGTTTTGAGGCAGTTTTCACCCTCCCGGAGGCTTCAGGGAAGCCTCTGAAGCTGAAAAACAGGCCTTCCGGAAGTACTGGAAGTGCCCGTTTTCAGCCTCCGGAGTCTGAGGAAGGCTGTTTTCGGGAAAAAAAACGGGAAGGGAAGCCTCTGGAGGCTGAAAATGGGCCTGTTTCAGCACTTCCAGAAGGCTCATTTTTCGGCCTCCCGAGGCTGCAGAGGCTTCCCCTCGAGCCTAAGAGAGTGAAAATGGCCTCCCCAGGCTCCAGAGGCCCTTCGGAGGCTGAAAATAGGCACTTCCAGTGTTTCTGGAAGGCCCATTTTTCAGCCTCCCGAGGCTGTAGAGGCTTCCCTCGAGCTTTAGGGAAGCCAAAAATCAGCTGGGAGGCACGCAGTAAGTTTGGCTGGAGCTTGTGTGCCCGCACAAATGGCTCTGTGTGCCACCAGTGGTACGCATGCCTGTCATAGGTTCACCATCACGGGTCTAGGGGTTGATCCTCAGTGCCACAGAGGGAGTTGCAGATCACAAGCAAGGGCTACCCATGTGTTCTCCAGGCAAGGAGGAGAGGAAGGGAGACTGTCCCCTTCCCTAAAGCCACACATAATGGAGCTCTCCCGGATCAAGGGAGTCATGCAAGGACCTCTCCGGGATGCCTACAGGAGGTGGACGATGACTAGACTTGTATCTGTTCGGAGATTTCGGGTTCGTCCAACTGGTTTCCCTAAGAGACAGAGGGGTGGTGGTGGTCTTTTTCTGCAAAGACCCCAAAGACCCGTAGCCCTTTCTGGCAGTAAGGCCAAGCATCTGCAAGAAACAAAACATTCTACCCTAGTTTGGAAGGGTTTATTTATATAACAGTGGGAATAATTAACAGTGCACATATTTATTGAGGACTGAATTGCTTAGTATTTACATTTGAGGAGGATTTTACATCAGGGAACTCTAAATAGGGCTCTATAATTTTAGAACAGATCAAGACAGACATATATAAAAAAAAAACAAGAGCAACAATTTCTGTACTCTCTCGCAGCAAAACATCCGCAGCAGCTTCTCCCCAAACCAACAGTTAGCATTTCTTGAGCCGGTTGGCTGGGAGTTTCGATTTGTCCAGGTCATCGAAGTAGGGGTGATTGAGGGCCACACGGCCAGAAATCCTCTTTGCAGGATCGTAGATCAACATTTTCTGCAATTCAGAACAAAGGGACACATGACCCACCGACAATCCACAGGCAAGAAGGACATCCAAGGCAGAGCAGGAAAACTTTCAACCCATGCTCTTCAGTCACAGGTCAGAAGATCTCCAATCTCTGTAGCTACTTTTGGTGCTTAGAATGCATAAAATGGTCACAAAATAGCTGACCCAGTTGGCATGGCCAGGTAAAACAAAGTATTAAGAAATGAGAAGAACATTTCCTCAGGTTACAAGTAATCCCTGGGTTACGAGCGTTCCCATAGTGGACGTTCGAAGTTATGCAATAAGTTCCCTGTAGCGTTTGCAAACAAGTCCCAAAACGACAAATCTTGCAGCACTGTGGCAGTTATTCGCCCTTATGTACAACCACAGAGGCTCTGCAACATTCGTCCTGCATGTTGTGGGCTGAAATGAAGCTTCTGAGGGACATAGCCACCCCTCAGAAGCTCTGTTCGGGCACCCAGATGCCTCCCCTGGCCCGTTGCAGGCCAAAATGCAGCTTCTGGGGAGGGGTGGATCCAGCCTGTTCCATCAATGCCCCCCTTTGGCCTTCCCCAACCTGAAATACCTCATGTGTGCTTAATGAGCCTCACATTCGATTAGCAAATGCGTGGGCGAAAGGGAGTGATCCCGTTCAAAGTGCGCGATTCACTCCCACGAATCCTCGAGTTCTGAATGGAATGGGCAGGTTCCATTCCATTTGTAACTTGAGGACCAGAGGTTGATATTTAGCAGGTTCTGACCAGTTCTAGAGAAAGTGGAAAGTTTGAGTAGTTTGGAGAACTGGCAAATCCCACCTCTGACTGGAGATTTTACAGTATCCTTCCCTCGCCATGTCCACCAAGCCACGCCCACAGAACTGGTAGTAAAAAAAATTGAATCCCACCACTGTTTGAGATCTACCTGTATTGTCTTCTTCCCTCCTTGTCCATGGGGTTATGGCTCTCCCAAGCAAGGCAATGGATGCAACTAACCCCCATTTTCAGTTTCTAAATGTACTTCTGGAGCCCCCAAAAGGGTTCCTGGAAGTACATTGCCAGTTGCCCCACAGTGGGCCAGCGTGTCATCTGTCAATTCAAAGGGTCTAAACTGTTAACCCAAAGGGAAGCCATCGGTCACCTTGGGAAAGGTGGTGGATAGCTATTGCAAGGTGAAAAATACAATATCTTATAGACATTAAGACAAATAATAGAGCACAATTTTGAGCTTTGTCAAGGGGGTTGCCAACCCTGTCCTACAGAACCTCATGAGAAGTACTGTATTTGTAAGATGCCCCTAGCTTTTGGGGAGGAAAACAAGAAAAAAAAATATGCCTCTGCCTCCCAGCAATTTGCCTCCTTGCAGCAAACAGCCTGTTTCAGCCTCAGCACAGCCTGACTAGCACCAGCAGCTAATTGTCGGTTGGATCGGCCTCCCGATGATCAGCTGTTTCAGGCTGTAGGGATCACCATCACCACCTCTGCACGTCCCATTTTCGGCTTCTGCATGCCTGTTTTCAGCCTTCCATGCCCTGTTTTCAGCAGTCATGCACCCTATTTTCTGCCTGTTCTGGGTGATGGGGATCAGAACAGCAGAAAATGGGGTGTGTGGAGGCCAAAAATGGATGCAGAGGCTGAAAATGGGTTTTACGGAGGCGGCAATAAGCAATCCCTGTAGCCTGAAACAGCTGATTGTCCGGAGGCTGATTCAACTGACAATCAGCTGCTGTGCTGAAACTGAAACAGGCTGTTTACTGCAAGGAGACAAATTGCTGGGAGGCAAAGGCTGAAGGATGGGAGCCAACGGGTGGGTGGGACTTCAGCAACATTTGCTGCATAAGACGCACAGACATTTCCACCCACTTTTGTGGGTGGGTGGGGAGTGTGTCTTATACACCAAAAATATGATACCTCAAAACAAGCTGGAACATGGAAATCCAGAAACACAAATATATGCTAGACAACTAGACAAGTAGACAACCACCTAGAGAAACAGAATGACATCCTGTTGATGTGAAAAAAGCTGACCCTGCACACGTGGAAGAAGCTAGAAAGAAAAATGTTGAACGAAGGAAAATGCAGGACAGGATCTCACCTGACATAACCTTTCCTGGCACTTTCCCTCTGGCAGATTATACAAATGCATCTCATTTGCACGCACCTGGCTCAGGAAAACCCTATTTTATCAATTAGAGTAACTGTGTGGGCAATCAAGGATTCCACCAGTTGTAGCTACGTTGCCCTTAATCCAGAAGGAACAAGATGACCAAACTGCTATCCTCACACTAGGCTTCACGCTTGTGTTAGGGATACATTTGGGTTTGAAACAAATGGCTACACCAAAAAGTATTTGTAAATATGACCTACTACAAATTCTGCTTTCTCCAAGCAACAATTCACCAAACCAATTTGCAGACCTGAAGACATTTTCTTAAGCCTGACCACCTGCTTTCCACTCACGACCTTGGCCACCCAGTCTAGCAACCAAGACAGACACCTTGTTTCCCCCTTCAGAAGAATCAAAAGGCCCACTTTGATTCAAGGGTGTGCAGATGTTGATGAAGATTCATAGTTATCCAGCTAAAGTTGTCTGGAGGTTTTTAGTTTGAAACCTTTTGTTGCTTATCCAAGTTGGTGATCAAGTTGGTTTAGAGTCATGATGGCGAACCTGTGGCACCCAGAGCCAGCCATTTGTGCGGGCACACGAGCCCCAAGCAAAATTACCTCAGCGCGCATGCATGCACCTCCCAGCTGATTTTCAGGCCTTTTTTGGCCTCCCAGAGGCTTGAGGGAAGCCTCTGCAGCCTTTGTAGGCTGAAAAAACAGGCCCACTTTGTCACTTCCTGTATTTTCAGAAATACTGGAAGTGATGAAACAGGCCCATTATGCAGTGCAGGCAAGTGGGCGGCACGGGAAAGGATTGTGCGCACATGTGCAGGGGACGTAGGGGGCCACGCGCATTGCCTTCTGGGTCCTGGCACCCGAGCACACAATTTTCGGCACAGGAGCCCAAAGGTTAGCTACCACTGGTTTAAAGGGACCCCCCTACAAGCCGGACTCAAGAGGGTACTTGAATAAGCAGTGAACAGTTTCAAACCCAAAAGAAAGAGAAGTCCACTTGCCAGGACTCAAGTTCCACATCCTGCAGAAGAAGAGCGACGCAGTCACTTACCGAGAGCAGATCGAGGCCTTCGTCATCCAAGTTCTTCACATGAGATGCCAGACTGCTCGGTTTCCATTTGGGGAAGGTGTTCTTGTAATCCTGCAAGGATTCTACCTCTGGCCACACGTCGTTGTTGGGGGTCCCCAATGCTCTGTCAGGAAGAGGAGAAAAAGGTGGGTTGAATCTGTCCCTCGCAGAGACCTCAGAAGGAGGGAAGGTGGCTTTCAGAGTCCCACCCTTGGAGTGTGAAGACCTGGCTGAGGCTCCCTTCCACAAAGTGACATGGAAACTTTTGGCAACAGAAGAAACAAAAGAAAGAAAGGGACAGGAAGGGAGGAAAGAAAAAAAAAGGAAAGGAAGAAAGAAAAGAAAGGGAAGAAAGAAAGGAAAAGGAAAGAAAAAGAAAGGGAAAGGAAGAAATAAATAAATATGGGGGTCCTTTGGTTGTGCCTGCTGGGTCTGCTTTTCCATATCATCAGAACTGGCAGGAAACAAGCAACCACCTTCAGGCTAGAAAATATAATTTTGCTTCCATGGGTCCAGCAGGAGGAATGTAGTAGGACACAACAGGTGTTACAGGTGTGGTAGGATAGAACCACCTATAGAGCTGTCTGGGTATGACCAAGAATCATGAGCAGACCAATCCCAATTCATCAGGGAACGCCACTATCTCAAATGAGCAGCATGCAAAAGTGACACCCCCCCCCCCAAACCCACCGATGCTTTTTGCCCCAGCTGATTGTTCCTCCCAGGCTCGATACCTAAAGATCCGGAAGAGCTGATCGATTTCCGAATCCCCGTGGAACAGCGGCTTCTTGGTGGCCATTTCTGCAAAGATGGTCCCGATGCTCCATATATCTACAGGGGTAGAGTAGCGGGCAGAGCCAAGCAAGACCTCTGGGGATCTGTACCACAAGGTTACAACCTTAGAAAGGAAATTAGCAATTAGAAGATTTTACCTGCTATTCACACACACGCGCGCGCATTTTGGAAGTGCTAGGTAGGATTATCATCCAAGTCACAAAAGGATTAAAAGGAGTCTGTGTGGCGTAATGGTTAGAGTGCAGTATTGTAAGCTACTTCTGCTGCAACCAGCTGCCTACAATTTGACAGTTCAAATCTCACCAGGCTCCAGGTTGACTCAGCCTTCCATCCTTCCGAGGTGGGTAAAATGAGGACCCAGATTGTTGAGGGCAAGAGGCTGACTCTGTAAACTGCTTAGAGAGGGCTGGAAAGCACTGTGAAGTGGTATATAAGTCTAAGTGCTATCGCTATTATTGGTAGCATCCTTCATCTTGAAGCTCATAAATTTAAGAGGCAGGTTTGGACCTGAGCCGGCTACTACCTGAACCGTTCAGGATGGATGATTAACAAGCACCCAAGACCCATTTTCCCCTTCAATAGAGCCCATGTTAGCACCATTGTCTCCAAAGGAAAAAAAGAAAGCCAGACTTCGAGCCATTTCAAGTTGGAACACAACTTGAAACATGAGATTAGCTGTTGCCAAACCCCTATTCCCACAGGGCCATCTTGGGAAGTGCTTTGCATTCCCAGTGGCCCCCATATGGAGGCCATCCCTCTCTTGCCCCCACAGGGCCCTCACCTCCCCCCCCCCAAAGGAAAGTGCTTCAACCTCTTCAGAGAAGATCTGTTCCTGCCTGAAGGCAGAGCCACACACGTCTCCCCCTTACCTCATGTGTGTAGACGCGCACAGGGATGCCGAAAGCACGGGCCAGCCCGAAGTCGGCCAATTTAATCACACCGTTGTCATCAATTAACAAGTTCTGAGGTTTCAGATCTCTGTGCAGAACTCTTCTTGAATGGCAGAACACGATACCTTGCAAGATTTGGTACAAGTAACTCTGGAAAGAATCACAAGAGCAAAGATTTCTACTTCAGAACATGGCCATCTCTTCTCCCAAGAGAACTACCTGTAGCACCCATAGTCAGTCAGCGTCATTTAGTGATGCACGGTCATGCATCAGCCAACACTAAGGTTGTGTACTTGCATTCCCAATTCAAGCTTGTAAGTCCTAGGCTCGTGTGAGGACTTTTGTCAGCAAGGTGTCATTATGGATGCCCCTGAGTGTAGACCAGGGGTTCCTAAACTTGGCAACTTTTAAGACTTGTGGACTTCAACTTCCAGAATTCTAGGAGTTGAAGTCCACAAGTCTTAAAGTAGCCAAGTTTGGAGACCTCTGGCATAGACAGAAACTTTGCAAAAGCAATAAAGAAATCTAAGCTTATTTGGCACATGCTGAACTTCAGAACGACTGCCTTTAGCTGATGGGGCGCTTCTCAGTTCACAAGCAAGGATTCCTTTGGCCAAAAACAATGACTTTTTATCAGCATTCGCATGCTTTTATGCTGCTTGCACCAACCTCAACCTTAAGAGGCTCATGCCAGAAATGAGCTAGAAAAGGACATTTTTTCCAGACCCTCCTTTTTGTTTTTATTTTACTCTTTCTTACCTTAACGAGCATACGATCTAAATATTGTCCTGATGGGACAGAATCCAAGTATTTCTTGAGATCCATGGAAAGAAATTCAAAGATAAGGTAAAGCCTTGAGTCTTGCATAAGCACATCCTGAAGACTAAAGAGATTTATTTGAACAAATGAAGACAACTCAAACTCCTTCACTCTATAGTCAGCACAAAAAGTTCCCTCTGCGAACTACTCTGCAAGCTCTCATTCCCCACAAAATGCCACATTAATGATTCTCTAATTGTATCATTAGTTAATAGCCTTCTCTAGTTTGTTCACATGCTCCCACCGCTGAGAAGGGCCAGGAAGAAGCAATGGTGGCTCTGGAGAAGATTAAACATACACCTGGTCTAGCACGATGTCTAAAAGCTGCTATGGCAATAGTGTAGACATTTTCATTTATTTTTCATATCACGCAAACATCCTTTCCACTAAACATTCTCTGCATTTTCCCTGGAAAGGCTGACATAAACATTCAAAAGCAAATGTTACTCGCCCGTTAGGTATATCCCCAGTTAATATTCCTCTTAACTAAATAAATATTCTGTAGCAATAAGGCAGAACCACCAGGTGCAAATCGACACGGTGGGATCAATTAGCATGCACCCTGATCCAGAAAAATCAACCCCCTGCAGCATAACCCCAAGCCTGGCTTAAGTCAGGAAAGAAAGAAGCCTGGCTTAAGTGCAGTTCCAAAGAAGAGCATCCCAATCTCAGAAAGTCTTGAGATAAACTGTATTGTTTCTGCAGTTGGGAGATCTGAAGGCTGGAGGGCAAAAATGGCGGATCAGCATGCCAAAGTCCTATGATCACCATTTGCAACCTTCCCAGCCAGCATCTAACAAGTGAAGTCAATGGGAGGAAGCTGGATTCTCTTATACCAGAGGTCTCCAAACTTGGCAACTTTAAGACTTGTGAACTTCAAATCAGCTAAGCTGGCTGAGGAATTCTGGGAGTTGAAGTCCACAAGTCTTAAAGTTGCCAAGTTTGGGGACCACTGCCTTACACCCTGCGTAATTCTCTTGATGACTGTTGTCATTTGCTTAAGAACCATGGGGAAAAAAGGTAGAAAATTCACTTAACAAACTGCCTTTCTTAGCAAATAGGCCTATTTGGGATGTGTGTTCGGGTAAACCCTGTGCAAAAATTAAGAGTGGTGTTGCTTCTTTCCTGGCTCTGTACATACACAAAGCATCCTCTTCTTTGGCAAATGGAGCCACAGAGTTGTATACTCACCACACAATATTGGGATGGTGTAGCTCTTTCAGCAGGGAAACCTCCCTGATGGCTGTGCTGGGGACACCTTCTTCATCGCTTTCCAGGCGTATTTTCTTCATGGCCACCACTTGGCCAGTGGCCTTGTGCTTGCCTTTGTACACCACGCCATACGTTCCTAGCACAAGGGGGAAAAGCAACAGTGTGTGTTTGTGTGTGTGTTGACTTTGTAATTCTGGATGAAACGACAGAAGGGGTCACCAAGGCTTGGAAGAGGGGAGACAAGAAAGAACATCAAACAAAGCAACTTGGCACACTCACAGGAAGAGAAAAGACATCTTATTCACCACATTAAAAGGGACAGCTAAGGGACAGTTTTGCACAGTTGGTTCCTCTTCAGATTCCGTGCATCAAGAGCCCAAGACAAACTGAAATATTGTCTCCGATATTCAAGATGTTGATCACAAAGATGATCCTTCCGTTTCCCCAAAACTTGTGCTTTCACTTGCAAGATTTTGGGTGGGCAATCATGTGAGATGTGTTAATCTCACACAATTTTGACAAAACCGAATAGAATTCTTTTATTGGCCAAGTGTGATTGGACACACAAGGAATCTGCCTTGGTGCAAATGCTCTCAGTGTACATGAAAGAGAAGATACGTTTGTCAAGAATCATAAGGTACAACACTAAATAATAGTCATAGGGTACAATAAGCAATTGAATCATACTATTGACTGATTATTAAACGTTGGGCTCCTGGGAGAATCCTGAGTGCTAGGAATTTGACAGCTGATTCCTCAAAAGCTGCAAAGCTTCCACAGCATCTCCAAAGGGAAGAGAATGCAACTTTTGGCTGGCAGAACCTCCCATTGTGTCAGATTGATTTACGTCAAAGAACTTGTCGTCCCATATCCTTCTCTGCGGCACAATTCCATGAGGGGACACGGAGAAAGCTTCAGAGGGGAGGCTTTGGCAGGTCCTCCTCTCCCCCGCCCCAATCGAGGGGAGGGGGCAGGTCAGGGGGTACCTACCTTCACCAATCTTTTCTATCTTCGTGTAGTCGTCCATCACTCCAAAAGATTTGAGCTGAAAGAACCAAGGGGGGAAAAAAAAACATTTGTAGCAAAATTGCCTCCTTTGGATACTTTCTCTTCCTCCTCTCCCCCCCCACCCCCCCCCTCAACCCAACTCAACTGATTTCCCTCCCTTTGAGCCCTTCCGCCTTCAGTCAAGAGCTGCCCAGCAAAGCCTCCCACTTCCTTTGGCACCCTTCAGTCCAGGGCTCTCCAAACTCGGCACCTAGGAGCCTTGTGGACTTCAACTCCCAGAATGCTCCAGCCAGCGGAGCTGGCTGGAGCATTCTGGGAGTTG
>BLBF01000016.1:408048-427380 GCA_015471245.1 Laticauda colubrina
TTTTGAGCGGATGAACTTTCCGCCGCGTACGATCTACATCCGCCACACATACGGGCAACAAACGCTCTACGTCCCGTTGTCATCCGTTACACGTCCGCTGTATCCTCTTGGCATCCTCTGGGCATCCCCGCAACTCGCATCCGCTGCAGCTGAAAGCGGAAAGAGGGAGGAAAGAAACACAGCGTCAGTAGCACGGAAATAGAAAGGATGTAAGCGGATGCATCTCCTATATAAAGGATTAAAATGGACAAAACGTTCGCATATGGGACGTATCTCAGATATTTAGGATGTCTGGAGTATGCCTAGAGTATGTGGAAGGACACCTAGCGGAAAACCGACATTTCCTATAAAAAAGGGGAGGAAATCACCTGGATCTCAATATGAGTCCAGCAGCCATGGTGTACAGACCTCTTCACCCTTGCTCTTGCTCTTCCACATCATCCATTGATCTCCACCATGGATCATCACACAGTCCTTATGGTAGCTGCCATCATTCAACACCAGAACCAAGCCCTCTTCAGACTGTTTCACCTTTTCTACACAAGGAGAAGGAGACGTCCAAGAGCTGTCTGGGTCCGAGGATGGATCGGGAGAAGAGTGGAGTTTGGACTCTATGACAAGCTGATGGTGGAGTTGAGGAATGAAGACCCTCGTGCATTCCAGCACTTCATGAGGATGCCACCAGCCATGTTTGACGAACTTGTGGACCGTCTGAGACCCAGGATGACCAAGCAGAGCACCAACTCCCGTCCCAGCCTGGACCCTGGCCTGAAGGTGGCACTGACTCTGTGCCACCTGGCCTCTGGGACCACGTACAGAAACATGCAATATGCCTGGAGGGTGCCACACAACACCATCAGCAAAGTGGTCAGAGAAGTGGTGCAGGCCATCATCGAAGAATACCTGGAGGAGCTCCTCAGGTGCCCCACCACTGAACAAGGCTGGAGGAAACTTGCAGAAGAGTGGTATCAGAGGTGGAACTTTCCCCACACCATTGGAGCCATAGATGGGAAGCACGTGGCCTGCAAAGCGCCAGCCAAATCAGGGTCCACTTATCACAACTACAAGGGCTTCTTCAGCATCATCCTCTTCACCATGGTCGATGCTGACTACAAGTTCATGTACATCGATGCTTCAGGCAACAGCTCATCTTCAGATGCCCAGGTATACAACGCCAGTCACCTCAAGGAGGAGCTGGAAGGCAACCTCATCATGGGCTTCCCAGATCCAGACCCCCTGCCCAACGACACACAAGATGTGCCCTACTTCATCGTGGGGGATGACGCCTTCTTCCTCAAACCGACCTCATGAAGCCCTACACTTCCAGATGCCTCACCCGTGAAGAGAGGATCTTCAACTACAGGCTGTCCAGGGCAAGGCGGGTGGTGGAGAACGCCTTTGGCATCCTGGCCAACAGGTACCAGGTACTTCTCACCACCATGCAGCATTGCCCAGAGACCGTGAGGAGGATCATGGAAGCTTGCTGCATCCTGCACAATCTCATGCGCACCCGCTACCCAGTCTTGCAGAACAGGCTCGTGGACCTCCAGCAAGGCAATGGGACATGGAGCCTGGGGAATGGAGGCAAGGGCGAAACCTGATCGACACTGAGGATGTGCAAGGCCCCAACAGAGCCTCACGTGAAGGGAAGAAGCAGCGCAACCTCCTGAGACACTGGTGCAACTCCCCAGCTGGAGCAGTGGAGTGGCAAGACAGGATGGTAGATGCTTAATGGATGCTTCCTTCAGCCTGTCTCATCACACGGATGAGATTGGGCCATGTATGTTGGGTGGGCCTACAATGAACAGGGTCTTTAATAAAGAGTTGTGTTTGTGTTGACATGTGTGGATGATTATTACATTATTATTGATAATAAAGGGCTGTAGGTGTGGCACCTGGGAGGGTGGACCATACAATCCCACGATGCTTGCACTGGAGGTTTATCTATCCCACAGCTATCCTTACCCATCCCACAGCTTTCCTTACCTTTCCCACAAGCATGCAAAGGCTTAACCCTTTTTTCAAAGTTTTCACCAACATTTTATTAAGGAAATAAAATGAACCAACTGTCTTAAGCAAAGATAACCTTTATTAACATCTGTCTTAAGTAAACTGTATGACTTTATTAAAAAAAGAAAAATGACCCAAGTAAAGTGTCTTTAAGCAAAGATAAAGTGAACAGGTAACAACTCAGTCTCTGGCACTATTCTCAGTCACTCTGAGTCATGTCCATGGTCTCAGCTGTTAAGTGGGCAGGGACTGTGGAGGTGGCTGTGGCTGGAGTGCTGGTCTGAGGCGCCATTGGGGTGCCTGTCCCCGAGAGTACAACAGGGCATGGTGTGTTCAGGAAGCTCTCAGAAAGCTGACTCAGTCCCATGAGGTTGAGAGGCACTTCCTCAAGGACCTGGGATGTGAGTCCCAAGACTGATGACAGACTGTCCGTTGACGGGCTTGGCTGTGGGGTGGAGGAAGGAGGAGTGTAGTGGGGCTGTCTGGTCTGCAGCTGGCTGAGGTGAGGCATCTATGGTGTGCGATGTACCTGGGCCTGGACTGGGAAGGGCTGCCTCTGCTGTGGGAAGTCCTAGTACTCGTAGCCTTGGTAGGTGAGGGGATGTTGGAAGCCGTGGAAGGGCTGTGACATCGCCTGGGGTGGAGGAGCAGTCCTGGACTGGGTCGGAGCAGGTTCAGCTGGGCCTTGAGGGTGGTGCAGCAGTGCTGTGTTCTGCTTCATCACCTGGTACTGGGCCTCGGGCAGGTCCATGAGGGTCTGGCTCACGTAGGTGATGAAGGGCTTCCGGTTCGAGGATGGTATGTCACTGTGGACCAGCTGAGAGAGATTTGTGCTGGCTTTGATTGTGTCCCTGATCTCCAAGAGGACAGTGTGGCTCTGTCCCTCCGGTCTGCCTCTCTGCCTGCTTTCTGTGGAGGTGGAGCTGGGTGTGGGTGTGGCTTGGTCTCTGGTGGCTGCTTCTTCTTGCTCCATCTGAGACAGGGGATCCTCCATGTCCTCTGGCATGGGGAGTGCAGCTGTCGGGGGGTCTCTGCTGTGGGACCCTCCAAAGACACCTGCCTGGACATGGTAGCTGTCTCCTGGCTGGAAGAGGAGTGGCTGTGGGCTGTCTGAGGGAGAGGGGTCTCACCCTCCAGGAAGCTGCACTTGGCCATGACGTACATCTCCCGGTCAGTGAGCTTGACAGAGGCCTGGCCAGATTTCTTCAGGTGCAGCTTGCCATACCAGGTGTGCATGTGCTTCCACCATCCCAGAAGTACGTCTGAAGTGTAGCCCAGGCTCTCTGCCTTGTCTCTCCACGCTGCCTGCTTCCTCTTGGTGTCACAATAGAGCCTGTGGCCCTTTCTCCACAAGTACTCGTTCTCCCTCAACCATTCCAGCATCTCCTCCTCATAGTCCTCGGAAATGGAGTACTGTTTCCTCTCTCCCTTCTCCTTCCCTTGCCTCTTCCTCCCTCTGGCAGGGGCTTCAGGGCCTTCAGCAGCAGGGCTTTGAGGGCCTTGGGACTGGTCCACCACAGCAGCAGCAGGAGAAGCAGCAGCAGCAGGAGAAGCAGCAGCAGCACCAGCAGGAGAAGCACCAGCAGCACCAGCAGGAGAAGCACCAGCAGCAGCAACACCAGCAGCAGCACCACCACCACCAGCAGCAGCAACAGAAGCACCAGCAGCTTCAGAATCAGTGCCAGGGGATGGGATGGTGGTTCTGTCCTTCTTGCCAGGGCTGGCAAGAGTAGGCACAGGCTTCCTCTTCTTCCCTGACTGACGAACCATGGTGTTCTTTCAAGATGTCTCTGGCAGCAGGTCTTTCCTCTGAATGCTGACTGCTTGCGAGCGGCATCCTTTTATATCCGTGGAGCTGATGCAATTCATCCTCCCCGCATGCGCAGTGAACGCTTTGCATCCTCCCCGCATGCGCAGTGAACGCTTTGCATCCACTACGCATCCGCTATGCATCCTATAGGCGTCCGTGATGCATCCGTGTCATCCGCTACGCATCCGCTCCTTCCGTTATGCGTCCACTTCGCTATTCTCCACCGGAAGCCCTGCGGATGTGTCATCCGCTTCCATCCGCTTCTATCCGCTAGGCTTCCTACGAACATCCGTTTAACATCCTTCCAACGTACTACCCATGTCCGTTCCTTTCTGTTGTTTTCCGTTCTGTTTATGCAAATTTGGGACACTTTTGAGAGCGGATAAGAACGGATGGAGCCACCCCTGAAATTTTGCTCGTCCGCTGTGTCCTTTTTGCATACGTTTTGCATCCGTCAGCCAGTGTGACCTTGCCTTTACATACCGCTTCACAATGCTTTAGAGAACCAGCCGATTGCCCCTAACAATCCTCTTTTGACCCACCTTGGAAGAATGGAAGGCTGGGTCAACCTTGAGCCTGGTGGGATTCGAACTGCCAAATTGCAGGTAGCTGAAAATTGCTCCTGCTCTAGTAGGAACCTCCGGTCTGGCCTGGGTAAAGGGTGGCAGTCTTGCCCTGGCAGGGCTTTCGGCTTCTTCCCACTCTCCAAAGGGAGAAGCAAAAACTCAATTTCTGTCCCTAGACTTGACTCTAGAAGCTACATTTTCTTTCTGTCTGCACAAACGGCAGCTTCTGTCTTTGGGAAATCAGATCTTAGAAAGTTTGCTTTCTGCAGTTGCTTCCATTTGCCTCCCTTACCCGGCACACCAAACAACCTGGTATTCTTCACAGGGACACTGAGAAAAGTGTGAACACTGCAGGGAGAAGGCCCCACAGGTGCAGGACTCGGGACAAATCTTCTCACTGCCAACCCTGGCTCATGTCTTGGAGCTGGTAAGTCTTGCAGAGCCAAAAAAGGTTCCCCTCGCGCATACACGCTGGTTGTTTCCGGCTCTACGGGGAGGTGCTCATCTCCATTACAAAGCCAAAGAGCCAGCGCTGTCCGAAGACGTCTCCGTGGTCATATGGCCAGCATGACTAAACGCCAAAAGGTGCACAAAATGCTGTTCTCTTCCCACCAAAGTGGTCCCTATTTTTCCACTTGCATTTTTTATATGCTTTTGAACTGCTCGGTTGGCGGAAGCTGGGAGAAGGAACGGGAGCTCCCTCCATTACATGCCGCTAGGGATTCGAACCTTGCAGAGACAAGGGCCGTTCCCAAGCCAGCTTCTTTGCACAGAGCATTGGACAGAAGAGAAGGAGCAGCCAATGCTACTGCTTAGTGGCAATTACTACACGCAGGCACATTTTTCAGGACAAAAATAGCTTACAGTGAATGAAAAGTTGTATCTTTCTTTCTTTTCTCCTTAAATGGCTTTGATCCCCAGGATGGGTAGGAACAGGTTTCTGTAGAGGAACATTGTTCTGTTTAGAGGCAAATGGCTTCAGAGACCATAAAATACATTTACAAGAAGGGTACCTATTTTTTTTTTCAGTTTTAAAAAATGTACCTACAATCATTCTGTCTAGGATCACTGTATTGTATACAATTAAAGCAAGGTTTAAATATAGTTGAATGGAGTTAATGCTTAATGGTGAAATTACAGAAGGAGTTACAGGAACACCCAAATTACTGGACTAGTTATTTTGGAGAACAGAACATTTGAGCTGGTTGTCCAATAGAGGACAGAGTATATACCTTATATCTCCATGATGGTGAACCTGTGCGTACCACAGGAGGCACGCAGAGCCATTTATGCAGGCACGCAAGCCCCAGCAAGTCTTACCTGCACTGCACATGCACGTGCTTCCCAGCTGATTTTTGGCCCATTTGAGGCCTTTTTCAGCCTCCCAGAGACTCGAGGGAAGCCTCTGCAGCCTTTGGAGGCCGAAAAATGGGCCTGTTTCATCACTTCCAGTACTTCTGGGTTCATCACTTCGGGTATTTGGAGGCTGAAAAACGGACCCATTTTTCAGCCTCCAAAGGCTGCAGAGGCTTCCCTTAAGCCTCTGGGAGGCCAAAAAAGGTTTCAAACAGGCCAAAAATCAGCTAGCAGGCATGTGCATGTGCAGTGCAGGTAAGGGGGTGGCGGGGGGGGTGTTGCATGTGCAGGGGGGTGGCGCATTGTTGGTGCCGGTGTGCATGCATGTGCTATTGTGTGCATGCGTGCTTTCGGCACATCACAAGAAAAAGGTTCGCCATCACTGGTATATCTAATGATGACATTAGTTATTTTGGGAACAGTTGAGCTTGTTGTCCAGTAGAACAGTGGTCACCAACCAGTGGGCCAGGGACCACTGGTGATCTGCAAGAAAATTTTGGTGGTCCGCAGAGAAATGTCCCCCCAAAGCAATTAGTCCAGACTGCATGGGAACACAAGGCTGTGCTGCCCACATGGCCTGCCAGCACACTGGCCCTCACCCTTCGGCCGAGCGCAAACTTTACCTTGAGTAAGCTGGAACTGGAAGGTAAGACCAATGGCTGGGGAGGGAAATCCGGCCCAGGGTGGCTTGCTGACATTGGTGGGAAAGTCGGTTCCATTTTCCAGAGCTGCAGGAGTCCCAGGACTGGCCCTTTGGTCATCCCAGAGCAGCTCCTCCAGTCCATGGCAGGCCGGGGCACCCGAGTGGAGGAGCATGTTAGTGGTCTGCGGGATTTAACATTAAGTTTGGTGGTCCCTGAGGTCCAAAAGGTTGGCGACCTCTCTACTGGACAACAAGCTCAACTGTTCTCCAAAATAACTAATGTGATCGTCAGAGCAACGTTTGAGAAGTGGCTTGTTTGCTTCTTAGCCTCTTCCTTTTTTCTTTTGCGTTAGGTTTTAAAAACTTTGCAGAAATCATCTTGTCTGCAACATAGACTTAAATCTGTAGTATCGATGAGTCTTCTGAACCTTTCCAGGTCTTTCTGCTGGTTCTGCTGGTAATGGCTCTTTGTCACAGGCCTAAAACACTGTGGACCTTGTTCCCCTGTCAGCCACCAGCCCAACATAGGGTGGTCCTTCTACTGATGGCCAGGAATCCTCCAGGATCGCCATCACAAGGGAGTTTTGTTCCAACGGGCAGCAGCTGCAGGATTCAGTGCAGTTTTGTCTCTAGCATACACATATTATATTCCCTTGCAGTAATGATGCCTCTGTAAAGGAAACAGAAAGTATATTCTGCTTTTTACACAATGTTGAGGCCTATGGCCTGTTGAAGAATCTGAATCGGGTTGCTTTAAACAAAAAAGAGACAGAGAGAGAGAGATGATGTGTCCATTGCACTTGCTGTGGCAGAAGTCAGGGGGACGATTTATGAAGAGATGTTCAACTGAGGGAGAATTATTGGTTTTGTTTCCAAGACCTTTGTCAGAAAAATGGGTAAGAAGCAGGGAAGTCTCTTCACCAGAAAGTCAGTTGTGAGGACTTTGGTTTAAAAAATAAAATTCCCGAACAGGATAATTTTTGGCGATCTCTGAAAATGCCATTTGTGTATGACTGTCTAGAGGAGGGGTCTCCAACCGTGGCAACTTGAAGCCTGGCGGACTTCAACTCCCAGAATTCCCCAGCCAGCTGACTAGAGCAGGAGCTGGCTGTGTCTAGCACAGGTAGAGATATCTCCGCTTCCAAGCTTCTGGATATCATGGACTTTCTCCCCTTCATTTCCACCTGTCTTCACCTTGGTGGACAATCTGGGGTGGAAGGTGGAAGAGGCTTTGAAAGCCAAATTCTGGGGTGTTGCCACTCACCCGGGCGCCCCTTCCTTGTTATTCCACTGAAGGCTGTTTTTCAGCCTGGAAAACTCCACGCCCGTGTGCCCAGATCTATACCAGAGTCTGGTGCTTCTTGGGATCCTGCCATGTTGGAGGGAATCCAGGAGAGGGCCCTCTGTCAGGGAAGCCCAGGGACTCCCCTCTCTGGGAAACACAGCCCCTCCTTGCCTCTGCCAATGCAGGCTCTTCCCTCCCCCCCCTCCCCCACAAGAGAGAGTCTCTGGTTGAGTGAATTGGCATGATAGGCTACATACCTGTACAAAAGAGTTGCGTTGCATATTCCTTTTTTAGTTGTGTGTTTTGATTTTTACAGCTTCGGGGTAATCTCTGTTTTATTATTATTAGCGGGCTCATTTTGGCAGAAAGGCAGAGCATCTTTGCAATAAGTAAGCAGAATTTCGCCACCGCTGCAAAATTACTACAGAGCTGAGATTGATTCCGTGTCGTGTGAGCATCACAGCCTCACAGAATATATTCCTTACTGAGACATTCACGGACTTCCTGATCCTCTGCTTTGTAGTTGTGAGGCTCAATCCCCATAACTGAGTTACTCAGTGGTGGGATTCAACAATTTTTACCACCTGTTCTATGTGCGTGGCTTGGTGGGGGTGGCAGAGGAAGGATACTGCAAAGTCCCCATTCCCTCCCCACCCTATTAACCTGCTTTCCAGCTCCATTCTCCTGTGCAGGACAACCAAAAAAGACCCAGCCAATCAGCTGGGATTCGGGAGGCAGAGAATAGATGGGGGTGGGACCAGTCAGAGGTGGGATTTGCCAGTTCTCCAAACTACTCAAAATTTCTGCTACCAATTGGTCAGAACCTGCTGGAGACCACCTCTGGAAATGGTTGTGGGTGTCGTGTAACTCCATCTTTTAATGTATCATGCTACATGATACATTTGCCAAGAAATCTTGTCCATCTTTTCCTGTATATGATAGTGAACAAAGATAAAAGTGTGTGCGTGACCAAATGAAACCAGTTTGAAAATCCATTTGCTTTGCTCCCAAATTGACCCAACTGCATTGGGGTATTTGCCACATAATCCCAGGAAAGATAAAGTGTTGGGTGGCAAATGGGGTGCTGGGTCGAATCCTGCAGGAGATGACCAATAAAATCACAATGGGTTGCATTTAATGAGAGAAGCCGTATCTTGAATTGATTATGATTAAGAGCCCTGGTGGCGCAGTGGGTAGAATGCAGTATTGCAGGCTAACTCTGCCCACTGCTAGCAGTTCGACACTTGACAGGCTCAAGGTTGAGGTGGGTAAAATTGTTGGGGCCAATCCTTCTGAGGTGGGTAAAATTGTTGGGGCCAATAGACTGACTCTGTGAACCACCCAGAGATGGGGGTAAATCGGGTCCTTGGCAACTTTAAGCCTGGTGGACTTCAACTCCCAGAATTCCCCAGCCAGCTTTCCTGGGATTTAATTCTGGGAGTTGAAGTCTGCCAGGCTTAAAGTTGCCACGGTTGGAGACCCCTGCTATAAAGCACTATGGAGCAGTATACAAGTCTAAGTGCTGTTGTTATTGCGATTGGTTATGCAAAGGCAACCCCTCCTGTCTGTCTATTTCTTTCTGTCTTTCAGTGCTGTATCTGGGTAAGTAGCTGGAGAATCCATTTTGTATGGAAAATCCTGATCTAACATAACAATAGACCCAAACTGGAATGGAATTGTAGAAAAGGGGAAGACTTTAAATATATATATATGTGTGTGTGTGTGTGTGTGTGTGTGTGTGTGCTGTTTAGCTTCCCTCGGGTATTATCCCACATCATTGTAGTGCTTTTAAAGTTGTAGAAACGTTTCAGCAGAATCTCATCTGCCATCATCAGGCTTCTGTATTGAGTTTGTATGTGGGTCAGGCTATCACAGCCATTGGTTTTAAATTTGAGGCTAGCCTATTATTGTGGCAGGATGTTTCTTTCTACATCCTGATTGGTTGGGAGTCTTAGTCTGTGATTTATTGGACTTGGAGTTTGTTTGATTGGTGTTTCTGGTTTCTTCTGTCTGTTTTGTGGCTTTGATTGGCTGGCTTTGATTGTGTTCCTGTGTTGGAGGCTTTCAGTGCAGCTTGGCTTCGCATGAAAGGATGGTTATTATCTATTAGGAAGCTAGAATACAGGAGCAGAGTGTGGCCAGCCAATCAAAGCCACAAAACAGACAGAAGAAACCAGAAATACCAATCAAACAAACTCCAAGTCCAATAAACACAGACCAAGACTCCCTGAAGGAGTATACCTGAAGGAAGCTGAACTGCATTCATGTAAGTACCCGCGAAAACTTAAACACACACACACACACATACATACACACACACATATATATATATTTATTTATTTCAACGTTTCAACAATTACAAACAGATTTCCACATTTTGCAATGATACTGTAACAGTGTGTACATTGGTTAATAACATCTATGACTGTTATCCATGGCTGTATTAGATTCTTCCTTATTCTGTGCCTTTTTAATACATATATAGATATATACATTTATTTACACATAAATGATATTACTTTATAATTTCTCATACATTATCAATTTGATGCCTTTGTGTCTTTTTAAAAAAAATATTCAGAAATTTTTTCCCAACTCTTTTTTGGTGACTCTTGGTGGCTTCCGAGAATAAAACCGCAACACAGAAACCAGTACAAAAACAATGGCATTGTTTCCCCTCTTCCTTGTGCATATGTTGGCTTAGCAGAAGACAGAGGCTCACAGCAGCTCTCAAAACTCTTTGAGGGGGATGAGAAGGGAAGTTATTATCTCGGCGGATATCCCAGAGGAGTTTTCAGGCTAAGCTTTCCTTGTCCTGGCTGGGGCTGATGGGAGCTGGAGACGTTGGAAGCAAAGGGGTTGGATGGAGGGGAAATGCTAGTGAAGAGGGAGGGAGAGAGAAAAGGTTGCCTGTCGCCAAAAGCCACATTCAGGGAGTTCACTCTGTGTCCCCTGGACGCAAAGATGAGCTGGAACCAGGCTGCCACCCCCAAGTCCTACCCCTGCACTTCTTTGCGACGGGCTTTGCTGAAAGATCTGCTGGTATCTTTTCTCCCACCCATACAATGAAAGAACCTGCTTTTCTCTGAGAAAAGAAGTGCCTGTGTTGGGTGGCGAAACTGGAAGGGCTGCAAAATCCAGCCTGTTCAGTTGAGGGTGCGGGGCGGGCTCTCATCTGGATATGCATGAACATCTGCTTTGTGTGGGCCTAACCCCCAGCAGATGCAGGAGAGAATATGCAGATGCCCTCATCCTGGAACACCCCCCTCCCCGATTACCCTTTGGGTGCTGACGTCTTGAGAGAACATTTTGATCTGTCAAAGACTTGCTGTCTCCACTCTTCCCTTGGTCATAGGTCCATCTGTGACTTGCATGATCTTCAGCAACAGGGTGGTCAATGTATGAAATACTCTACCTGAGTCTGTGGTTTCTTGCCCAAACCCCCAAAACTTTAATCTTAGACTGTCTACTGTTGACCTCATCCCTTTCCTAAGAGGTCTGTAGGGGACGTGCACAAGCGCACCAATGTGCCTACTGTCCCTGTCCTATTGTTTCTTTTTTTATTTTTCTTATAGTATCCATTTCATGTATTCATAACTATGTTTATACTTATACCTGCTATCTTATAATCTCTTGACAAAATAAAATAAATAAAATAAAACAAATGACCTTACCCTGTGATTGCAAGTGTGCTGAATTCCAACCAGCCAACCACAGGAGCCTAGGATAAGTATAATCCAAGCCTAGGTGCTTCATGTTTTCTTCTGTGTTGTACCCAGCCAGGCCCTTGGGTTTCTTCTACAAGGATGATGAAATTGAGCACTGGTCAGTGTGAGTCTCTTCAGGGCAGAGCTCTCCAAACTTGGCAACTTTAAGACTTGTGGACTTCAACTCCCAGAATTCTGCAGCCAGCTATGCTGTGGGAGTTGAAGTCCACAAGTCTTAAAGTTGCCAAGTTTGGAGAGCTCTGCTCACAGAATGCCTTGTAAGGGTGGCTCTCATTCCTCCCTCAAGAGGAGGTTGGGCTTGTCCTCAGCAAGCCAGGTTACATTGCTTCTGGAGGCCTCTCCAGAGACACGGAAAGTCCAAGTAGCCAATCCTCCTTTCCTTTCAAGTCACCAGAGCCAGTGCTCATCACAGTGGGTTTGTCCTTAATAAGGTTAGGGTTAGGGTTCTTCTTTGACCATTTAACTTTTGGGGGACATTTGAGCCCTTTGAGATACTGCAGAAAAAGCAGTTACTTCCATCGAGGACCTGTATCCTGCATGAGTCCAAAAGAGGGCTGTGAAAATATTTACACACCCTTCACATCTCGGACATAAACTGTTTCAACTCCTGCCCTCAAAACGACACTATAGGGCATTGCATACCAGAACCACTAGACAGAAGGACAGTTTTTTCCTGAATGCCATCACTCTGCTAAATAAATAATTCCCTCAGCACTGTCCAACTATTTACAAAGTCTGCACTACTATTACTATTAATCTTCTTATCACTCCTTATCACCCATCCCCTCCCACTTGTGACTGTATGATGGTAACTTTGTCACTTGTATTCTTACGATTTGTATTGACTGTTTTCTTGTATGATTTGATTGCTTATTGTACCCTGTGATTATTATTAAGTGTTGTACCTGATGATTCTTGGCTTTTGATGAATGTTTCTTTTCTTTTATGTACACTGAGAGCATTTGCACCAAAGTCAAATTCCTTGTGTGTCCAATCACACTTGGCCAATAAAGAATTCTCTTCTCTTCTCTTCTCTTCTCTTCTCTTCTCTTCTCTTCTCTTCCATTCTCTTCCATTTCATTTCATTCCCTTCCCTTCTTTTCCTTTCCCTTCCCTTCCCTTCCTGTCTCTTTCTATTTCTATTCCAATTTCATTCCCTTTCTTTCTTTTTCTCTCTTCTTTCTCTTCTATTCCTATTCTATTCTACATGGCAGAAGAGTCACTCTGTCTTCCATCCGCTCCTTTCATCCACCTCTTTGAAGAGGGAAGGATGTCCAACCTCCACCTGTTCCTGTGTTTTTGCATGCCCAGGACAGGGAGGGGCACCTGCAAGCTGAAGCAGCAGGTAGGCTCGGAAAGGAGAGGCTGAACCATGCAGCCCAAAGGGGTAGTTTCTCCCTTGTGCAAACCGAGAGCAGTTGGGAAAGAGCTGCCTGTGTGGCTGGCGCTGCTCTTGGCAGGGACCTGCTCAGCTCTCCATCAGGGTTTGCTTCTGCTGTTCAGCCCAAGAGGAGAGCAAGACCCCATGATCCATGGCAAGGGGCCTTTACCATCTGTGGTAAAGCAAGTTGCAGGTTAGTCTAATGCTGGAAATGCTGAGTTACCTTTACAGCCTGTAAAGGAGGGGGTCTCCAACCTTGGCAACTTTAAGACTTGTGGTCTTCAACTCCCAGAGTTTCTCAGCCAGCAAAGACCCCTGCTCTAAAGCACTTGTGACAGTCTGACATAACCCTCCCTCTACGACCACCTGGTCATATGTGGTCATGTGGGATCCTTGACTTACTACCAGAAATAGGGCCCCTAATGCAGTCTTAAATTGAGGACTACCTGTAGTGCTGACATAAGGGCATGTCATCACATGCAGCATGAAATAATAATGCAAATTGGGCAAAGTTGGTGCCATTTCCCATCATGTCCCCCCCCCCCCCGAGCTGTCAACTTGTGTCTTCAACTGAGCCTCCTTCCTAGCTGAGGGACCATTTGCCTCACCCAGCAGCATCTCTGCCTGGGGGACGTTGGGACAGCCGCTGACCGCAGCAGTCTGCCAATAGGTGAGTGGGAGGGACATTGAGCTAACGAAGCCCTGGGAGAATTCCCCTGGGACGCTTTCAAAGTCAAATATCTGTCCTTTGGGTGCCAATTACCAGCCAGCCAAGCCTTTCATCGGCCCTTTCCCCTCAGGCCTGCATTTCCATTCTGCCTGGCTCTGGGGAAATCGTGGTTCACCCTGCAGCTTCCTGCTCCAAAGAGTCTCCAGTCTGGATCCTCACATCTTGGCACATTGTTGCGGCATGCGTGTTTAGTTGTGTCGAAATACACCGAAGGGGCTCGGGAGGCCGCTGAAGACTAATTGCAGGATGAGAAAAGACTCACGCTAACTTTCCCTCCCAGCTTCTGTGCTTTGGGACACAAGGCATTGTGAAATGCAGGAAAAGATTTTCTTTCTTTCTTTCTTTCTTTATTTTCCTTCCTTCTTTCATGTTTTTATTTTAAAACAAATCCATCTTTCAGTTATACAATGTATCGACTGGGTACATGTATCTTGTGCAAATGTTTATATTTTGTATACATTTCTTCCTAAGGTTACATTCATGTTACAACCGACTCAACCTTATGTATCTTATCATGATAACAATATTCATTTAACTTCTGACTTTATTTTCCAGCCATTTATAAAATAAATCCCATAGCCTCTCTTATCCCATTTCTTCTTGTTCTTTAATTGCCAACGTGAATCTACTCATTTCTGCACATTCCAATATTTTCCTAAATCAGCTCTTCTTCTGTTGGAATCTGTCCATTTTTTCCAGTTTTGATCACACTCTTTCTTTGCGGCTGTGTCCGTCCTGGCTCCTGTCCGTCGTGGCTTTCCCCGTTTTGTGCAGGGCTGAGGAAACCCTGCAAACGCCTTTGCCAATTCTCCTCATCTAGGAAACTTCCAGGCAGCTTTTATTTTATTCCCATTTCCTGGAAAAGGGTATTTGAGGAACGACTGAGAAAATGGCTCCATTTGGAAACTGGCCAAGATGGGCATCCCAAGAAGGAGGCTGTACTTGGCTGCCCTTTCCCAGGTGGGAACCCGGCAGATGTGGGTCTAGACCTAAATGTGGCCGTGTTAGTTGGAGTAATTCAACCCTCACCCAGGTTCAATGTCTATCTCCTGCCTTCCTTCAGGCAGGCCAGGCAGGGTATGCTGTTTTTCATCTTCCCCCACAAACAGCCACCCTGTGAGGTAGGTTGGGTGGAAAGGGACTGTCTGATGGAAACTGACCGGTGTAGTTCTCTGCTGTGAATCCATCTCCTTGGGATTTGTCCAGTGCTGGACCTTCGGTCTCTCCCAAATGATACAGCCGGGAGCATTTTGAAATGTGCCTGTTTTATTATTTAAGCCAGAGGTCTGCAAACTTGGCAACTTGGATGACTTTGGGACTTGAAGCCCACAGTCGTCAAGTTTGGAGACCCGGGCTGCTGCACCTTCCCTCTCGCTTCAGGGAGCGGATCAGAGGGAGCCCTGGGGGGACAGAAAAAGGTGAGGGGGGGGGGAGAAAGCATCTCCTTCCCTTCGTGCCAATTCCAGGTGCAGGTGGCCCTGGAAAGCCAGGTGCAAATTCTCTGCTTCGGGAGGCCGTCTAGGTTTGCCCAGCTGGGCACAACCCATCACAACGGGGGCCCTTTTGTTGCCGCTGGTAGCTAAGCAGGTAACCTGACCGGCGTCGGTGCCACAAACCGAAGCGGGCGCGGCGTTCAAGGCGTCGCGGCCTCTCCAGAGTCAAGCAGGGAGCCTGCCTCCCTCCCTCCCTCCCTCCCTCTTCCCGGCAGCGGACTCGGCGGAGCTGCACCTGGAAGAGCCGGCACCCCCCCCTTCCCCCCACCCCACCCCACCCGAAGTGCGGCGCCCATTGAGCCGGCAGGTTCACCAGACGGACCTGCGTCCCCTGCCAGCAGATCCCGACTGGGTTGGAAACGGGCAGAGGCCCCGGGCTCGAAGTCGAGGCAAGTTCGAGTCCCGCCGCTGCGCGCCTTTCCCCCCTCCCCCCTCCCCCGCCCACCCCCCCGTTTCATCGGGGGTGAGGCCGCGCTCATGAAACTGCCGGCCCCGGGGAGAGGCCCTTCAAGCCCGGCCTGCCCACGGGAGCCCAGCCGGCGAGGACTACTCCGGGCCGGGGCAAAGTCACGCCACGCCACGCCACGCCCGTCCGGCCCAGCCCCATCCCACCCTCCACCCCCGCTTTCGGGCGGGGCGCCCGGCTGGGATCCGCCGGTTGTTCGCCGCCACCTGTTGGTCCCGCTGGCCGGGCAGGCGGGAAGCTTGGCGCGGCTGCGTTCCTCGGGGCCTGGGGGTGGGGGGTGGGGGGTGGGGGTGTCGGGGAGTCCCGGCGGATCTTTCCAAGGCGGCCATGGCCTCGGGCTACGAGCAGGTGAGCCGCGGCCCGGGAATCCTCCGGGGGTGTGTGTGGGTGTGGGTGTGTGTGGAAAAGGGGGCAAGGAACGGTGCGTGGGGGGTTGGGGGGTGGGGGGCCTGTTCCGTCGCTCCTGGCCCCGCGAGAGCGGCGTCCCTGCGGGCTCCGACGAGCGGCGCCTCCGGCAGCTCTGGACCCGAGCCTGGCCTCTGCCCGGCGGAGTTGCGGGCGGGGCGCTTTCCCGGTCCTCTGCCCGCCGGAGCCTTCCGAAAGGTGTCGGCCTCGCCCTCGCCCGTCCCTCCTCGCAGCCCGGCTTGCGGGGCGAGGGCCAAAGCTCCGGCTGAAGAGAGCCCGAGGAGAACCAGGGTGGGTGGGGAGGGGTGGGGAGACCCACGCCCCGAGGACGCGGCCGGGAAGCCGGTCTGAGGCGAAAGGCCGGCGGGCGGTGGGCGCGGCTGGAGGGGAGAGAAAGAGAAAGAGAGAGGCGGCCCAGGCGGAAGGCTCGGTGTGAGGCGAGGCGAGGCCGGTCGCCTGCGCTTCTTCCCCCGGCCGGGCGCCCGCTCCACCTGCCCGGCGGCTCGCTTGAGGGGGTGGGGGGGTGGGGTGGGAGGAGGAGGCGGCCTGGCTTGGGATGGACGCGAGGGAGACCTTCTCCGCCAACGGGCCTCTCCGCAGCGTCGAGGTAACCTCGGTTCCCAGGGCTGGAAGTCCCTGGAGGGGATACCCGGGTTTTTGTTCCCTTTCAGGCAGGGCTCTCCACCCTTGGCCACTTTTAAGACCTCTGGACTCCAACTCCCAGAATTCCTCAGCCAGGAATTCTGGGACTTGAAGTCCACAAGTCTTAAAAAGTTGCCAAGTCACCAACCAGTGGGCCGGGGGACCACCTGGTGATCCGTGAGAAATGTCTCACACACACTCACACAGTCACTCTCACACACACACACACCCACCCACCCAAAGCAATTAATCCAGGCTCTGCAGGAGCCCAAGGCTGCACTGCCCACATGGCCCGCAGGTTGCCACACTTGGATTGTAAACAACGGGAGGTAGAAAGTGGGGAGGGGGCAGAAACTTGCCCCACTTGCTCCACGTGCCTCGCCTGGCCACCGAGCTGCTTCTTTCTGCTGCTTCTGTTTTTGGCTGTCCACAAGGAAAGACTCATTTCTGGAAGAGTTTGAGGGAAAGAAAGAAAGAAAGAAAGACTTCCGCTGCTTCTGCGGCTTTCCTTGCATGAAGCCAAAAGTCTCTCTCTCTCCCTCTCTCTCTCTCTCTCTCTCTCTCTCTCTCCCTCTCCCTCCCTTCCTCCCTCCTTCTCTCTCTCTCTCTTTCTTCACCCTGAGAATGGAGCTGGAGACACTCCAATAGAGCTGGAGAGCTCTAGAGAACACCAAGAAGCCCATAACTCCATCTTGAAATATACACATTCTCTTCTCTAGAAGAACGCTTGACTTCTCCAAGTGGATGATCAGGCTATCGGGATCAATACTTTTTAAAAATGCTGGATGAAAAAAAAGTCATCCAAACAGGCCGAGGAACTTTGGGAGTTGGAAGTCCACAAGCCTTAAAGTTGCCAAGGTTGGAGACCCCTGCTTTAAGGAACACAACACCACCCCTGTCCCCCCTCCTCGGTTGGAGAAGCGGCATCCGGCAAAGCAGCCTCGCGGGCAGAAAAGTGCTCTGGGCTGAAATCTGATACTTAACATTCCAAAGCCTATAGTAAAGTGGTGGGATTCAAAAAAAAAATTTTTTTTTTTTTACTACTGGTTCTGTGGGCGTGGCTTGGTGGGCGTGGCTTGGCAGGTGTGACCCCTGGAAGAAACAGCCAAACAAACATGGGATATATTTCTCTACGTTTTACTGCATCTTCCCAAATGTGGCTGGGTTAGTTGGAGTAATTCAACCCTCACCCAGGTTCAGTGTATCTCCTGCCTTTCTTCAGGCAGGCCAGGCAGGGCATGCTGCTTTTTTCTTCCCCCACAAACAACTACTGTGCAAGGTAGGTTGGGCGTAAAGGGATTGTCTCGTAGAAACTGACCAGACATCTCCTTGGACTTGAATCCATCTCCTTGGACTTTGTCTAATGCTGGGCCTTCTGTCTCTCCCAAATTATATAGCCAGAGGATTTTGAAATGTGCTGGTTTTATTATTTAAGCCAGGGGACCCCAAACTTGCCCACTTTAAGACTTATGGACTCCAACTCCCAGAATTCTCAAGGCTGGCTCATAGATGGCTGGAGAATTCTGGGAATTGAAATCCACAAGTCTTAAAGTGGTCACGTTTGGAGACCTCTGAGTTAAGCCTTTCCATTTAGAGTTCAAGGGATCCCAAGTCCCTTTGTGTCATTTCCCTTTTCGTAGTTGAGAAATGCACTTGTTTTTCATAAAAATGTGTTTTGTGAAAAACATATGTTCCATTTTCCATAAACAATAATTTAGACTTAGGTTTTTCATAAAAGCAACATTTAGCAAATTAAGAAACCACGACCAAAATGTCACTTTGTTCTCTTTCTCATGTGGTGGCGCTGTAGCCTAACATATGTTCGGACCTGCTTTTCCCATGAGGTTTGCCAGGGTTCATTTAATGTAGTATTTGCTCTCTTATAAACAGCCTAAAGGTAAATTCTTAATTCATGCTTGGTTAGAAGTAAAGTCGAGAGTAGGATGTAAGCACACGAAACTCTGGTTGTTTTTATGTACAACAAAACATATTGCAAAAATATACACAAAAGAGATTGATTTTGTCAGGAGTTCCAGGGGTGGGTTTCTTCTGTTTTCCCCTCCAAGGTTGTTTCTCTGAGGAGCTCTCTGTTTCCAAATGGACCATCCTGTTGTCCTCCATCCCCCCTTGCAGGTCTAGCAACCTCCTCCTTTTTCTGCCTTAGATCAGGGAGGAAAAGAGCATCCAGCCCTGGTGGGGCTTGAATAGGAAGGTGGTGCGCAGAAGGACTCTTTTCCATGCTCAGGAGATGCTGAAAATCAGGCAAACGATGAAGCCCCCATCAAGGAAGACACCATCAAGCCCTTTGATGGGGCAGGGCTGTTTCTGAGCATCATTTGTGTTGCTCACAGGTGTGTGTTTGTGTGTGTGTAGGGGGGTGACCTCCTTGTTGGGACAAGGTTGGTCCAGCCTGGGATTATGTCCACAAAGTGACTAATTCAGGTTGATTTATTTATATTCTATTAGAGTTCCTATGCTTCGCTATGCAACTATGTGATCGGGCAAGTTTTTTGGGGTGGATAATACAAGGGGGGGGGGGGAATTCTGCCTCTGTCTGCCAGTATCCATCGGTATTCAATCTGGCTAGTGTCCTGTCAGTGTGTGAGAGAGTTAAGGGCCGTTTGGAAACTGAAACAGTATTTGCTGTGTGAGTAAGGCAAAGAGCCTGGGTGTGGCTTAGCTCAACTGCAGTTGGAAGAGATTTCTTTTCAGGTGGGGAGGGAGAGTAAAACTCCTTAGCATCTGAGTGTGTTGTTGTTAATAATAATAATAATAATAATAATAATAATAATAATAATAATAATAATAATAATAATA
>BLBF01000016.1:452162-462893 GCA_015471245.1 Laticauda colubrina
AGCATTGATGACCAGGCCACAGTTTGCCCAACCAGTGGTGTGGGAAGAGCTTCTTTCTTTGTTTTGGGGCTCATCAGGAATTGGTCCCTGGGTTAATCCAAGGGTCGGCTCCCCTCCATTTCTCATCCAGGGTTCAAAATGCTAGTGGCTGGAAGCAGGAAATAGCTGGAGTCCAGGCAGCTGCGACTGACCAGTTGGCTTCCCTTTGCAATCCCAGCCTGGATCTCCAATGACTTTGCAACTTTCCCCAATACGAAGCATATGTGGGAGGCATTTTGCTCCACAGAAGTGAGCTGTTTCTCTTGGCGTAACTGAAAAAATAAACCCCAAAAAAGAAAAATGAAAATTCTGATTCAATACAACAGGGAGGTATTTTTGCTTCCTGCTTTACTTAAAATAGCGCTTGGCATCTCACAGTAGGGGTATTTATTCTATGTTTTGCTTCAGAAATGGAGATTTGTATAAAGTAAGTATATCAATTTTTCTTTATAAATGAGACATGGAATATTTTCATCTTGAGACATCCTCGTTTTAACTTGCTGTTGCCATGGTCACTCATTAGTATTCCATGGAGACCTGGTTGCCATGGAAAATGTGTAGTTGTACAAGGTTTCCATAGTTACCCTCCATCGTTATGAACCTTTTGATATATCAGCTAGCAAATCTGTTTGGGTAAGCCTGAAATATTACAGCAGTATTTAAAGCCTGGGCAATTAAGGTGGGGTGTTCAGTCTGCAGCTTGGATATTTATCTTTAGACTCCAAGGGTTTTTTTTTTTTTTTTTTTTGGGGGGGGGGGGTCAGAAACAGCCATGCCAAAAATAAGGCTTTGAGAAATGGCTTCACAGCCTCCATTTACATTTTCTGCAGGTTTCAAATAATAGGTTCAAAAGAAGATGTTTCCACCTCTTTTCTGCATCCGAGGTCCTTGAGCATTCCCACAGTGGCTGCTGGCTGTTAGTCTTGGTTGGTGCAGCCCCTCCCATGCCGGAGGGGCCTTGGGTCAGGAGTGGGGAGGGCAGGGGATGTGGGAGGCCCTCAGGGGACCCTACCTGGGGTGATATTTCCCAGGAATTTCTTCAAAGCAAGAATCCTATAGGATTAGGAGAAGAAGACACATTCTCTTCGCTTTATCCTGGAATCCTGGTTATTCTCTGGAAGATTTTTTTGCTCGGAGTAGCAATTCAGTTTTCATAGCCTGCAGAGGCCTGTTTCTGACCTAAGGGGAGGCAGTTGTTCCTCTGGTGATAAAAGAAAATCACCCTCCTGCAGTTAGTTAGGAAAAGATTTTTAGGATGGAGAGGGAAAAGGTTCTGGAAACAGTTCAGACCTTCACAGCAGTCATGAATGAGGCAATCAAATGAGGTTGTATGATAAGAATACAAAATAAAACAAAATGCAGAATGAATGAATCTAAGTGGGGTCTCCTTGTTATCAGGCAGGCCAGGGATTGGATTCTACTGGTTTGGACTGGTTTGGGCGAACCAGTAGCTCCAAAGATCAGCTGGGAGCGAACCGGTTTACTCCAAAGAGCGAGGTATTTCCTTTTTTCTCCCAACGATCAGCTGTTTTCCAAAGATCAGCTGTGCCACGTCAGATTTCTTGCTTTCTATCTAATCTAAATTGCACAGCACAGCTGATTCCCCCAGGAGGCTTCTCTGAGGCCCAGTAGGCAAAAAAACAACAACCTAATACACACCCAGTCACATGACCTCCTGGCCATGCACATCTGGCCATGCCCACATGACCTCCTGGCCATGGCCACGCCCACCTGGCTACACCCACAAAACCAGGAGTTAAAAATTTTGCATCCCACTCCTGAAGCAAGCTATCCCTGAGTGTCCAAAGCTGGCAACATGGTCATTAAATCTGGCTAGCTGGGGGGAATTGCAATGGACTCACTCTGGATCTGGTCCAGAAAGCAGTTCATATTTAACTTTAGCTGGGATTAATATTTGGAGGGACCTGTGATGTCTCTGGAAAAAGTTGAATGAATGCCAGTGTGATCAAAAGATATACTCTAGCTGGTATTGATTTATTAATATAGCGTGGGAATAAGAATGCATGAATACAGCGGGAAGAACAGATTGAGTTCTTGGTGTCCTCTGAGCTGGATCGTTTTCCTGCAGACATTTCCTTACCAGGCTAGGTGATAACATCAATCCATGGGGAAGGGGAGTTTGCTGGGTTTTATAGAGAGAGTACCTTGACCGTCCAGTCTTGATGGGCTGTGGCCTTCTCCCTGGTGGTTCCTGGATTAAAGAAATTTCTTTCTGTTTATTTATTTATTATATCTGTTTATTTTTTTTCCTGTTTTTTCCTGCTTCTCTGGATGTTGACACCAGAAAATCTTTGATGTCAACATCCAGAGGTGGAGGAGATGCTTGGAGGGGATGCGTTCACTTTGTTTTCTTCCCAGGCCAATTATGGTGAACCTTTTTGTTATGGTGTGCCAAAAGCACGTGCATGTGCCGGCACCCACAATGCAATGCGCCCCACCCTGTGCATGCACATGCAACACCTCCGCCCTCTTACCTGCACTGCACATGCCTCCCAACTGACTTTTGGTCCATTTGAGGCTGTTTTCACCCTCCCGGGAAACCTCTGCAGCCTTGGGAGGCTGAAAATGGGCCCATTTGGGCACTTTCGGTATTTCTGGAAAGCCCATTTTTCAGCCTCCTGAGGCTACAGAGGCTTCCCTCGAGCCTGTGGAAGGATGAAAACAGCCTCAAACAGGCCAAAAATCAGCTGGGAGGCACACACATGCGCAGTACAGGTAAATTTGGCTGGGGCTCGCGTTCCTGCACCAATGGCTTGGCATGCCACCTGTGGCACGCTTGCCATAGGTTTGTCATCACGATCCTAGGCTTTTGATTGCAACCTTTAAATGGAAGCAAATGCCACTGGCAATGTTGCCTAGTTTGCTCCAGAGCAGAGGTCTCCAATCTTGGCAATTTTAAGACTTGTGGACTTTGATTCCCAGAATTCTGGGAATTCTGGGAATTGAAGTCCACAGGTTTTCAAGTTGCCAAGGTTGGAGACCCCTGCTGCAGAGAACATCAAGAACCCCATAACTCCATCCTGAAATATACACGTTCTCTTCTCGAGAAGAACTCTTGACTTCTCCAAGTGGTTGATTGGGCTATCACGGTCAATACTTTTTTTTAAAATGCTGGGTTAAAAAAAAAAGGAGTCACCAAAGTAGGCTGAAAAGGAAAAAGCTCAGTGGAAATTTTGAGAAATTATTTCTCTGAGAAAAGGAATCTCTGTCTTCTGTACCTCGTTGATTAAACCAGCACCAGCCTATTTGAGTGGCACGTAGATGAAAAAGGAGATGTGGGTGAACGGCTTTCTCTAAAATTATCCTGACGATTATTTCCATGCCTGCTGCATAGATTAAGCCATTTCTAGAGAAACTGATGAAATTAATCTACTTAACTGGATGAGCTTTATAATAGGGACTGGAAAAATCTTATGCAGATGCATTTTATTTTATTTTTATTTTTTTTAAAAATAATCCATGCAATTATCCTTGCTTGAGTTTGCCTCTGAATGTCAGAACATTACATTTAGAAAACTAGTTCAAATTCCTCATCTCTCACCCATAATAGCTTTTGTTAAAAAAAGAGAACATGTTGTATTTTATGTCCTTAATTAGAATCTACATTATATGTGTAATGGTATGTAGGAATGACCTTGGGAAGACAGAGCAAAGAGGCACAGCCAAGGGAGCATTCAGATAAAAGGTGGATCAGCCCATGACAGGAATGTTTCCTAAAATAACAGAGTTGGAAGGGATCTTAGAGGTCATCTAATCCAACCCCCCCAAGCAGGAGAGTCTATTCCAAATGTTAGCCTCTACCAAGGATTCACAGCCTCCTGATTGTGAGGCGAGAGCTCCACCCCTACCCTCCCAGGTGTTTGGGGCTGTGAAGGATATGGGAAGAGGGTAAGAATTGTTCTTTAAGACTTGCAAGATTTAATGGAACCTTACAATGAAGAGAATTTGCTTCCAATGGGCATGTATCCTGGCTAGTCTACCTTGCAAGGCTGACCATGCAGTTTGAGCCTATTGATTCCAAATGGTTGGTTATTTGGAAGGCGAGAAGACATCACATATGGCACCTAGGCCAGGATTTCAAAAGCACTGGTCCTTCTCCAGAGGGGACTCTCTTTATCTCTGTCGTGCTGCAGTTGTTGTTCTCCTCCTTCCTGAAACAAGGAGGGAGCAGAAATGACACCTGCTGGGATTAGCTCAGGAAGGGAGTAATGAAGTTGTTGGCAGCATCGAATGCAAGAATGGATTCCTCCAATAAAGGGGAATGTTTGTAGCTCACGCAGGGGTGGGATTCAAAAACCCCAGCAACCACTTGGCTGTCCAGTTGCTGGGTGGGCATGGCCTATTGGAACTTCCTATTTCCAGCTTCCGGTGGGCCTCCAGATACCAGGGGAGACTGTTTTCACCCTCCCAAGGGTCTGGAGGCCTTCCATGGGCCTCTGGGAGGGCGGAAACAGCTTCCCCCAGGCTCTGTGAAGGTCCTCCAAAAGCCAGAAACAGCCCCATTTCCGCCCCTCCCAGACCCTGCACTTATCTGCATCAAAAATGGGCCATGTGGAGACTCCTGGGAGGGAGGGGAGAGGTGGGTGGGCCAACAAGTCAGTAGAAATACCAGTTTGTCGAACCAGATGTAATTTTAATGTCCGGTTCGCTTGAACCGGTCTGAACCAGTAGAATCCCACCCCCGAGCTCAGTTGAAATTTGGGGTCCTTGGCATTCCTGGAACTTGGTTGTTTTCTTGCAGATGTTTCATGACCCATCATCATCAGTAGGTAACATCATCAGTGAATCATCTGCAAGAAAACAACCAAGCTCCAGGAACACCAAGGACCCCTCATTGTGTTCCATGCAATCCTTCACACCCCGCTCTGGCCAGCGTCACTCAAGGTGCCTATAGGCATTCTGCGTTATCAAAACAGTAGATATCGCAGGTCTCTGGGTTTTTAAGCTACGGTGTTATTTGGCACTGAAGAAAAGCTAAACAAGGAGGAAGGAAAGGTCTCAAAGGAAACCGGGAGGGAAGGGCAAAGGGACAGAGAAGCCCAGATAGGAGTTGGACTGATGGATTCTCCTTTGAGTTCACTGGAAGAGTTCATCTTACTCTCTCTTTAGAGCAGGGGTCTCCAACCTTGGCAACTTTAAGACCTGTGGACTTCAATTCCCAGAATTCCTCAGCCAGAAGCTGGCTGAAGAATTCTGGGAATTTGAAGTCCACAAGTCTTAAAATTGCCAAGGTTGGAGACCTCTGCTCTGGAGCAAACTAGGCAACATTGCCAGTGGCATTTGCTCCCATTTAAAGGTCGCAATCAAAAGCCTAGGACCATCATGGCAAACCTATGGCATGCGTACCACAGGAGGCATGCCAAGCCATTTATGCGGGCATGCAAGCCCCAGCCACACTTACCTGCACTGTGCATGTGTGCGCCTCCCAGCTGATTTTCGGCCCGTTTGAGGCTGTTTCACCCTCCTGGAGGCTCGAGGGAAGCCTCTGCAGCCTTGGGAGGCTGAAAAATGGGCCTTCCAGAAATACCGTAAGTGTCGAAACGGGCCCATTTTCAGCTGTCAAATGGGCCTCAAATGAGCTATGCTGGCTGGGGAGTTGTGGGAGTTGAAGTCCACTGGTCTTAAGATTGCCAAGAATTGATGCCATTTTAATTCATGCGAATGTAAGATTTATTCACTGGACCACAATGACCTGACTTTAGCGTTCTTTTTTAATAACAGGTTCTCATTTCCCACCCCCAATTCTTTTTGCTAAAGCTCTCTTTCTTTATTTTAGGTTTATCACAGATTCTATCCTCCCGGAAACACTAGAAAAGTAAGTAAATGAATAAATAATGCTTCTTTAAAAACAAGCCTCCCTGCCTTTCTCTCTCTCTGCTTTCACTCTTCGGTATTAGGGGTGAACAATTTTTAGACACTCGGTGAATGAAAGTATGCGTTCGGCTGAGACGAGCCAATCAGTATGGTTGAGGTTTGGGAAATAAATAGCACTTCTTAAAATATTCCAACTCCCATTAGGAAATTCTCTGTTGAGGAAAAGAATACCCCAAGTCTCCCCTTGATAACAGGACAGGAGAGCAACAGAGTCCTAATGGAAGGAATAATCGGATAATTAGACAAATAAATTAAAATAAATAAAAGGACCTCCTGACTGAAGTCCTCCCTTTTATGTCGACGTAGGTTTTGTAACCCCTGGAAAAGGGGTGAGGTTTCAAACACTCCGCTGCAACTGCCATTTTGGCAGTCTTCAAACCTCTCCTCCTGCATTCCCAAATGATCCTGCCAGTGGGGCTGATGTTTGAATTGAATTGCCTTGGTTTTATTGCATTTCTTGTTGACATGACTTTTAAACGCGGAACCTTTTATCTTTTAAACAATATTTTTAATTGTTCCAAAAGCTGCTGAACTTTGGGTGGGCTTCAGGTGAATGCATCCACAACCTCTTGCACAATCATCTTGATGCTTCTGCTCTGCAAGAAACACGCAGAAGCACTTCATCCTTTTCCTGCTCCCAAGGGAGAAATGAACCAGTGAGAGGTGAATTCAACAGCTTATAACCCCCTCCCCGAAGATATCAAAATCTATTTCTAAAGTTACCAGATGAACCTGCTCTGTTGTTGTCTTGCAGACTGTCAGGTTTTCCGTTTTTAAGCTGTCTGTGGAAATCCTGGAAAGATGGGGCTCTCTCTCTCTGTGTGTGTGTGTGTGTGTGTGTGTGTGTGTGTGTGTGTGTGTGTGTGTGTGTGTTGGTGATTGAAGCAATTTCTGCATAAGGATCTGAGGCAGAGGTCTCCAAATTTGGCAACTTTAAGACTTTGTGGACTTCAGCTCCCAGAATTCTCCAGCCAGCTGTGGGAGTTGAAGTCCACAAGTCTTAAAGTTGCCAAGTTTGGGGACCCTGATCTAAGGGGAGGGGAGCCCCTTTTGGGCTGGGGGTCTCACCCTGAGCGTTCCTGGCAGCCGGCCACCTTTCAGCAGCTGGGAAAGTCTTGGAGGAGGCTCACCCTGCAGCCAACTTGCACCCTGGTTCCTGGTTGGTTTGAGTTTTTAAAAAGCACAACTGCTGTTTTCATGTGGCCTTCGTCCTGTGGTTTTAGCTTATTTTTTATGTTTCTGATTTCGACACGAGATGTTTGTTGGCAAGTAGTTTAAGAAATACAATAAATGCATTAATTAATTTTATCGAGGACTTGTTGTTTTAAGAGATTGTTAGCCCTTTGTGTCTTCCCCAATACCAAGCAGCTTGGCTAATTAATAAAAAAAAGGTACAGTGAGTGAGCAAATCATTTTCAATTTGCTGCATTTACGCATCTATCTGCTATATCCAGCTCCCAAGACTCCAAGTGGCTTGTAATGATGAATTCTGAAAACATAAATCAGCTACAACAAAGCTGGGAAACCCAGAACAGCATAATAAAAATAATAAATTCCTCCTTGGGCAGTGACAGCAGATGCAAAAGTCACCAGAGAACCAAGGTCCCCTCTAACCTTGCCTGCTGTTCAACATGTTAACTCCAGATCCCACTTAACCCATTTTTTAAAATAAATTTTATTAGGTATAATCTTTACAAACATTGAACATGGTGGACTTTTTTGACATACATTTTTGTCATTACATATTATATTAAGTATTCTAAAAGATTTCATACATTTATATACATATATGCATTTAATCTTTATACTCGTTCATTCCTTTCTATTACCTTTCAGCTATATCATATAAACTCTCATATCCTTCCTACTTCTCCTTTAGTCGTTATTCCATTTTGAGAACTCCCTTTTATTTCCCTCCAATGGTAAAATTTATCCCATATTATATAGTATTCTGACTCGTCTTTGTCCTTCAATTCCAATGTCAACCTATCCATTTCAGCAAATTGTAATATCTTATCGATCACCTCGTCTTCCCTGGGAATTTCTCTAGCTTTCCAGTTTGGGGCAAATATCATTCTTGCCTCTGTGATTACATGGGTTATTAGATAGGTATCAGCTTTACCATATTCTCTACCGTTATTCCCAATAAGAGCAACTCAGATTTGTAGATTATTTTTAGCCCCATCATTTCCTCCAACCACAACCAAATTTTATGCCAAAACTGAGCCTTTTTACAGTACCACTATACATGATAACTTAAACCATCTTGACGGCCCTGCAAGGGTGGGGGGGGGGGGGAAAGGGAGGAGAAACGATTCACACCCCTTCATAGAGGAAAAGAGCCTTTGGGTCTGCAGACCCCCAGATCTCTGGTTGGTGGAGGGCCCTTCCTGGGAGACCCTGCAGGAGCCCACCAGGGTCAGTTTTTTATGGCTTGGTCTTTTCCGCCTGCTAGTTGTTCTTCTCTTACTGACAATCAACAAACACATTTTGCTCATTAGGAAAGAGGTGACCAAGATTCAGCCTGACACTCAGAGAGGCTCTTTGGTGTCTTCGCGAATTGTACAATCAGGACTAGCATGTCTTTGTTCATCTGTTGGCCGTTAAGGGGAGAAGTGCCACGTTCAGTATCTTAATGTTGCAATTCTTTATTTTGGTGTCCAATGCCAAACAGAAGCCTGTTTGGGGGAGGGAGAGTATAGATCGTGGAGACGTTTCACTTTGGCTTGCCCTGCTGAGCAGGCCACTCTCAACTCTGGTATGGATACAGATTAACAGAGTTGTCTACCAGGCTTTCAAGGAAAGGGAGGATTGTCTTGATTTGAGCCAACAGACGCCAAGATCCCCAAAGAGCTGCCTTGAATGACTTGACTTCCTTTTAACTCCTGGCCAGTCCTAGTTCTCGGTGCTTCTTAGCCCTCAGGAATCCAGTTCAGTGCAGAGAAGTTGGCCTGGTTCCCATTTTTATGGGCCTAGTTCGATCTGGTGCAATCATCAGATCTGGAAAAAAAATATCAGGATTTTTAAAAAAATCATTTCCTTAATTTGTTCTGGATGTTTTTAAAAAAACATTTGTTTTGCTGTATTTGTACTTAACTGCAATTCTCGCCATATACAGTACCTTGCGGGCAGGGATGGGATTTTACCAGTTCTCATCTATTCTCTAGAAACAGTTGTTAATTTTCTCAGCAGTTTGGGGAAGTGGGTTTGTTGTTTCCTTTGGGGGGGGGGGGAGGGCATGTGACCTTTCCTTAAATCTGGATGATTTCCTTAGGATATCTTGTGAGGTGAGTGAGACCAGCTGGTGTCTGTAAGTGGTGCAAATGGACCCTTATAAGGATTGCTTCTCCCGAGTGTGCTCTTTCTGGAGAGCTCAAATGACCTCTCTGCTAAAGGGATTCACTTTATGAGCAAGAGTTGGCTGCTTGGTAGTTATCACTGCGTTTTAACTATTTTCATTCCTCAAGGTGCTCCTGCCTGATTTGTAACTCCGACTTGCAGGTATTTTTAATCTAATGATTGGTATTTTTAGGGCAGCTTCTTGCAAGCAAAGAAGCTTTTTGTATTTTTGTACGGATAATCCTTGCCTTACAACAGTTCATTTGGCGACCATTCAAAGTTACAACGGCACTGAAAAAAGTGACTTATGACCGCTTTTCACACTTATAACCGTTGCAGCCTTCCCACGGTCAAGAGAGGCCAGGCGAGGAGAAGCGCCCCTCCATGTGAGTGATGCCGAATTGGCCATGCCCACCCAGTCACATGCCCACCCAGCCATGCCTACCCAGCTGGACATCAGGACAGAGAACTGGTTGCTAAATTATTTGAACCCCACCACTGCTTGTGGTTTCTAAGTCGTATTCTTAATTTCTCTAGTAGCCGCTGCCATCATTATAAAAACAGCTGGTCTGGAGCCTGGCAAGAGGTGGCTGCTTTCTCTTCCGACAAAAATGATGAATTCTGCTCTGGAAATGTGGAGACAGCTGGGCTTTTCTCCAGATACCCATTATGTAATCATTTTCTTATAGCTCCACAGTGCTTTGCTGATTGCAAAGGGGTAGAGAAATGGATCTCTGCTTCCTGAAACAGTCAGTTGAGGACACCTCGAATTCCTAGGTGAGCTTAGTGCTGTTTACGAGACCCAGGGAGACTCTCAATCTTGGAGGAGGACCAGGCACATCAGCAAAGTCCAGAAGCTTCTGAGAATCTGCTAGTTTCTTTTTCTTTTTAATAAAAAGAGCCAAATGCGTCCAGGATTTCCTTGTCCCATCTTCCTCGTTTTTCTGGGCTCCAGCTGTGTCTTACTTCAACCCCAGTGTTTGAGGAAGGCTACTCTAATCATCAGGTTGAGCTTGTGGGAATGGGGCCTTCGCATACATGTTATGAACTCATGTATATTATCAACTAGCTGGATACCCATGCTTCGCTATGAAACTGTGGTCAGGCTTAGTTTTGGGGGAGGAAAATAAAGGGGGGGGGATTCTGCCTCTGCCTACCAGCATCTATCGGTATTCATCTGGTTTAGGGTCCTGTCAATGTGTGAGAGAGTTGAGAGAGTTGAGGGCTGTTTGGAAACTGAAGCAGTATTTTCTGTGTGAGCAAAGAGACGCCTAGCGTGGCTTAGCTCAACTGTTCTGAATTAAGCTGCTTGGGGCTGTGAAAGTAAAATTGAAACTGAAACTCCTCTGCTTGTGTTTTGCATTTGGAAGAGATTTCTTTTCAGGTGGAGAGGGGGAGTAGAACTCTTTAGCATCAGAGCATGTTAATAACAATATAGGAAATACTAATGCTCTGATG
>BLBF01000016.1:495308-537081 GCA_015471245.1 Laticauda colubrina
TCCTCCTCCTCCTCCTCCTCCTCCTCCTCCTCCTCCTCCTCCTCCTTTTTCTCCTCCTTTTCTTCAGCCAGTTAGTTGCTTGCTACTTTTGTTCTGGCTGCTCAGAACTTTCCTTTCTCCCATTTCATTCCGGAGGACGGAGGAGATGCTTTTATTGCTACTCAGAGGCATCAGGGAATTACCTGACAGCAATCATCTTGATCAGTTGGCTTTCCTCTTAGGCAAACTGGCATCGTGGCAGGGAACCTAATGCAGCTCACATCAGCTTGCAAGGAATTGGGATGGGGGAAGCAAAGCTAGGCCTAATTTGTATGGAATGGGAGACCATGACAAAGCAGGAAATCTTCACTTTGTTGCCAGAAGAACAAGTTGTTGGGATGCATGTAACCATCAAGAGTCTCTTGTGTCTGGAGGGATCTTCACCTCCACTTAGAAGACCCTTGGGATGCCTGCCTGTGGATGGGGTTTGGCTGTGCCTGAATCTGGCTGGATTCTGTCCACTGTTGCAGTGTTTCTCAACCTAAGCAACTTTCAGATGGGCGGACATCTACTTCAGCATGTGGATGGGGGAATTCTGGGAGTTGAAGTCCATACATCTGAAAGTTGCTCAGGTCAAGAAACCTGGATTAGCCCTTAAGCATGAATGGTGGGGCCATGTTAACTACCCCTAGGCAGGTGCAGACTTAACAATGAAAATTAACTTGTGGGTTGTGGATTTTGCTCACAAAGCAGAAATCCTTTTGCTTTGGTTTCTGTGGTCCACGGCAGGGGTTCAGGAAGGGGCGAGAAGCTTCCAGGGCTTTTACAAAATGAGCTGACAGTTTGGATGGACTTTCCTTTACAAGAAAGAGAAAGTTGTTTGAAAAGCAGCAATCGGAGACCTTCAATTGTATCCTGAATGGTTTCAAATTAAATTGCTTTTCTGGGATATTTTTTTTTTAAAAATGAATGTGAAGCAAAGTGCCAGAGAGAAAATTTTAAAAGCCGTGATTCTATCTTGGAAATCGACATTATTCAGCTTCAGGCGAAGATGTCTGGTGTGTGTGTGTGTGTGTGTGTGTGTGTGTGTGATGTCATCAGTTGTTGGAACAGTTTCTGGGAAGGATCTCTTGGCCTGCTTCTTCAAGGCCAAGCAAGACTGGCTCAGGCTAAGTGGTCTTCACAAGCCATCCTGATCTCCTTTTGCATCCATGCTATTAGCATGGATAATGTTGGCTTGTCCCTATCAAGTCATGGTGGTGAAAAACAAACTGAAAATAACAAAAAAAAAAACAAAAAACAAGCAAAATTATAACAAAGATGAATCTGACTTTTTTTTGTTCCAGAGACAATACAACAACCTCTGTATACATTTTAACAAGTGATACCAATACTTTAAAATCCTAATAATCAACGTTCTAAAATACCAGTATTCATAAAACGTTCTTCTTTTCATTTTAATTTAGCAGATAATCAGTTGTCAACCTGACATTTAAAAAGCTCAACATTTCTCCAGTCCAGTTCAATTCAATCCTGAAATCCCAAAATCAAAAGCTGATTTTTCTCCTTGTCTGGTAGGAAATCCAGCCGTGGTCTCCATGTCGTAAGGAATTCAGTCAAGTTGTTATCTCTAAAGCAAAGCAATCAATTTTGCCACCTCAGCCACCTCCATTCATCTCAAAAGCCATTCTTCCACTGTCGATTTATTTCCTTCTTTCCGCCTTTGGGCATAGAGCAAGCAACCTTGCTGTCAGGCAGGTGCCTTTCCCAGGACGTGCCTCTTCGCCCTCTTTGTAGCCTGGTTTTCAGTCTGGCATGGAGGGCTGGGCAACAAATCAAGGAACTTTAGGAAGAGCCCACCACCAACACACACACAAACACACACACACACACCCTGTTTAGAGTGGTGGCAATTCCTAAGCTTTGTCTGCTTTACTCTTCTTCACTTGGAGGCTGGGGTTGACATGCTCAGCACAAAGCCCTTTTCCTTAACCGAGTTGCAAGAGAATTAGTTGTGTTTCAACTGTAGATGGTCGTATCTGTGGGTAATTTCAGGTTTACAGTTTACAGGTTATAATGTTTCTCCTTTTCATTGTCTATTTTCATGCAAGAATACAAGAATAGGAGGCCAAAACTGGAGAATGCACAGTCATGGCAAAAACTGACCTAGTCCGTTGATGTGTCCATGCATCCATGCTTCCATGCGTCCAATCATTCATGCATCCATCCATTCATGCACGCATGCACCCATCCATCATAACAATTTACCTAAATTCAAACAGGAACGGTTCCTTTTAGATGATATACCACAAAGCAAGGAAGGGTTAGACATTTGGAATATGATTTTTTAAGGAAAAAGTTAAGAGATTAATTTTATAAAGTCAGGCAAAATGATTTAAATAAATGTAAGCAACAATCTTCAAAATTTCAAGAAATACATAATAAGGTGTTTGCTGCCAGGGACAATGGAAGGGAAGGAGGACAATGATCTGTATAGAAATTTGTTCCTTTAAGTTTTTTCCTAAATGTTTTTTTTTTTTTAAACTTTGTTTCAGGACTTCACTTTTCTGCACCTGTGCTAGTTTTGGCTGTAAGGTTGATGAATACAAAACTGACTGCTTGTTTATGATATTCATCCTTCATGAGGGAAGACATTCTTCGTGAAGACAATATTCATGAATTATGTAAATATTACACATGGTGAATGGCACAGGAGTTTAGTTCTTGCACGAATGCTAATGTCACACGGTATTAAGAAGATCACTTTGTTTGCTGCAGGCTGGGTTATACTTATAAAGATCGACAATCATTTCAGTTTAAATGATACGGGAGAGGATTAGTTTTTCTTTCACTTTGTTAATTTTCCCCAGCCCAGTTCCCGATTGGACATTTCAGAAAATCTTATGGCATCAGCGGGAAGAATGCCAGGGACCCTGGCCTTCTCACTGCAGACTGTGGCAAGGAACAAAGCAATGTAGTCCTACTTTTATGACAGTGGTAGTCTTTCACATCAAAATCCAACCTTTTCTCCAGAGATCCTGCAAAAGGATTGTTTCCCAACTGAGAGGCAAATAGGATTATTCTTGCATGTGCGTCCATCACCGCCTTTAATTCGGAAGCCACTAATAACGCCAATGTCATCTTCTCATAAAACTGACACGGTTTTAAATGGGATGCTAAATTCCAGCAGAAATGGGGAAGCTGTCATGCCCCTGTTGCAATCTGATTCCGAGGGAGAGACGGACAGCTGACAGGGAGTGGGAGTGTGGCACTGGCGGCTGTGGAGGAAACGGAGGGGGGGGGGAGGACACAGTCTGGCTGGGCATTCAGAGGAAGACCCAGGCCCACCCCTTCTGCATCTGAGGGCACGAAGGGAAGAATAGATAAGGGAGCAACGTGGGTTATGGGGGAGAAAAAGGCCCCGATTCCCTTCATTAACTGCAGCTGGGAAAACAGGATAAAAAAGGCGTTTGCACACAGCTCCTTGCTGGAAGCAAAGCATGAATTATTTTGGTCTCTCAAGTCTTATCTGGGTTCTGGCATCCTCCCAACTGTTTGTGTTTCATTATCTTTTGAAGTCTTCAATTCCTTATCCTGCCCTGTCTCATTAATCGCCGCAGAGTTGTTTGTGTTGGTTTTTATTTATAATTTAGATGTACTTTGGGTTAGGAGGGAATTTCTTCCCTTTAAAAACTGTTCTTGGGAGAGTTTTTTCTCCAGCTGATGAAAACTGGACATTGGGGGCCAAGTTGGAGGAATTAAAGGGACTTTACCTACTTTTGTGACTTTCTTGCTTTTGTGCCACGCCCCTTTGAGTCATCACAGAAGCTGACTTTCCCATCCTTACTGAACATCGTAGATCTTCACTGGATCCTTCAGTTGGAAGCATTAAGCCCCGAGATGAATGATCCTGTCTCCTTTTGGGAAGCTACTCTGTAAAGATATTGGGAAAGTGTGGACTTTCCTCAGCACCATCACTCCAGGTGGCACAACAAACCAGGGGCAGAGAGGGATAACTTCGTCCTCTCAAAGACCCAAAAAGTACCAGACACCTCTCAGTTGGTATTGTGGATTGCTGGCAGCAGGTGCGGATGGCTGAGGTCTTGGAGAGCGAGGACTCAGATGAGGGGCCTGCGTGTGATGCAGGGATGGGACCACGGCCATCAGGGAGTGGAGTGCTGCCTTCAGATTGTGGAAGCTGGCAGCAATGATGAAGAGGCCCCCGAGGAGCCTGCGCCAAGTGTGTGTGCACGCAGGGCTGCTCAAAGGAAATAGCAGCTACAGCAGCATGGGCAACTCGGGATAAGGCTGCAAAGTAATGGCCCCTCCCTTAAGAGAATAAAAGCCAGCTGAGACACCAGAGTTCTTTGCAGGAAGCAAAGAAGTTTTTGCACTCAAGCCTTGTGGATGTTCAGAGTATCTTGGTTGGTGTTTGGAGACTCTTTGTGTTTGAACTATTTCTTAGCAACTTTATCTAATATTCTTGGCAGCCTTGCACAACCTTAGCAAGGCTTGTTCTTATCAGAGACAATTAGTTTGAAACAGCCTTTTGACTGTGAAGGAATGGTATTCATAAAGAATTATTAAAAGGTTTTTCTGTTACCTCTGTTTGGTGTTTGTTTCCTTGGAACCAGGTTTGGATCAGAACAGTTGGTGGGCACCATTGTGGCAATCCTTGTGGAGTCACAGGGTTCCTTTTCCAAGGAGATCCCCCTTTGAGCTGAAGGATTTATTGCAGAATACCTTTTTTTAAAAAAGCAAACTTTAGAAGGAAATATTTTTGGGTGGTCAATTTACAGCTCTTGTTCTTTCATTAGGGTTGTGTTTTCGGTGCTTTGATTCCATAGAGAAAAATGGGATATAAAATGCCATAAATAGCAGTGAGTAAATAGATACACTTTTCAAGGATGGGGGTGGGGTGGGGAGAAATCTAATGCCAAGGTTTTTAGTGCTCAAAGTACTGGGTGGCTGTTAAACCCCAGACAGGCTGCAAAGCAACATTTTATTTTCAGACAGACACCCACCGTGCCTCATGAGTGTGACAGGAAGATTTATAACAAGGCATGATGTTTCATCCGGTAAAGGGTTGAAATAACCGACTTAATCCCAGCACTTCCGCCACTTCCGAGCCCTGAGAGGCTGGTTGCCCTCCTGCCCTGAAACCCCCCTCCCTTGGTTATTGGCAAGGCCTTGAGGACCTGGGTCTGTGCCCCACCCGCCATCCCAAATGCGCAAAAGGCCCTGTTTCCTGGTCACGTTGACATCAGAGGACTGTCATATTTTTTTTCTCAGCTGCTGCATGTGTTTAATTTTTACCACTGTGACTTTTGAATTGATTTTATGACTGTTTGCCGCCCAGAGTCACTTGTTTGAGATGGACAGCCATACAAAATTGAATAAATAAAATAATGCTAAATAAATAAAACAAAGTTGGCAAAAGGGAATAGTTGTGTTCAGTCATGAGTCATACTCAGCCAGCATTGCATTCTTTTAATTGCTTAGAAGAATTACCCGCATAGAGTTAGCCCTCAATTTATGACAACTGGGACAAGAATTTCTGTTGCTTTGGCAGAGTTCCAGATAGATTCAGAAATCTTAGAAAATCTGTGGGACCTCCATGCATTGTCAAAGCATAGACCAAGGGTCTTCAAACTGGGCGAGTTTAAGACTTGTGGACTTCAACTCCCAGAATTCCTGAGCTAACATGCCTGGAGGAGGAATTCTGGGAACTGAAGTCCACAAATCTTAAAGCTGTCAAATTTGAAAACCCCTGGCATAGACAATGTCCCACCAAACAAGCAAATATCACCATTGTTTTCTAACCACGTAGAGTTTTCACATTTCATGTATCTTCTATTCTTGTTTTGATGCCCTCTTCCTTTCTTGAAGCATGGAAGACTTGGTCATGGATTCATGGGAGGATCCCTGGGGGATAGATATTCTCTTTAGTTTGTGTCAGGTTCTCAGAAGGTATCCACTGATGGTGTAGGTTGTATCCTTCAGCTTTCCTATGTTGTCCTTCCTTTTGTTCTCCTTTTCTAGTAAATGAAGGAGATTCCAGATGGAACTTGAGGTCTTAGTGTAAAACAGAAGGATACATGCAGAGACTTGAAGAATGAATGAATGAATGAATCAATCAATCAATCAATCAACCAGTCAATACATGAATCAAGTGAAAAATGAATGAATCCCTTGCATCAGTCTGATATGACTTTGGGTTATCATTCCAAATAAACCAGTCTACCTCCTCCTAAATGCAGATCCTGGCTTGTAGTATCATTCTGTGGGATTACTACTCAATAATTTTGGGTAGGTTTTGGCTTTGTTATGATGCTCAACAGATGCCGGAGCAGCTTGAACTATGAGGAGAAGACTTATATTTAGATTAGATAGTTCTGCTTCTTTTTGTATTGCTGAGAAAAATAAGCACCGTTCTGTGAGTAATGAATGAATGAGTGCTCCTTGTCTCTTTGCAAGGACCCTTTTTTAAAACAACTACAACAACAGTGGCCTTCAGAAGAGGCATTTCACCCTGTTCAGTAGTTTGAAGAGATTCAGTCCAATCCACCAATTCACACCCACAATCCATTTTACTTAATGAGTACGTACACAGGCAGCCTTACTCTGTATGCTTCAAACGTGACAGAGTGGGCAGATTAAGACTGGCAATTAAAGATTATAAATGACTTGTAAAGAGGTTTTGGACTGGCTTTTGTGACTTTTTTGGTGTGAGCTCCATAGATGTTACTAGTCTTTGGCTCTGATTACTTCCATGTACTTTGCCTTCCATGTCAGTTGGGACCATTCTCTTTCTAAAGTTTTCCTTTAAAAAAATGGTGGGGAGCCCCAGTAATGGTGTGTTCTGAGATTTCATTGAAAGGTCAGCTGAAAGGCTCCCTGCTGGGTTTTTCTACATTATTTATCACAAGGCTACCTAGTGTCACTGCAGTTCTGCACTACTGTGTTTGCTGCTGAGCAAAATATGGGATATATAATAGGCACACATACGCACACACACGCACAAAGAGGAAATAAAGAATACTAATAGGAAAGTCAGGTACAGGTAATGAATTATGGGTGGATAAAAAACAAACCTGACATAACATTCAATTAATATATCTGTTCTGACCAAGGCTTCCTAAGACACCAACAAACACACATAAAATCCAAGACCCTTTTATTTTAGTTCAATGGCTGTGAATTATCGTCATTCACTTTCCCAGAATGAGTCTTAACCTGTTGTAATTAGTCCCAGGGATGTCTGCCAAAGTTCTTCAAGAGACGTCTGATAAGAACGCACCTTTATCTGACTTGAAGTGCTTCCAACGACTAAAGTCCCAATTCGTCTTTCAAAACCAAACAGAACAAATTCATCACTGAGCTTTCAGAGTCCAAGCCGATCAGAGTGAACGACATTGCTTCCTGCAAAGGTTTTCCTACCTTTGCACTTCCTTTATATCTTATGGGAGGGACAATCACCTCCAAGCCTTACTCCTGAGTTGCCTCTTCTGCCTTAGCTGGTCTTGCCTTCTGGCAGCTCTGCGCAAGCGCACATCGAGAACAGGCTCCCCTTGTTCCTCTGCCTCACTGCTGCCAGATTCTGGAGGCTCTGGAGGCAGCACCCCACTCCCAGATGGTCCTGGCCCCATCTCTGTATTGGACGCAGATCCCTTGTCCGTGTCCTCCCCAGACTCCCAGGCTGATCCCTTTCTTCCTCACTGTCCAATTCTGCTGCTGTCTATACAGGCTGCCGGTGAACCACAACAATATCTATCCACATGCATCATTCAAAGTTCAGGTTATTATCAGATACTTCTGCAGGTCCCTGTTGAAATATAAAGCAGAAGTGCTCAGTTAACACAGTTCAAGTTGCTAAAATACAACTCCAGGTAGTAGGCAGTAAACAATACATTGAATTAATACCATAACTTGTGCATCAAATTAAGATACAAATTCTAAAATCTAATTCTGTGTGAAAACTTTGTAGTCCCAAAAATGATTTCGAGTTAGAAGAGATCTATTTTTAAAATACGGAGTTATAAAATATAGATCTTAATATCCATCCTGGAAAGAAAGTCCTGGGGTTACTTTGATTAGTTTTTAGTGAAGAGAGGTGAGATGTTTGAGCAGAATGAAAACCAGACTTTTGGGACAGGAGAAATGGCCTTCTTAGGACCACTACTAGGTCTCCTCAGGGCTGTCCAGGTGTAGCTTTGAGGATGGGCTTCTAAAGGCGTTGAGAGGGCCTACTTCCAGGTGCTTTTCACTTCACCAGACTAGCCAACAGCCCAGAATTTCTTCATCTCAGGGCAAACTAGGGTTTTTGCTCCTTAGCTTCTGAGACCAGCCAAGGCCAGCTGGGTTTGGCCACCTTCTGAAGCTGCATATCAGCATGTGAACACATATTGTAAGTTCCTTCAGCTCCATCGTCCCCCTGTAAGTAGGCTCAAGAGGAACTTGTCTATGTAAAATTAAATTATTGCTTTCTTAACGGAGACATCTGAAATGGTATAGGTCAGGGGCCTGCAACCTGCGGCTCTGGAGCCTCATGCGGCTCTTTTGGCCCTCCCCTGTGGTTCCCCGTCAGCTGATCCCACCACTGGCTGGCTCCTCCCCTCCTCACCTGGCCTGAGAAGGTAAGGGTGATGGCAGGGGGTGGAGACTCGTTCCATATTCCAGAGCAAGAGGTGACTGGGTGGGAGTGAGTGACATCGAGTTGGCCACTCACCACCCAGTCACACCGGTTGTCAAATTATTGGCTCCTAGTGTTTTCTTTTCTGTGGGAAATGGGTCCAAATGGCTCTTTTGGGTGTTTAAGGTTGCAGACTCCTGGTATAGGTTCTCTTGCTTGAGCAGAGGGCTGGACTAGAAGACCTCCAAGGTCCATTCCAGCTCCTATTCTGTTCTGTTCTATTCTAATTATTTTTTCTACAGCTATTTGACAGTTTTTTCTTTCAGTTGCTCTTAGAAGAGGCAGCCATCTCTCCTCCTGCTCCCCACATACCTACCGTCTGGAGACCTTTGGGTTGAATGCAGTTGAAGGTTTTTCCCGCATTGTTTCTGAAAAGAGGAGAATGACCAAGGACAGGGGGAGTCTGCCTGTCTGAGTCATTTGCTCACTGATCTTTAGCTAGTGTGACTTCCACTTTCAGAAGGGGGGACGCAGGAATCAGATTGGCATTATAAATCTAACCCTTAAGTGTTGTACCTTATGATTCTAGACTCTTGACGAATGTATCTTTATGTATACTGAGAGTATTTGCACCAAGACAAATTCCTTGTGTGTCTAATCACTCTTGGCCAATTAAGAATTCTATACATTTATTATTATTAATCTCAAAAGAACACATAACATTGTCAGTTACTTCATTTCAGTGCTTCTGTGACTTTTCTGCTACAATGCCTTCAGATGTGTGGGGACTACATCTTCCATCATCCTGAGCAACCATATTGGGTGAATTCCTGGTGGTTGTCATGAACATGGTTGACGTCTGATGCCTTAACTCATTGAATGCCGCTGGTGGACTGATAAGGTCCCCTCTCCCACCCAGATATCAAACACGTCAATAATAATTTTTGAACTGAGCATATGTTCTCTTTGTTACTAAGGAACAGAGTCTTCTCTTTTGAGGAATGGTAAACAAAATAATTGAAACCTTGAAGTTAGCCTTGTTTTTTCCCCTGGTTTGAACTCCAGGTATTATGAAACTAAGGGTAATGTCTACCTTCGGGCCACAAAAAATGTTCTTTTGCTGTGATCAAGACCATCACGACAGACCAAAGCTTCTTTTCTCACTGTGAGTGACAAAGGAGTGCAGTATCTGTGGAAAAGGAGCATGTTTATGCATACTGGCACCAGACTAGAAATGACTCACATGTTTTCATTCTCTTCGCTGCTGCCTCCCAGGCACGCCTCTGTAAGAGCATCAGGTCTGTGCTTCTCAGCTTTGTCACCTTTAAGAGAACTGGATTTCAACGCCCAGAATAATGCTGGTTGGGGAATTATGGAAGTTGAAGCCCACATCTCTTCAAGGCGACAAGGTTGAGAAACACTGCATTGGGTCATCTCTTTCCCCTCTCGGGGAACTGAGAGTGTGCATTTGGCTTTCGTTTCCTTTGGGTGGATACAGGGAGAAACAGCCCCTGCCCAGATCAGTGGTGGGATTCAAAAAATTTTACTGCTGGTTCTGCAGGTGAGGCTTGGTGGGCTTTCTTGGCTTGGTGGGTGTGGCAGGGGAAGGATACTACTACTTCCCTCCCCACCCCACTAACCTGCTTTCCAGCTCTGTTCTCCTGTGCAAGGTAACCAAAGAAGACCCAGCCGATCAGCTGGGACTCAACAAAAGGCAGAGAATAGATGGGGGCAGGGCCAGTCAGAGGTGGGATTTGCGGTTCTCCAAACTACTCAAAATCTCCTGAACTGGTCAGAAACTGTTGAATACCACTTTTGTCCCAGATCTATAAAGATTACTTGCATGGATCAGAAACTGACCCCCCAAAAGAATGCTTACTAAGTAAGGATGTTGACAGAGAGCTCTCTTGCCAGCTGGGGATTATCTGGCCTAACTCTGTCAGGAGGTTACAATGAGGCTACAAAGGTGGTCTGCTAGATTTAAATTGGCTGAGAGCCGCTTGATTTGCTAAAAATCTTCTGCCACTTTTATGGGGCCTTCTTTTAACAAATGGCTGCTATAGTTCTGTGCTTCATTTTTGTTGTTGCAGGATCTCTTTTCATGAATTCTTGCATGGTGATAATTAAACATCCATTTTCAGATGTGCCCATCACCCAACTTGCCATTGTGTGTCTCTGTGCATGCGCACACATATCCTGTAGGGATGCCGGTGCCATTGAATGGTGTGAGTGTGAAAGAAATTACCCACTTTTGCTGCCTACTTACACAGAAATGTAGGATTGATTGAGTGTTAGGCTGAACCGGGAGAAATTCATATTGCCATTAGATGAAGTTCGTAACATCATGAATTCGTTCCATTTTTTGGAGTGGGGAGGAGGGAAAAATCTACACTGCAAGAAGAATTAGGCAGAGGTTAGAGAGTGCACATGTGCTCTATCCAAAGGCCCACCTCTGTTGCCCAGTCTGCTGTCCTTCATAGGTGTCAATCTGCCACCCAACATCATCAGCCACATTTGGAGAACCAAAGACGGTTGATGAATACACAACCCAAGGTTGGAAATCGTGGATCAATGCATGAGATTTGCTCTGTGCTGGTGTGCCTGCAGTGTTCCTCACAGGCACGTTGTCTGAAGTGCATCTGTTCAGCAACCTCCGCTCACTCCTGTGTGAAGAGCTGCTGTGTCTATTCCCTGAGTGAAGCTCTACCCAGGCAGGGGACTTGGCTGGTGGCCCTGATGTGTCTGCAACTCCGATGGCTCTTTCAAGAGGGTGGGGAGAGCCTCTCTTCATTTGCCAGGGCATTTACACCAACTAGTCCAGTCTCCCAGATTCCAAAAAGGCACGGATTGTGATCACGCTTCCCTTTCTCACTCAACTCTGAGGCTCACACTGTTGATTTCTTTCCCCCCCCCCCCAAGTCCTTTTGTCCTTGTCCTCTTTCTGAAGGTGTGTTTTCCAGAGTCAGCCTGTTGTTTACACAACTGTGCTGTGTGTATATAAAAATAAAAGGTGCAGCTTGGCTGTTAGCTTTCAAAATCTTTATGAACCTCCCCATCTCTCTCTTCAGAATGGTTGCATCAGATTTATTAATATATCTGTATGATTCTTGGATGGTTCACATCCTCCGTCTGTTGCTAAAATGCATTATATGTACACATCCTGATGGATTGATCCCAGTCTTGGGAACTTTTGAAACAGGCAAATCAAAAATATTGTTTTGCTCTATTAGGTAATTTCATGTTGCTATGATCTCTGAGGCCCATTGCTGTTTTAGACTGGGTTATTTGCTTGCCCTGTGTGATATATGTATTTATTCCTCTTTATTTGGCCAAGGGTATTTTAAAAAAAAAGATTCATTCCTTCTAGCAACCATCTACCCATTACTTCTACTATACGTAAGATCTATTGGGTGAGCATGTCATGCAAAATCAATTTATATTAGATTGTTGTGTTTTAAAGGAAAAATAGTTCTTAATAACCCTGAACATACCCATATTGACAGTTGTAGGTTTAAGCTCAGTTCACAATGGAGCTTCAGGAAATATTTAAGGGAAGACTTCTCTCTTGAATCTCCTGGAATGTCAGGCTGAATATTTCTAAATGAAAGAAAATCAACTGAATTGTAAAGAGCATTTACTAAGCTTGATGTGCTGAGCTTTGCTATACTTGTTTTCCGAAGACAGTAAGCAAGAAAGTAATTAAAATGAAATTCTACCCATTTTTAGACTGATAGCTATGTTTCTCAGTGAAAGAAAAACAGCACAAAGAATCCTGTGATCAATGAAGGAGGAACAATTTATTATGGAGAGGAAAAGAAGTGGAAGGGGGCTTCCTCAGAGATATGAAATAATATGCTAAATCATTGGTCTATAAAAAACAAACATAGCTAGGCTGACTATGAGGGAAAAAATCCAAAATCAATGCTGACCCATATTAATTAAGCCAACTTAAAGATCATAAAAAAGCAAACACTTTGTTGCTTTTCATCTTCATAGTCAAATACATGTTTTTTCAATATTATTTCTTTGTTATTAAAATTAAAAATATGAAAACAGAATTGGAAAATAATTTAATTATGCAATCAGAGAAGAAAATGGCTTTTGATGTTTTCTGATTTGGCACTTCTCCCTCTCCTTCTCCCAATTTCCTGGTTTAATCGTTAATCTCTTGTTTGGCTGAATTCAAAAAAGGCAATAAAGAGATTTATAAATATATAAAGCATATAAAGCATGCACATGGATACATTTCAGGAAAAGATTAGAATGGTTTCACTCACGAAATAATGAGCAAATTACATTACATTTTTTCTCTTCTGCAGCATGCATGCTGCTTTTAAGCGACGTTCAGGCCACTAAAATCTTCAGCTTAATTTTCAGTCGGGATCATGTGATTTTCATCTGCCCCTGCATTTAATCTTGTTTTGAGAAAGTTTGAAAAGGACTTCCTGGTGATCTTATCCGCCTACTCTGTGTTGTCCTGCAAGAGCGTTGTCCACACCTTTGTGGCCGCCATCTTGATTTGCTTGGCTACACACTGCAGACAGTTCCACTTCAAGGATCGTTCCTCATTCCTCAGATTTGTTCAGAGACATTTATTATTTTTTTAAAAAATAATAATTATTAAATATTAACACTTAGCAGTATTGATTAAAGAGCAAGTGGAGGGCATGTTTGCCATTGCTCCAGATGGATAGAGAAGCAAAATGTACACGATTCTGGACTTGGCACCTAAGTGGGGGCCCTCACTGACCCTCGTCAGCAGGGGTGGGATGCAATTTTTTTTTTTTTGCTTAAGTTTTATTGATTTTTAAGGACAAACAAAAACAAACAAAACATAAAAACATCCAGCTTTCTTCCATAAGTATACAAATGCAATTTTTTAAACTACCGGCTCTGTGGGCGTGGCCAGGTGGGCATTTGACTGAAGGCCATGTGACTGGATGTGTGTGGGTTTTTGTTTTGTTTTTTGCTGCACAGCTCCCCTGGCCTATTTTTGCTCCTAGGAGGCTTCTTTGAGGCCCATTAAAAATTTAAAAAAATTGCCTCAGGGAAGCCTCCTGGAGCAAAAACGGGGGGCAGGGGGCGACCCTGTGCAGCAAAACAACAACAACAACATCCTTTCAGAACACAAGCCTCTTCATTGCATCATTTCAGAGCAGTCCAAACTTCAACCAAACTTAGCTCAGACAAACAGCAACCCACACTCCATTTTTTGCCTCCTGGGCCTCAGGGAAGCCTCCTGGGCGAAGCAGTACAACAGCAAGGGGGAAGGATCAGCTGTGCCACGCAATTTAGATTAGCTAGAAAGCAAAAAATCTGACGATTTCCTGCTTTCTAGCTAATCTTAATCGTGCGGCACAGCTGATCTTTGGAAAACAGCTGATCAGTGGGAGGGGAAGGAAATACCTTGATCTTTGGAGCGAACTGGTTCGCTTCCAGCTGATCATCGGAGCTACTGCTTCACTCAAACAGAGCCGAACCGGTAGAATCCCACCCCTGCTCTTCAGAAGAAAAAGGGCATTTCCCCCCCCCCCCGCTTCCCAGACAGAGAAGGAAGGAGAATTAAAGAAAATTAAAGGAAGGTCAAGGCTGAATAGTAAAAGATCATGCAGGCCTTTAAGGTCAGAGAAGGGAGGGAAGCAGAAGAGAGAACCCACTGGGAGCTCCCTCTGGCTCTCCCCCTGGAGGGAGCATGGGAGAAAGACCCACTTCAAAATGTCTCACCTCCTCTAATGGGGCGAAAAAAAATCAGTGTGTCCCTGCCATTAGCAAACCTGTCAGTTGGCATTTGATGGCCCTGAACTTCAGCCCTCTTCCCTTGATCAACAAGCTGTTCCTGCGATTGCAGCCTCTTTTGGGGCTGTTATGAATGCCTGCAAGGTGCATCTGAGCTGTTAATCATGCAACTAACTGTGATGTCTCAGGAAGAACTGAGGAGTCGGCTTAGATGCCAGACAAAGGTGCTTATGACAGCAGCAACCTGTTCCCTAGGCACCTGTAGTGGACCTGTGCTTGGATGGCAGCATAACCAGTCTGCCTCTTGGACAGAACGTTCCTGGCTATTCATCACCAGCCTTTCAGGAAGGGCCAGGGAATTCCTGAAGCAGCACCAAAGGGAGGGCGATGCATCATGCGCAGCAGTGGCTCCAAGGTTGGTGCTTCAGTTGATGCATTAAACACATAGAAATATTTCGCAGTTTGAGTAGGGGCTTCCTGTCATGCCTCTGTCGGAATCTGATTCCAAGGAGGAGGCTGAGCAGCTGACAGGGAGTGGGAATGTGGCTCCACTGGCTGTGGAAGAAACTGGGGAAGGTCACAGTCCAGCTGGGCAGAGCAGGGGAGAGGTAGAGCAAGGCAGAGGGAATTCAGAGGAAGAGTTGCATGTGAGTTGCATGGCTTATGGGGGAGGAAAGGGCCCTGATTCCCTTCATTAGCTACAGCTGGCAGCACAGCTGTAACACAGTGTTTAAAAATGAAGATTGCACACACCAACTCATGGGAAGCAAATTGTGAGTTATCTTTTATTGTCGAGGCTTATCTGGGTTCCTGGCATTTTCCCAACTGTTTGTGTTTTGTTGAGCTTTGAAGTTTGCAATTCCTTCTCCTGCCCTGTCCAGTTAATTGCTACAGCATGGTTTGTGTGGATTTTTAGTTACAGTTTATACATACTTTGTTTTCAGATTGAATTTCCTCCACTTAAAGACTGTTCTTTTTTCTCCACCCGAAGGTAACTGGGCATTGGAGCCAAAGTTGGAGGTATCTTATTTATGTGACTTGTGGCCTTTGTGCCATGCCCTGGGTCATCACACTCCCCAAACAAAGCCTCCAAGGCAAGAAGTATCCAGTATCTGGCTCCTGGGTGTAGGTGGTGCAACAAGTGAACACAGAAGAACAAATTAATTTTCCATAAGCTACCATCATTAAGAGATGATTTGGATCTGCATAGAATATGTGGCTGATAATATCCATGGAGCAACAGCTTGCCTCTAGACTAAAAGCTCCTACCATGGGGACGATCACTCCCTTTATTATAAGGTCACAACAACAGAATCAAGCCTGGAAGTGCTTCTCCTTTACTTTTGTTTTCCACCAAACAAGGTATTTTCCCAGCAGCAAATAACATAGTGTGGGAAGCCTCCCCACTCTTAGATTAATGAAATATTTTGAGGAATATTAAAAAAAAAAAGATTATTATATTTCCCAAAGGGAGAAATGAAGAAACATATTTTTTAGAGTCAGAATGCAACCCTCACTTTCCTTAATAGCCCACAGTGGATGTCAGCACTTAAGAGATAAATAGCTCATTAAAAGAAGACAAGTATCTAGATAGCTTTATTCATAAGCATATACCCTCAGCCAAAACAGGATAAAAGCTATTAAGTCACAATAGAAATTATCCAACATCCTTTCAGAACACAAGCCTCTTCATTGCATCGTTTCAGAGCAGTCCAAACTTCAACCAAACTTAGCTCAGACAAACACCTAGGATTTGTACTTTGCCTATAGAGCCAGCTATGATCCCTGCATAACCCCTACACGACCCCATAGGAATCTGGCAACAACCCATAGAATAGATGTTCTTGCACAGGAACAGGAAGTTCAAATACAAAGCTCAAAGAAAGTATAACCCCATCCTCAACTCCCTTTTGTCAGCTGCCCAGAATCACAAACCCATTTTATTTCCAGTGCCTTCCTCCTAGCTTGGAGCTGAACCAGATAGATATTTCTTCCCACAATAGGAAACAGCTTCTCCTGGGGTCAATCATGAATATGAGATCCAATCCTATGAAGATGGAAACCAATAATTTGTATCCCAGCAAACTCTCAAAATGCTCCTTCTTGTGTTTAAGAAATTGAGATGGAAACCCATACCATTTTCAGGATAGTCTAGAGATCGGAGCAAGAATGGATCTCCGCTTACAGCAGAAGACACAAAAACTTCCTAATTCAGCATGTTTCTACAATTCTTACATATTTCCGACAAATGAAAAAACCAAAAATACCAATTGCATTAAAATCTTGAAATAGGATATCCTGCTCTACTTAACAGCTGCCGGCTATGTTCGAGCTCGGTAAAAGGACTTCTCAACCTGAGCAAAAAGCTCAGTTCCTGAAGTCTGACAGCCACAGGGAGGGGCTGCTGGGGATTCGGGAGAGGCCCTAGGTAAGATTCTGTGCAGTTGAAAGAACCCCCAAATCCCACTCCTGGCTGGGCCTGCCTACCCCTTCCCGGTCCTCCCAGGAGGCTCGGGAAGGGCAAAAAAATGCACCTCCTGGAAGTTCAGGAAGGCTGGAAATTAATTGGTGGGATTCAATTTATTTTACTACCGGTTTTATGGGCGTGGCTTGGTGGGAGTGGCAGGGGAAGGATAGTGCAAAATCCCCATTCCCTCCCCATCCCACTAACCTGATTTTCAGCTCTGTTCTCCTGTGTAGGGCAACCAAAGAAGACCAAGCCGATCAGCTGGGACTCAATGGGAGGCAGAGAAGAGATGGGGGAGGGGCCAGTCAAAGGTGGCATTTTCTGGTTCTCCGAACTACACAAAATGTCCGCTTCCGATTCTCCAGAACTGGTCAGAACCCGTTGAATATAATCTCTGTGGAAATTGGCCTCTTTTCAGCTTCCAGAGAGCCTCCAGAGCTCGTGGAGGCCGTTTTTGCCTACCCGGAGGCTCAAGGAAAGCCTCTGGCGCCCAGAGAGGGCAAAAACAACCCCCTGCCATGGTGCAGGAGGCGACTAGGCCACACCCACCATGGCCACACCCACTCAGCAACCAAGCAGAGAACCCGTTACTAAAATTTTTGAAGCCCACCTCTGGACAGCCAAGTTCATTCTAAACCAAACGATGGAAGATCCATTGATGTGCTTTAAGAAGAGTAAGGAAAAAGGTCAAAAACATCCAATTCTTGTTCTGCCAAGATTGAAGGCAGTAGAGAGGACAGATGACTGGCAGGAAACAAGTCACAAGAGTGGCAACCTGGAATCTGAGACTCGTCAGGCTAGGCTTTTTCAGATCCGGCTGGACTAACATCCAGCACTGAAAATTAGAGCAGAGCTCATTCAACTCGAATCGTTCAGAACCCTTTCAGAATTAGTCACTGTTGTGGTTACCCAGCAGCAGGTGCAGATGGCTGAGGAGAGTGAGGACTGAGATGAGGGGCCAGGACCATCAGGGAGTGGACTGCTGCCTTCAGAAATTGTGGGGGCTGGCAGCAATGATGAGGAGGTTCCCGAGGAGCCGGTGCCAAGTGTGCGTGTGCACAGGGCTGTTCGTAGGAAAGAGCAGCTGCAGCAGCATGGGCAACTCAGGAGTAAGGCTGCAAGGTAATGGCCCCTCCAAGAAGATAAAAGCCATCTGTGAATCGGACGTTCTTTGCAGGAAGCAAAGACATTTTGAAACTCCAGCCTCGTGGACATTCCAGTATCCTGAGTTTGTATTTGAAGATTTTTGTACTGCAAATTATTTCTTGTCTGTTATCTTTTGGCAATCTCGCACAGTTCTGCAAGGCTTGTGCTTATCACAGCTAATTATTTTGCAGAAGCATTAAAAGGTTTCTGTTTTGGATTGTGTTTGATTTGTTGGAAAAGGGCGTGGGTCAGAACAGTTGCTCTCTCAAATTATTCATCGTAATTTTGAGTTGGGTTTTCAGGCTGGGAGGGAATACTGGAAGCTGCAGTTCTCATGTGGGTCAGAGTAGTTGTGGAGTGGGAGTGGTCTGGAAAGATGGATCTCAGATAAATCTTCTCTCCCCCACCCTCTTTCTCTCTCTTTTAGAAAGAAGACCTGTCCTGGATACTTTATTCCTTTAGAGGAAGGTTGAAGTCTTTTCTAGAGAAGGAGTCTCCAACCTTGGCAACTTTAAGACTTGTGGACTTCAACTCCCAGAATTCCCCTTTGCTGGCTGGGGAATTCTGGGAGTTGAAGTCCACAAGTCTTAAAGCACTATAGCAGGATTCATGTTTCAGACCACACCTCACCTTCGTGGTTGAGGGATCCAATTATCAAAATTTAAAATGTTGTATTTATGGTTTTTAAGGGTAGTTGCTTTGTATCTCGATGATACTGTTCAAGGTTTCTTTTTATCTTGCTGAGAAATCTATTGGGAGGGGGGGGGGAAAACACTGTAAGAAATTAAGGATGTTCCAAGTACCTTATTGGTTTTTTAAAAAAGATTTTGCCTCTTGCAAGCCTCCGCTCTTAACACAAAAACAAACAAAAAAGAAAAGAAAAAAAAAAAGGCTGGAGGGGGATGAAGGAAATCTGCTTCTTAAAATGAGATACTCGATTGCGATGGCCAAAAAGATCCAGTTTTTGGCAAAGAAGGCAGCTGACGGAGCTAGCTTTTCAGCAGAGCTAATGAAATGGTCTGACTTCTCAGCAGTGTGATTGTCGGCCAATTTACGGTCATCCAAGTTGTCCATGACTCCAGCCATTTCCTGCTCATTGCTTTATGGAGGAAATCGCACACATACGCACCAATAACCACCCCCATTCCCCAACCCCTTTGTGCCTTTTGCCACGTACCAAGGGAGCATCTTTAGCCCAGCAATAGGCACCATGGGTGCATGGTATGATCTGAGGAGAAGCCATCAAACAATGGATGTTTGATGAATGGAGAGCTTTGCTCTCCTTCACTTAATTTCTTGCTTCCAGTTCCGCAGCTTCCTTTACAGCCTCCTTGCAGGAACCCTCCCTGAGCTGCCTTCTGCTTGGCACGGCACCCAGCAACTTTCCAATTATCTTGGTGGCACGGCTCCAGGAAAAGAGGGTGGATTGTTTCTGTTTTGCTGGTTTTTTTGAAGAGGGCTTCCCTAGCCTGAATTATTGTTGGTTTTTTTTGTTGTTGCACAGAATGAATCATTAAGGAAGAAAGCAGATTCTGTTTTCAGTAGCTTCCCTTTCTCTTGTAGCCACCTCCTCCTCCTCCTCCTCCTCCTCCTCCCCCTCCCACCCCCCACAAATCTTTGCTTCCACAACTTGCCTTTTGACAGGGCACAACTATCTTCTCTAGTTAATGGCTAGTGTGATCAGCTGTCATCAGAGCAGGGTGGGTGGGAGTTAAGGGGGTGATTCCCCCCCCCCCGATTTTGTTTTATTTATTAATTTATTTGATTAAATAAATTAATCAAACCCAAGTCTCCATGGGTGAATAGGCGGCAATATAAATTAAACAAACAAGCAAACAAATAATTCTCACAAGCCATTTCCTGTCCTGCAATATGTGGGACCTTGTTCTTGAATGTCCAGAGGCGACTCAAACACACATTTCACCTGCAGTTTAGTCTGAAAATGTGATGTGGAACAAACCCGAAGGCAGATGTTCTGGCACAGCTACTTCAGATGTTATCAGTCTGGCTGTCTCTCTCCCCCCCCCCCCCCCCCTTTTTTCCAATTCTCCCTTGTGTGAAGGTGAAGAAGGATTTCAAACAGCCCAGGGATACTCTTAGAACTGCATAGAGTGAATTCGCTCTTCCTCTTTCTTTTTTAAAGAGATACGTTATTCTGGAACTATTCCAAGAAGGACTTGCTGAAGGAAAGTGTTGGAGACAAGAGACTCAAAAACAGCTGCTCTTGGCTCCACAACAACACCATCAGCTGCCTCTAGAAAAGACTGAGGTTGGGAAAGTCACCAGCAAGTTGGAGATACAGAGAAAAAACTTCCTCAGTCTGCCCTGGACTGGGAACAGGGAAGTGGGAAGGTGGTCAGTCTCCAAGATCCCATTTTGGCTGCTTGGTCCACAGCATGTCCCTGCACGTTGGTGTCTCAAATGATGTGGCAGAAGAATAATTCACGGAAGCTTAGACACCAGAAGGATGCAGACATGGCATGGATGCAGACAGGGTCATGGAGCATCCTTGTTGTTGTTAGTTGCTAAGTCACATCTGACCCATCGTGATCCCCATGGCCAACGTTCCTCCAGGCCTTCCCGTCCTCTGCCATCTTCTGGAGTCCATTTAAGCTCATGCCGATTGCTTCCGTGACTCCCTCCATCCCCCTCCTTCTCTGCCCTCCCCGTCTTCTTTGGCCCTCCATCTTTCCCAGCATTCAGCTCTTCTCCAGGGAGTCCTTCCTTCCTTCCCATGAGGTGGCCAAAGTCTTTTGAGTTTCATCTTCAGGATCTGGCCTTCTAAAGAGCAGTCCGGATTGATCTCCTCTGGGACTGACTGGTTGGATTGCCTTGCAGTCCAAGGGACTCGCAGAGTCTTCTCCAGCACCACAGTTCAAAGGCCTCGACTCTTTGGCACTCAGCCTTTCTTATGGTCTAACTTTCACAGCCATATACTACAACCGGGAAAACCCTAGCCTTGACTATACACACTTTTGTTGGCAGGGGGATGTCTCTGCTTTTTAGTATGCTGTCTAGATTTGCCATAGCTTTCCTCCCCAGGAGCAAGCGTCTCTTAATTTCTTGGCTGTAGTCCCCATCTGCGGTGATCTTGGAGCCCAGGAAAATAAAATCTGTCACGACCTCCATTTCTTCCCCATCTATTTGCCAGGAATTGAGATGGATGGATGCCATGATCTTAGTTTTCTTAATGTTGAGTTTCAAGCAAAAATGTTGAGTTTAGCATCCTAGTGATTCATTTATTCTCTTAAGTTTCCCGTACAGATCAGATTAACATAGGACCAATTATTGTTCAATTGGGAAACGTGTCCCTTCACTCTAGAGGGCAAAAGGGGCATCTGCCTTGGATCTTTGTAGTCCAGGGGGACTTTAAGCCCGAGCTTGCCTCTTGCCCTCCTCTTGTCTCCAGCTTTGTGGCAGAACAAGGAGAAGGATCTCATCTTGGGGGGAAGTTCCTCCTCCAAGAGAAGAGGACTTGTCAGCCCTGTCACCAGCTGTGAAATCAGAGACATGGCTTTCAACAAAAATTGCTGTGGATGTACCTGAAAATAGATCATTCCCTTTCCCCCAAGGAGGCTGGAGCTGCAGCTTGACACCGGTCAGCTTTGCAATGCAAAGTCCAACAGAAGGGACTTCTTGTCACAACGGGGAGCTGCTAACTTCCAAAATCTTGGGGGGGAGGGAGTAAGCATAGAGGGTTTAAAGGTGAGCAGGGAAAGCTTTTTTTTTTTTTTTTTTTTAAAGAAGCTATATTATATTTGCATCTTCTGGAGGAACCTGTGGTGCTTGCTTTTCAGTAGAAATACACAAAATGGAGTTTATGCTTCCTTTTTTGTGTTTCTGCTTTTCTCCAGAGTCTGGAGAGACAAGAGGAAAGGGTGCATCACGGCACCCTCAGTCTGGCTGGCTAAGTGATACCAGAGGTGGTATCTAGCAGGTTCTGACCAGTTCTGGAGAACCAGTAGCAGAATCGGCAAATCCCACCTCTGACTGGCCCCACCAACCCCATCTATTCTCTTCCCTTCAAATCCCAGCTGATCGGCTGGGTCTTCTTTTGTTGCCCTGCACAGGAGAACGGAGCTGAAAAGCAGGTTAGTGGGGTGGGGAGGGAAGGGGATTTTACAGTCACCTACTCCTGCCATGCCCACAAAGCCACACCCAAAAGCCATGCACCACACCCATCAAGCCACACCACAGCTGATTGGCTGGGTCTTCTTTTGTTGCCTTGCACAGGAGAACAGACCTGAAAAGCAGGTTAGTGGGTGTGGGGAGGGAAATGGGGATTTTGTAGTAACCTTCCCCTGCCACTCCCACCAAGCCACACCACGCCCACCAAACCGGTAGTAAAATTTTTTGAATCCCACCACTGGGTGCAGACAAGCTATGTGCAAGTCCTGCTCATCTGAGATGAGGAAGGGAAGAACGGAGGCCCTGAAATGCCACAGAAGCAAACCCTGATTGGGTTCTCGAAGGAACAAGGGGGGGAAAAAAAGCATCATAGGATTTTCTCACGCTCTGAAAATCTCTTCCCTTGAAGGAGTTGGGGAGGACTGGAGGCATCCAGGATCACATTCCCCCAATGGGTCTCCTTCAGGGGCTCACAGGCTAGTTAGGGGGAATCAAATGAAAAATCTCTGCCTCTTGACAGGCAGGATCTAAATCTAAGTTGTAAACCGGTAATCTCTTGCTTTTGCTGAAGGAATCTTTGTCTTTATTACTGATCTTTGGCAATAGGTTGGGTTGGTTCAGATCCCTTGCCTAGATCCCCCCTCCCCTGGCAATAAGATTCTGCTGCTGTAAATCTGTACAGTCTTCTGTTTTTCTTACAGAAGTTGGGGTAAAATGCATTTTTTAAAAATAAAAAAATCTTTCCTTGCAAAGACATCCTTCTTCCTTATTCCCAGCAAAATGAGAAAATATCTTGTCCGTCAAAATAGAACAAAAATCATCTCTTTTGATTTGAATGGTTAAAAGGTTTTACCCTCTAAATCAGGGGTTTCCAACCTTGGCAACTTTCAGCCTGATCAAATAATATGGAGTAAATAAAGCTGTTAGCTTTATTGCCTATAAAACACTGGCCTGGATATTTTTCTGGAAAGCCGTGGTGCTAAATATGTGCCCTCGGTGTCTTTTGCAATCATCCTGCTCCAGATCTTCACCGTCTTTACATTCTGACCTGGAGCTGAAGTCCATTTAGCTTTCTGAGATCAACCATGATAACATTGTCACACAACTGTTTAAAATGGAAGGAGATGAACAATGTCTCACTTTAAAACAGGATGGCAGTTTAAACTGCCATTTGCAACTTAGTTTTAAAATATAAAATGCAGAGGAAATATTTTTAAAAGAAGGTAGAATCATTTTTGATTACCTAGATACTGAGGATTAGTTTCTACTTCTCGGGTATAGCTGAGGAGTTGTTGGTTTTTTAAAAATAAATTTATTTATTCAATGTTTCGTCAGTTAAAAACCATTTTTCACATTTTAAAACATTGCTAAAGCAGTGTATACATTTGCATTTCACTTCTAGTAATGTATTATACATCTTTGTATTTACTTCTTTGTCATCTTCTGCGGAGTTTTATTTTTGTTTATTATTTTCTTTCCTGTAGCTGGCATGTGGTTATTCCAAATGCTGGTTCTAAGTGTATTTGTGATGCAAAAACAGCCAAGGAAGAATGAACTATAAAATCCAGTGTCAGATCTGCCACACATTGTTGCTGCATCCATCCATCCATCCATCCATCCATCCATCCTTCCTTCCTTCCTTCCTTCCTTCCTTAATTAATTCATTAAGAACTCTTTCCTAATTAACAGTTCATTCTTTGTGAGACATGGGCTCTGGCGAGTGCCTTATTTTTCTTTAAGGAGAAATACTCTGATCTTATAGCTTCTTTGCCCCGAAATATTTGAATCTTTGCCCCGAAATATTTGAATGCCTTTGTGGCAATGTGGCAGGATTGGTGCTGCTTCTCTTGTTCCAGAGATCTAAAGGCAAGATGGAAAGGAAAGCCTTGGTTTTCCTGAAGATCCCTCTCATTCCTCAGGGCTGCCTGTTTGTGTAGAAGCCTGTCCTACAGAGAGAGGGATGGGCACGGGCCAGCCCGATGCAAGACGGGACTTACGTCTGCTATTTGTGGTTCCTTGGAGCAGCCGGTTGCCAAGGCGATGCTGGCACCATCCCAGGAACGGCGGGTGGGCACCACATTGGCCTCCTTCTCCCAGTGGAAGAAGCTGCTACCTCTGATCTGCTGACGATCATTGGATGCTTCCTGAGAAGCCATCGGAGGCCTCTGGAGTTTTGGGTTTCTACCACCTGTTTCATTGCAATGGTGGCTCTTCTGCACAAACAGCTTGGCACGCCTAGGAATGCATGAGGCGTATGTTACATGCGCATGCACACCCACTGCTGCCTATTTTGTCCTTAGGACTCAGCCAAGCTGGAGTGATGAAAAAAAAACACCCCAGGGTTAATTACTCCAACCTCAGGAACTTTGCGCTCCTCCTATGAATCAGAGCTAATTAGATCTGATCTTAAAGAGCTTAGTGAACGGTTGTGGATTAACCGGCTCTTTTTTTCCTTTCATGCTTCCTCTTTTGTAGGTAAGTCACTCTGGCATTGACCAACCCCTGATTTCACCCACTGTAATCGCTTTCTTTCTTACTGCCCTTGCCCAGTTATGGCCTGCGAATCCTGAAAGGTCCTTGGCAGGAAATAGTAGGGTGCTTATATTGTGGCTACGTTGAAGCATGCGTATTCTGAGAAAGATGGTAAGTGTGGATTTTCCATCTTTACCTGCAACCTGTCAGAGCATCTTTAAAGGTCAGGGAGGGGGGAATGCAATCTTCTGGAACCTTCTGAGCCTTGACTTGGAGAGTCGTTGCTGTGGCTGGAATAAAAGAGGTGAACAAAGAGGACTTCCGCGGTCGGAGAGAAGGCTGTTGATTTGCTCCTAAGATACCTTCTCAAATTGCAAAGACTTTGTAGGTCAGGGGGATGGACGATTACGGCTATGGCTTCAAAACAATCTGTTCCAGGTAGCCTGAAGAAAATTGGGTGGCAGGAAAGGGAAGGGCAATAGGTAGGCAACTATTGCTGCAGATTCTCTTCAAAGTGATGTTTAAATGTAAGGAGAAGAGGAAGTTGAAATGCATTGTTAAATATAGCGTTACAAGGGCGGTCCCTAGGACTACGCTTAGTGGGGTTTACCCAACTATTTCTTAGCAAGAAATTTCATTTTGACATTTGCAACATAGATTTAATTTGTTTACTACATGGGCTCCCCATATGTCTTAGCTGGAAATGTTTATTTTAGGGATACAATATCCTAAACGATGCCTGTTGCCACAGTGATGTTCAAGCTATATTTTGTCACTTCACCCTCATAACATAATAAATGTTGACATTCTTCCATTGGGTTATTTTAGAATGAAAAGAATTAAATTGGAATTGTGTTTACTTTTTCAGTTTCTATTTGAAGGATCAACAGCTTGTTATTCATCTTAGGAAAAAGCTCATGTTGGTGCAAAAATAAAAGAAATCAATTTTTTTGAAGGAATGTTCAGGGAAACTAGAAATATGAATATTCAGGGTAGGAGTTGGGTTTTGTGTGACTTTGTCACTTTTTTCCCCCTGGATGTTGAAATGAAACTTGAAAAATATGATGAAAAAGATAAAACAAATAAAGCGTGACTGGAATAATTTGTCATCCTATATTAACTAATATTTAGAGATGTAACAGGTTCTCTCACTACAGATAAACTAGATTTTGGAAGTCCTTGGAAATGATAAAAATCAAGCTTGAAAGGGAGCCAAAGTGGCTTTTAATGATAGAGAAAACCAGAGAAAAATATATAGAAAACGTGGGTTGTAAAGTAGATTGCATTTTTTTTAATGTACAAAAAGATTACATGATGGGATAATTGCATTTTTAAAGTAGTGTATAAAAGGGGGGATTTAGTAAAGGGAATTAAACTCTGAGGACTGCAAAGACAGATTGGATAGAAAGGATACGAGTGGTGGCATAGCTGTCATTTTTTTGTTTCTGTTTTTGACCAGCGTCTTGGCAGGGTGTTCTCAATTTCTCAGGAATGGTGGCATCTGAAAAGGTTAGAATTAGAATTAGAATAACAGAGTTAGAAGATTAGTTTAGTTTAGTTTATTGTCGTTGCACACTGGACAATGAAATTAAATACTATCTTCAGTATACATTACGGCTATGAAAATAAACACAAACCCACATCCTTCACATTCTATACATTGAATTGAAAACCCCTGATATTGCATTAATATTGCACTATACAGTAGAATATCCAGTAGAAAGGACCTTGGAGGTCTTCTAGTCCAATCCCCTGCTTAGACAGGAACCCCTGGCCTATACCATTTCAGACAAATGGTCATCCCATCCCTTCTTAAAAATTTCCAGTGTTGAAGCATTTACAACTTCTAGAGGCAAGTACTTCCACTGATTAATTGTTATAACTATCAGGAAATTCCTCCTTAGTTCTAGGTTGCTTCTCTCCTTGATTAGTTTCCATCCGTTGCTTCTTGTCCTGCCCTCAGATGCTTTGGAGAAAAGCTTGACTCCCTCTTCTTTGGGGCAGCCCCTGTGATATTGGAAGACTGCTATCATGTCTCCTCTAGTCCTTCTTTTCATCAAACTAGACATACTCAATTCCAGCAACCATTAATTATATGTTTTATGCTCTAGTCCCCTAATCATCTCTTCTCTGCACTCTTCCTAGAATCTCCACATCTTTTTTACATCGTGGTGACCAAAACTGGATGCAGTATTCTTGGTTTGGCCATGGCAAGGCATTATAAAGAGATCTTAACAATTCACATGATCTTGATTCTCTCCCTCTGTTTATGCACCTAGAAATGTGTTGGCTTTTTTGGCAGCTGCACCACATGTCTGGCTCATATTTAAATGGTTATCCACTAGGTCTCCAAGATCCCTCTCACAATTACTACTATTGAGCCAGTTACACATATACTGTACCTGTGCATTTTGTTTTTCTTGCCAAAGGTTGAAGTTTCAGAAACGCAAGTTGAAAAGCTTTCTTTGTTATTGTGCTGTTGCTCCTCCTCCTCCTCTCCTCTTCCTCCTCCTCCTCCTCCTCCTCATGACATTCTTGTCCCTTTTTCTTACTAGTATACTTTCATCCATGTTGTTTAAAGGTGAAAAAATAGGGCCGAGTAGCCATTATAATAGCTGAATAAATACAGCTTACTCCTTCCACCTTACAGAAAAAGCTGAAATTATTTCTTGTGTTTGAAAAACTTTAGGGCATACTGGCTCAGATCTAATTTGCATGCATTTTAAGGTCCAAGACCCACTATACAGGGTGACAGCTCAGAAACCTGTCCCATTCTTTGATGCCTTCAGAATTTCCTTGTAGCTTTTAATGCATAACAGGAAGGCAGCTTCTAAGTAGGGAAGGTTTCCTGGGGTGGAAAGATAACATTTTTCCCACCTAGATATGAGGCTGGGTTGGTAAAGCTTCTTTAAAGATGGTTGAGGAGCTGAGAAGTAGAATAACAAATCCAAGAACTTCTGAGCTCGAATGCTAGAAATATTCCCAGCTGACTGTTGCAACATTTTGTTGTTGTTGTTGTTGTTACAGGTAGGGAAGAAAACACAACTAATTACATGATATTAATCTGAGTGAATTGGTGCATGGTTTAAAAGAAGCCAGGCATCTGAAAGTGGTGATTTTCAAAAATAAAAGCATGTTTTAATATAGTTAACATTCTATTCAGGATGAAGCCTGTTTTTGGATTTCCAGTCTGGCTTCTGGTATGAAAAGGTTCCTTTCTCCTTCTTTTTCAATTAATTTGATGAAATAGAACTTCGATAATGGCTTTTGGCAGCCACAAACAATTAACATTGTCTGGGAAAAATTCATTTTGTCAGTTTAGCCTGATGAGTCTACTGTATTTCAGTTGATAGAAGGATGGAACTAAATTATCTTCTGAGACAAAAATCTCAGGTCTGGTGAAGATCCACTGGATGGCCCAGACCCCCAGACTTGTTAGGGGTCTAAAAATTAGGAGTATTTTACTAGGAAAGCAAACAATTACCTGGAGGATTGAGCAACTCTCTGGAACTCCTTAAAACAGCCAAAGTTTGTTCCCAAATGGTCTAATGGCTCTCTTCAGTTGGGGACAAAGGAAGAAAACTTTACAGCAGAGGTCCCCAAACTTGGCAAATTTAAGACTTGTGGACTTCAACTCCCAGAATTTTCCAGCCAGCGGAGATGAAGCCCACAAGTCTTAAATTTGCCAAGTTTGAGGACCCCTGAAACAAGGCATGACTGAAATAATTTGTCATCCTATATTAACTAATATTTAGAGGTGTAATAGGTTCTCTCACTACAGATAAACTAGATTTTAGAAGTCCTTGGAAATGATAAAAATCAAGCTTGAAAGGGAGCCAAACTGGCTTTTAATGATAGAGAAAATATATAGAAAACTTGGGTTGTAAAGCTGGCTGAGGAATTCTGGTAGTTGAAGTCCACAAGTCTTAAAGTTGCCAAGTTTGGGGACCCCTGATTTACAGGTTGCCCCTGAGTGTGTCAGAATAAGAGAGAAAAGGCTTCTTTAAATCCAGGTAAAGCAAGGATGGGTTACATCTGCCTCATTCATGGTCTGGGGAAAAGATGATGGGGACATGGTCTATGAAAGAGCTTCCTGTGGCTCACTCAGGTCATTCTTAGGGGTATGAGGAGGGGGTTATACTATCCAAGAGAAGAATCTGCCAGGTGATTCTGGAGCATCCTTGATAGGAGTGCAGGTCCACCTTTTGGAAGACCTCTGTGGGAGATGCAAGCATCATCCAAGGCAACCTATTGACCCTATTCTTTGGGAAAGGAAGGTTTATGGTTTAGATCAGAACTTAGAACTAGTTTTAAAGAGTTCTGTGGATGGGAAATTAAACAGGTTTTGTATCTCGTTGGGGTGTTCTAATTAACAGCATTTCATATTAATGCATTCTAACACTTCTGTCATCTTCCTTGACTTCTTCCCTTTGTTGTAACACATTTGCAAGGCATCAACTTAATTAACTTAATGGGAGGCTGCAACAATTTGTCTTTGACATCCTCTTCAAGGAATTTCCCCAGTTTCCTGCACATCGAGTTATTGTGTTGAGATACATATAATGAAATAACGGCAGGATTAAATAAGGTCTCACAAATAAATTAATAACTAAAGGAAAGAACGAGCATGTTCAGAGATCTAACTGTGGCTTTAGGAGGCTTCTCTTCAGTGAAGCTACAAAATGGCCGTATCAGTCAGCTTCTGCCCTAAGGAAATTCGTGAGCATCTAAAGAGTCGAGAGCGTTGTGGTTGTGTTTGGTGTGAAGGCTGACATCTTCAGGAGAAGCTGTTTAAAACATGTCAAAATTCTCTCTAAGCCCCTGGCCTTCTTTACAGAAGGTGCCACATGGCCGTCATTGTATTCAGATGGTGCCGTACTTTGTGTGAAGCCTTGCTTTCCAATGGGTGCAGAGCAGAGGTGGGATTCAGCCGGTTCTGACCGGTTCTGCAGAACCAGTAGCGGAAATGTTGAGTAATTCAGAAAACCGGTAAATCCCACTTCTGATTGACCCCGCCCCCATCTATTCTCCACCTCCTGAATCCCAGCTGATCAGCTGGGTCTTCTTTTGTTGCCCTGCAGGGGAGAATGGAGCTGGATAGCAGGTTAGCAGGATGGGGAGGGAATGGGATTTTGCAGCATATCCTTCCCCTGCCATGCCCACCAAGCCATGCCCACCAAACTTCACCATGCCCACCAAGTTATGCCCACAGAGCCGGTAGTAAAAAAAAAATGAATACCACTACTGGGGTGGAGACTTGAATAAATTGCATAGGAGTCTCCCAAGGAGGAACAAAGCACAGCAAGGTGCCATTTTGTTTGCAAACGTGGCTGTCGTCACCATCAGAAGGACAAGGTGGGTGTGGTCTTATTCCACATCTGGAGATGATATCTGGAGATAAAGAGGATGTTTTCTTTTCCTCTTTATGCATCCTGTTGGAAATTAACTATGGGTGCATTCTTCCTTGCCTCATCTCCTTCCCCGAGTTGCAACAATAAACATGGGAGAAGAGCCACATTTCTTCCTGCAACCAAGGCAAAAAAATAAGAAAAATCTGCAGAGGTTGGATTGCAGACCGAAAGCTATGCAAGTGCCACCAGTCTGGCCACAGGTTGCTGAGCGTGTGGCTGCTGCCAGTCCTTTGGATGGGCCAGGCAAGGGTGAGAGTCCTTGTGTGATCCTGTTTGAAAATCCTGCTTGGGGGTTCACTGGGTTTTCCATTGCAGAGAAGAGTTTACGCCTTGCCTGTTGGCATGGCATGAGAAGTTTGTGTTGGGGAGGTTTTAATTAAACAGAAAAATCTGCTCAGATATTTTTAAAGCATTTGTATGACTGGGCATAAATGGCAATAATTTCAGAGCTTGTTGATGGAGGGTCTCAACCATTTCTGAAGGCTTCCTATTTCTGTCATTGTTAATTTAAAAAAAAACAAACACCCAGCTCTTTTCTGTGCTAAGTAACCATGGAAACCCTGTGATCATTTTCTACCAGGGATTACGGGTGGCGAGGAAGAGGGTTGCCCTCTTTCAGCTGAAGGCGGCATGCAGTTGGCTGATAACTATGTTAATTGACTGTAAACCTTATCGAGGGGGGCACATTCGGGCATTTTAAACAGACTGAGATTTAAATCTCCTGGTTGCTTTATTTCTTGCATGGAATAAAGTGGTCGGCCTCGCCTGCATGCAGTCTGATGGGATGTGTCAGATGCGCCTTCCAGTCAAGTGGGGAAGAGCACTTTGCACAATTTACAGCTAAATTGTGTATCTGAAGGGAGCAGCCTCAGGTCAGTTTGCACAAAGGACCACTCAGCCGAACCAGATCCTGAGGCTGCTGTACCATCCTCTCTTTCTGCCCTGAGGCTTCAAGGAAGACCTCTCTTGGGGAGGAGGAGAAGATTCATCGTTCAGAGAAGGGCCACTCCCCAACCAGCAGGTGGGGAGGAGAAGAAAGACTGTCGTTTTTTAGCAAAAGCTCACACTTAACATAGATAGCATACCTTTGGCTCTTGGGAGGGAATAAGGACAGTCAGAAAATGCACATTTTTATTCCTGTTCCTGGATTTAGGTTCTTCCATTCACGTTCATCATCCCACCTGCCCACTCCTGCTTTTGGAGTTGCACCTGGGCCAACTACATAGTCCTAGGAACGGGGTGGGATTCAAATTTCTTAACAACCCACCGGTTCGGTGGGCGTGCCCTAATTTGTGGGTGTGGCTTGGGAGTCATGTGATAGGGTGGTCTGGCTTGCTGACTGGGCCTGGCTTGTATATAAATATTGTAAATATTTATGTCAATGTTGAATTTTTTATTTAAAAAAGGGCAACTTTAACCCAAAATGAGGCAAAGCAGGCAGGCAGTTTGAGTTGCTTGCAGAATCACAGAGTCACTCCCAGATCTACCTTTCTGCAATCTGCTGCCTGAGTCTGCACTGAAAAATAGAAGCTTCAGTCCTAAGGAAGGTTCAGCTCTGCTCTCAGGCCAAGGGTGCGATTTGCCGGTTCTCTGAACTGTGCAGGATCATAACAACCGGTTCTTTAGAACTGGTCTGAACTGGTAGAATCCCACCCCTGCCTAGGAGCAAAGGAACCGAGGGGAGGAGAGGGTTTTTGCCATTTTGCTAATGGGGACTAACCTCTGCGAAGTCAGGGACCTGAGGCTGAGATGGAGGGAGCTCTTCAAACAGAGGTGGAACAGGTCCAGAGGAACTAGCGGGGCAGTGGTGGGATTCAAATATTGTTGCCACCGGTTCGGTGGGCATGGCTTGGTGGATGCATGCATGCACATGTTTTGCGTGCATGCGCCCTCCAAATGCACACTTTGTGCAGGCGCAGAGGCGTTTGCCTAACTCACCTCCTGCAAGCCTGCACAAGTCCAGTTGCTTCAGCAGCTGCTGTGTGGAACTATTTTGTGCTTCAAATTCAGCAGGTAAAAGTGAGTATGGGAGCCCAGGCAGGTGGATGGACCCAACAGCAGAGTGGCCGAGAGACCCAGTTTGGTTTCTGCTGCTCATTGCTCCTACCGGCTCACCAGAATCGGGCCGAACCGGTTGAATACCACCACTGTAAGTTTTATTTATTTGGTTTGTCAAATGCTTACAAGATAATAGGTATAAGTAAAAACATGGATACATATAAGAAAAATAAAAGAAACAATTGGACAGGGACGGTAGACACGTTGGTGCGCTTATGCATACCCCCTACAGACCTCTTAGGAAAGGGGTGAGGTCAATAGTAGCCAGTCTAAGGTTAAAGTTTTTGGGGTTTGGGGAAGAAACCACGGACTCAGGTAGAGTATTTCATACATTGACCATAGTGGGGCACTGTTGAGCCTTTCTGGGAATCTACAGCTTGGTTTGTGGATTTTGGTTTTGGAGGTTGCCTTGCATTGTTTCAGGTGCTTTTAGGCTCGCTCCCCCCTAAGTTGAAGCTTGAATTAGCAAAGAATTACAAAATAAATAAATAATTTTCAGAGATATGGTAGCTACACATCAATTCTATTTGATGTATTGGGTGCTATCTCTGTTGCAGAAAGGGGAGGTACATTGGAAAACAATTCTGGGCACCCTAAATTATGACATTACAGAGACGTCAAACTCCGGGCTTCTCAGTTCTTTGCCATACTAGCAAAAAGCGAATGGTTTCCAAGTCTGGCCATAGAAAGCAAGCACAGGCACAACTAATTTCAATCTAAGCTCTCCATAGTTGCTATCTATGAGTTGATAATCAATTTAGATAAGGAAATAAATAAAGTAGAAGGAAAGGGAAAGCTAGCAATGTTTGGTTATATTTTCTCTGTGTAGGAAGTCCTTAGAAAGAGATGTCATCCTGCCTGCTGGAGATTTGTGACATATATTAGGGTAATGAGTGTTGGAAGTAGTGATAAAGGACCAACTAGCCTTTGATATCCAACCCATCTCTGCAATTTTCCAGGCGAGAGAGATGGAGACCCACAAAATGCCACTTCCTTTCCAGATCAAAAGAAAGGCCATTGCTTTTTAAGAGCTGTGAAGGATAGGAGTTTCTTGGCTGGTGGACAGTATTGGGGTGAATACTGAACCATATAATTCTTTCTTTTAGGATTATTCTGGGGCAATTTTGCTGTCTTAGATGAATAAGTTTTATCTGTTATCCCGGTTATCCGGTTTATATAAAATGTTTTTATATAAAATGTTTTTAATGCGTAGTGATATGCATTAATAATATAGAAGACTACTGTTTAGCAGTTAAAGATTTAATTGTAGTGATTTGAATAATTATTTTCAATATTTAAATATATTTGTTAATCTGCCAAATACGACCACAGCAGGCTGGGTCTGACCCAACCTCTATTCCACCCTGGAACATCTCCACATTAATTCAATATGGATAACTTAGTGAAGGCATTTTGCACATTGGAAGACAATTTATATATTTTCTAAGAAATGGACACTTGGATCAGAAAAAACAATACAATCAAGAAGATTTCAGTGATGTAGAGAAAATTCTGGACTGTATTGCTTTGAATGATGATACCAGAGTTATACTGCATGGCAAAATAGATATATCAAATAATTCAACATTCAGTATTGTTTATTAAAGATCCATTAGTCTCTTATCTTTTGATAATGTTTGAAAGTCAAAAGCCTTGAGGATGTACAATTGAGATTTTCTGTTTTAATTTTTTTTGTCCCAATTTTATTATTCTTAGAAATAACTCAAGGCAGTGAGCATACCTAACACTCTTTCTTTCTCCTATTTCCCCCTCAACAACAATTCACTGTGTCCTCTTTTGTAGCCTGGTTCCTTCATTACTGAAATTCAGAGCCCTGAAAACAAAATGGCAGCATACCCAGATGAGCTAAGTTTAAAGAGTTTGGGGCTTCAGAGGAAGCTCCTCCACTACATGGGACAGACTGTGCAAGAGACAGTGATGGTTGTCTCTGAATACATCCAGGTAACAGGGACACCTTCCTCGTAGTCAGGATTTGCCTACTTGCCTCAGGTTGGATCTCATATTTAGAAAACATTCATCAGTTGTTAAAATTGTGGTATTAGCCAGTTAATATGTGATCCTTTGTGGCCCAAAAAAGCAAGGGTTAACTAACAGCTCTTTATATAAGGTCTCTCTCTCCCCCACCCATATCTCTCTTTCTCTCCCTCCCTCTCCCTCCCTCCCTCTCCCCCTTTGAGAAATATGACACAGCTGTGCACTTGCACTAATGGGACTGAAAAACATCAGATGCAGACATCTTGGCAAATGGCAGCTATTCAGATCCATTTCTGTATCTCTGCAATGTAATAATTGCTCCATGCATTCTACTTAAATCATGGTTACATTACTTAAGGCACAGTGTTCTTTCCTAAAGGACAGGCTGCTATCCTGGTGGAAGGGCCTGAATGTAAGTGAAAGAAGGGATGTGTTGAAACTGCTTTTCCCAGTAGACGTGCTCTGGAAACATGGACTGCAGCTTCCCCTACCCATTATGGGCAACGAAACTGCAACCCATTGCTTCTGGAGAGCTCCAGATTGGGAAAGGCTGCTGTTCCATATTAACATACTTCAAATAGGCTATTCCTATTGGACAATAAATACCCGAAGCTGATTGGCTACTTTTCTCGACGCTGATTGGCCAATGATAGCAGGGCTATGATTGGCCAATACAAGCGGCGGGAAAAACAAGTAGCCGTCATTGTACACTAGCCACGAGCAGCTCTCTATAAAAAGAGCTGCCGCAGCTCCTGGTTAGATCGGACTTTAAGGACTAAATAAAAGAGCTGAAGTTACGCTGATCTCTGAGTCTCATTCCCACGAACTGAACACTGGTGACGAAGGTGGGATTCTGAGAAAGAGATCAGTCGGGCACATGGCATCGAGAACCGAGCGGACAAAATGGCCGGAACCAACTCGCCACCCGCACCTTTCAACCCAGCAGCAGAGGACTGGGAATCCTACATCGATAGATTCCTCATGTTCTTGGAGAGTAACGACCTGCAAGGAATCTTGGACAATCGCAAAAGAGCTGTATTCCTAACACACTGTGGGCCCACAGTGTTTAAGATGACCAAGGCACTAGCAAAACCAGACGACGTTAAGCAAATGGCCTGGCCGGACCTGGAGAAACTGCTGAGAGCTCACTACGCACCGACCATCTCCAGCCTCATCAGGAGACACGAATTTTATAAACGGGACCAGAAGGAAGGTGAGAGCATCGCAGATTTTTTAGCCGCTCTCAGGGACATCGGAGGAACATGCAAATTCCTGAACATGGACAAAGCCATGAGGGATCGCGTAGTACTTGGACTGAGAGACCTTACCGTACAAAGCCGACTGCTGACCCAACCAAAGATCACCATTACCGAGGCTATTGCTGAAGCCACGGCAGCAGAAGCAACCAAAAAATCAGCAGCAAAAATGCAGCAAATGAACGCCAAGCCACCAAAGACATCAGCTGAAACAAATCAGGGCACCGAGAAGAAAATAGAAAGCAAACAAAAGACCGCTGCATGTTTCACAGACAGCAAATTGTCCGGAATCGACGAGGAAGAGGAAATCCATAGGCTCCAGCCTGAGCGAGAGCGGCAAATGAAAAATGGCCGTAAGTTGGGGTTCCAGTGTGCCGGTTGCGGAGGAGACCACCCCTGTTCGGAGTGCCTGTTCTTAGATGCTGTTTGCCTGTACTGCGAACAGAGGGGCCACATCGCACATGTATGCAGAAACCGCAGAAGCTACAGCCCCAGAAGAAGGGACAACACGCCCCTGAGACAGAAAGAGAGGACGATGTGGAACCGAGAAAATCACGAAGGCAAAGGGAAGCGGCCAAGCGAGAGCTACAGGAAAGAAGAAATGCATCAGACCATCACCATCAGCCATTCCAACGTGACTAATGGCTGAAAGGTACATGTGAAGGTCAGAGTCGAGGGGCAAGAATGCAAAATGGAGGTTGATTCTGGATTGTGCCTATCGATGGTGGCCTGGGATACCATAAAAAGACTAGTACTGCACATCGGCAAAGCCGAATTAGAACAATAAGCATTGATTTTAAGAGACTACCAAGGCAACAGAATACCAGTAGTCGGGCTTGGACACTTCCAGGTAAACTTCAAGGAACACCAAAAAATATTGCCGCTAATCATCGTAGATCGGAACCGACCAAGCCTACTGGGACTCGAGTGGTTCGAGCCCCTAGGAATTGGAGTGACCGGCATTAACCGCATCACCGACGCAGACTGGGAGGAGAACCTGATGAGAGAGTTCCAGGACGTCTTCGAAAGTTAGGCAAGTACCGAGAGTCCCCTATCTCATTCAATTTAGATCCAACCATAGCTCCAATTAGGCTGAAGGCGAGGCGAGTTCCCTTCACATTAAAACCTAAAATTGACGAAGAATTAAACAAACTTATAGAACAAGGCATCCTGGAACCAATTGACCATGCTAAATGGGAGACCCCAATCATGACCCCAGTTAAGCCGGATGGGTCCGTGAGAATTTGTGGAGACTACAAGGCTACCCTGAACCATGCACTACAGCAAAGTGCATGTCCTGTTCCAAAAGTACAATACCTACTACACTTCCTGGGAAGGGGCAAGGTTTTTGCAAAACTTGACCTTGCCTAAACTTACCAGCAATTGCCAGGAGACCCGGAAACAACAGAGGCCCAAACGATCGTGACGCATAGGGGAGCATTCAAATGTACAAGATTACAATTTGGAGTCAGTGTAGCCCCGGGGGTCTTCCAAAGCCTAATGGAGCGGTTATTACAAGGGATAAAAGGAGTAGTCCCATACTTTGACGATGTGCTCGTCTCAGCTAACGACAAGAAACAATTAGAAGCCCGCCTCAGAGAGGTCCTGCAAAGGTTCCAAAAAGCGGGACTCAAGGTAAAAAAAGAAAAGTGTAAATTGGCCACATCAACAGTCGAATTCCTGGGGTACCAAATTGATAAAGAGGGCATCCACCCCATGGAAAAAAAGATCAAGGCAATCAAAGAGGCGCCTAGACCAAAAAATAAGGTTGAATTACAAGCTTTTCTGGGACTCATAAATTTTTACCACATCTTTCTGCCACAGAAGGCAACTACGGCGGAACCTCTACATAGACGCCTAGACAAATCGGCCGTCTGGACCTGGGGACAATGTGAAGAGACAGCGTTCCAGAAGATAAAGGACCTCATCACCTCCGACGCGGTATTGATATAACATAGCGAGACATTACCGCTTACAGTTACCTGCGACGCATCACCGTTTGGCATCGGGGCCATGCTTAGCCATGTCCTGCCGGATGGAAGAGAAGCCCCCATTGCCTTCTACTCAAAGCCCCTCTCAAAAACTGAAAGGAACTATAGCCAGTTGGACAGAGAGGCATTGGAGGCTTTTTCCGGCGTAAAACGCTTCCATGAGTACCTTTACGGTAGGACTTTTACCCTTGTGACCGATCACAAACCCCTTTTAGGTATACTCGCTGGAAACAGAGCCACCCCTAACATACTGTTGCCGAGAATGAAACAGTGGTCCGAATTTCTGGCGGCATACAATTATAGCCTAATCCATCGGCCCGGAAAAAACATTTCGCATGCCGACGCTTTGAGCCGCACTCCCCTCCCAGACATAGAGACTGACCCGGCACCAACCACTTCCACCCTACAAATCGAGACTTTGACAAACCTACCAATAACCACAGCTGACATTGCCAGAATGACCGCAAAAGACAAGACATTGTTACAAGTTCTGAACTGGGTGGGAAAAGGATGGCCGGAAAACAAGACAGACATCATTTTCAAACCATATAAGAATAGACAAACCGAACTGTCATTACTGAAAGGGTGTATACTTTGGGGTGATTGGGTCATAATACCAGAAAAACTACAAGACCAGATATTGTGTATGTTGCACGAAGGCCACCCGGGCATCATGCGAATGAAAACCCTAGCCAGGAGCTATGTATGGTGGCCAGGGATGGACAAAGATATTGGGAAATGGGTCGAAGCTTGCGGGAAGTGTCAAAACTCCCGCCCTGCACCCCCTTCAACTCCTGTTCTGGACTGGAAAACACCAAGGGGTCCCTGGTCATGAATACATATAGACTTCGCAGGGCCAACAAAGTGCATACATACTTAATCATAGTAGATGCTTACTCCAATTGGTTAGAAGTAAGCATCATGCACTCTATGACCACAGAAGCAGTAATCAAACAGCTACGAAAACTATTCAGTACACACAGGTTACCGGATGTACTTGTCTCCGACAATGGCCCACAATTTACAGCACTACCCTTTGAAAAATTCTTAGCAGAAAATGGCATACGACATGCACTGACAGCACCGGGCCAACTGGCAACAAACGGTAGGGTGGAACACATGATCCAGTATACCAAGGAAACATGAGACAAATTAGACACAGGGGACATACAAGAAAGAATCAAAAAAAATGCTCACAATACAACACATAACACCAAACTGCACCACAAATAAAAGCCCAGCAGAATTACTGATGGGCAGAAAACTAAGATCACATTTAGACAGATTACACACAACTTACGCCACCGAAAAACCAACCGACTCCTCGAGCAAGTATCGCAAATTCAAACCAGGACAACTAGTATATGCAAAAAACCTCACCGGCCAACCCTTGCGGATACCAGCAACAATTACACAGATAACTGGACCACGGTCCTACAGAATGGAAACAGACAACGGTCGAACCTGGTGAAGACACATTGACCAACTACGGTCATGCGCACTACAACGCACCACCAACACACCCAGACACGAAGAACAACACACACACACACACCACCAACATCACAACTACACAAAACCAGCAACAGACCAACCAGAGAGGGGGGAGATAAATAAGTAATAAATATCAGTAATAAATAAGGGGGGGGAACCCTCCGGTAGAAAAAGAAATCTCCCCAATAGAAAAAGAAACCGGAGAAAATCAAAATAATCACAATAAAAAACATTCCCCAATAAACGCAAGAAAAAACAGTGTCCTTCCCATAGAAGTCTTTGACAAGGAGCAAGAAACACAAGTAGACCTGGATGCTTGGTCAGAAAGGAGCAGCCGGGCCGACTCAACCAGTCCGAGTAGGCCGAGCGGAAGCGGCATGGCTGACTCTACCTTCCAGGAGGTTCGACAGAGACGGACAGGAGAAACAGCGATCCCGTCCGAACCCATTGAAGATGACGACACAACTAAACTGCGCAGGTCAACTAGGCAACCTAGAAGCCTTGCCTACTTACGTGACTATGTACGGTAGGACCGTACCAAGAGGGGAGGGGTGTTCCATATTAACGTACTTCAAATAGGCTATTCCTATTGGACAATAAATATCCGAAGCTGATTGGCTACTTTTCTCGACGCTGATTGGCCAATGATAGCAGGGCTATGATTGGCCAATACAAGTGGCGGGAAAAACAAGTAGCCGTCATTGGACACTAGCCGCGAGCAACTCTCTATAAAAAGAGCTGCTGCGGCTCCTGGTTAGATCGGACTTTAATGACTAAATAAAAGAGCTGAAGTTACGCTGATCTCTGAGTCTCATTCCCGCGAACTGAACAGCTGCAATTCAACCTGAGGAGATAAATCAGGTAATTGTTCATATCAGGCTTCTGAAATTTTCTTGTCTTGTTTGCAATGGAAGCACACAGACTAAACTTCCAAGGTCCCAGGAACCAGGAGAAGGAAATGTTTAACGGGAGAGAATCAATGGGGCAATGTCAGAGCCTGGAATAACTCCTTGTTCTTCCCCAAATAGAAACAAAAACTTCAGACCTAAGATAAAATTACTTTTCTCCTTTTATTTTGGATAGTTCACTTAATTAGAACTCTACTTTGTTCCTCGTGGAATTTGGGTTACCTGGATGGCGATTTTGGGTCCGAGCTTGTTGTGTACATGTGTGTGTGTGTGTGTGTGTGTGTGTGTGTGTGTAGTGCATATGTCTGCAGAGGATATATAACTAGACACCAGTCCAGGGCATATATAGAATTCCCAACAGCTGGAAGGGAAGAGATCCATAAAAGGTAGAGAAGGGGGAAAGAATGCAGAAGGAGCCTTTTTCCATAGTGAAAGCAGAAAATTATACCACTGAAATAGAATTCCAAAGACTATTTTTTTAAAAAATGTTTTTTCAGTGATTCCTGAGATGCAGCGTGTGATCCATTGTTTTATTAGGAATAAATAGGGAGAGAGTAAGGCTGAAGGCAAATGAGAAACATTCCCTTTTTGCTGGTGCATTTGTCTTTGTCTTGAAATATTTATAATCAAAGAAAAAACATGAGTGTTTCCATTACAGAAATATCTGTAAGTCTTTGTTTTCAGTTGAGTGGTAAGCTTGGCTCCAAGGAGAGACAGTGATATATCTGGGTGAGCTCAGAGTGGCATTATGTCATTTTTCAGTTTGAGGGAAAGAAACTCCCAATATCCAAATGTGTTATTGCCAAAAGAACATTGGGTTGTTTGAGAATGTTTTGAGGACAGCCTCCCAAATCTGGTGTATCCCAAATTTGCACTGCAGCTTTCATTCTCCTTAGCCACGATGTAGGAATGATGGGAATCGTAGTCCATGCATTTTGGAAGCTGCTTCGTTGAGAAAATCCAGGATGCCATTAAATAAATGCTAAAAATAGATAGAGAAGACCTATTGTCCCTTTCTGATCTTCTCTTTTCTCCTAATGTGTGGAAATACCTATTCCTAATAATTACCAGTACTGAGGAGCACTGAGTACTGAGTACTGAGGAGTATGTTGGTGGGTCAGGAATAAAAGGTAAGGAGGTGCTTTAAAAGTGACCTCTCTCTTACATGCTGCCTGTAAACATAATATGATAGCAAAATTTCCCCTCATCTCATTTTATCTTTACTTGTGAAAAAGAAATTTGCAAAACATCAATTCAATCACAAAGCTTCTGCAGTTTCTTTCATCTAGAAGTCTAGTAATGATTTCCCCAGGGCATCAACAGGCAATTTGCAACAGGCTCAAGGAAGCTAAAAAAAAACCCTTGAGAGTTAAATGTGTGCATGCTAAGGAAAACATCCAAGTTCTATGCCATGTCCTTTTTTTTGCTTTCAGTAAATCTGGTTAAAGAAGACTAAAATAATGTTACTCTTGGTTGTAAGCAGGTCTTGACAAAAGAGTTTTATAACATTTCAAGAACATCTGTAGCCAGATCAGAGAAGAATTAGTTTTCCTTTCTCAAGATGAGAGGATTTTTTAAAGAAAAAAACAAAACAAAAAAGCAGTAACCAGAAATTCTAAAATTAAAAGAATTGTTTCCCTTTTTAAAAGTCTCAAATTTGCTGTCTGAGGGAAATGTTTCACTTCATCTCATAAAAGGGCTAGTTCTGTTTGAACAATAAAATGGGAAGAGATTTTTAAGATTGCATGGACACTATTATTTATTACACATATCTGTGTCTTTTAAAAACATATTTTCATTGCTTTACTTCTTAATATTTTCCTCTTCCATTGAGAAAGGATTAAACAAAGACCATTTCTTCGGCTTTTAGAGACGTATGCAAAACCAAATCCCGAATCCCAGTGGTGAGGATTTCTTATTATATAATTAAGATGGCATGACTTATTATCTCTGATTCACCTTTGTATACTATAGCCGAACAAAACTTTTTCAAAATTGCATATTAACTCAAAATGAGGAAAATATTGTGTTCTTGTTCTTGTTCTTGTTCTTGTTCTCTCTCTCTCTCTCTCTCTCTCTCTCTCTCTCTCTCTCTCTCTC
>BLBF01000016.1:537181-567738 GCA_015471245.1 Laticauda colubrina
CTCTCTCTCTCTCTCTCTCTCTCTCTCTCTCTCTCTCTCTCTCTCTTCCTCCTTCCCTCCCTCCCCCCCCTCTACTTCTAGAGGTAAACATGGAAGGGAAGAAATTTTCTTTCTGGGGGGAATTCTGATCCAGAAATGTGGAGAAGCAAGTGAGTAAGCCTCTCCAGCTTCACCCTGTGCGAGGGATCTGGGGAGAGCCTTTTCTTTCTGATATTATTATTTCAATTTCTACTGTAGAGATTGTCCTTCACCATCTCAAACTGCCTTCTGTTTCTCAAAACGCCAGCATTTTGCAAAGGAGTGTGTATGTGATTATGATTGTCTAGCAAATGGAATTTCTTGTAAAATAACTGTCAAATTGAGTTCCTTGGGAGCCCACACTTGCTAGACAGGTTTCTGGAGAAGCTGCAACTGTCAGATATGTTTTCTGACAAGATGGGAACATTGGAAGCAGTTTTATATTCAACCACATTATGTGCCTTCCAGCTGGTATCTACTCTTAGCTACCACAAAGATAGATTTTTCTCCAGGATGATCTGTTCCACCCGTCTTCCAATGGAGCACCCAACAGTGTTGTGATGGAGTCTTCCTGTTGCTTATCTTCTTTTTCTCTTTCTTCTTTTCCCTTTTCTGCATTATAGATTTTCCAGAGACTTAGATCTCTGCATAATACGTCCAAAACATGATCATTTGACCCTGGTCTTTGTATCCAGAATTTTAGATTGATTTGTTCTACAATCCTTCACTTAGCTAAAGTTATCAGGGAAAAAAAAAACATTACCTGCATAATACTGATTTTTATATGTATAAATATAACATCTCAATATATATTCCAAATTCTTCATTGTTGCTATACAAATGCTAATCTGTAAGGCAAACACTATCCACCATTTCACTCTCTTCATCGTCAATTCTAAGGATGATTTTTCTACTAGTTGTCATTAGTTTGGTCTTCTTTACTATATTTTACTATCATTCCCCCCACCCCCCCCACCGTTCCTTGGCTTTCCAAAACATGCAGATTAGCAATAGCAATAGCACTTAGACTTATATACTGCTTCACAGTGTTTTCTAGCCCTCTTTATGCAGTTTAAAGAGTCAGCCTATTTCCCCTCAACAATATGGGTCCACATTTTACCAATCTCAGAAGGATGGAAAGCTGAAACAACCTTGAGTTGGTCAGGATCAAACTCCAGGCTGTGGGCAGAGTTAGCCTGCAATATTGCATTCTAACCACTGTGCCACCAGGGCTGGGATTATTTGCATTTTCAGAGTAGTGTCATCAGCATAGCGCAGGTTGTTGATTTTCTTCCTCCAGTTTTAAAACTTCACAGTAATATTCTGCATGTAGGTTGAGGTAAAGAAGGTTTCTCCATGCTCCATTCAGATTGTGCTTACCTGCCCTTTGTGTAGGAGGCTACGCATTTCCCAAGAGATGTTCTGGGATTCCCATTTTCCTATGGCCATTCCACAGTTTGACATGGTCAACACCATCAAAGATTAAAGGCCTTTGTGTAATCTGAGAAGTTCATCTTGACTTCTTTTTAGTATTTGTTGGCTTCCTCAGTTCAATCCTGATTGGCAAAGGCTGGGCCACTTGTATGCCCAAAGCATGTATTGAGTTTTCCACACCTGTTGTGTGTCGGTGGGAAGCTCTCTTTTTCCTCCAGGAGAAACCATACAGCTGCCTGCTGCTGTCACAAATATGATTGGCCTGCAGGGGCTGCTTGGACAGTTGGAATAACCTACAATTGATGGACGACAAGGCTGTGGCTTGCCTAGGGACAACGTCTGCCTATACAAAGACAAGGAGTATCTGTGAGTCAGAGAACAGGAGGCTCAATGCCTCAACAAATGAGTAGTGGCAGGAGCAGAGGGGCACACCGGCTGCTGAGCAAGACACAGACTAGCATCAGTGACCTATTTTTGTCCTCTCTTCCCAAACATCAGAAGATTGAACAGTAACTCTAAAATATGTAAACGTTTCAGTTTGTCCTGGGCAGATGCCATTCATCTTCTGACAATGTCTATGGCTCGAAAGCTTGTCAGAGTAAAATCACAACCTTGCTTTGGAGCAATGCATGGCTCGTGGGCCCTCTGTGTATCCAGTGGCGGGGGCTTGAGGGCTCATTTTAGATAGCTATATCATCAAAATATTGAAGGACCAAAACAGGGTTCATGGACAGCTTTGGAAAGGGAAATCTTATTGTTGTCAATGCTTGGCCAACAGAATCGATAGAAGGCTGTAAGGAAGGGAGGAGGCAAGACCCCCCTCTTGCTGAACCCCCCCCCCCTTTTTATTTAAGAAATTGAGGCAAAAACAAGCCTGAGTGTCAACCATGCGATGAAACACTCTCACAGGGCCTTATTAGTAGAAGTAGTGGTTGAGCCTGTCTCTAGGAAGAGACAAATGTTGCCTTTAAATCCACAAAAACAGCGTAGACATATGTCCTCTCTAGTTTCCTAGATCCTCTAAATTTGAGAATCGCCCAAGGCCAGGTTTGTTCAGGACTACGTAGTGAAGCCTTAGAAAGCAGTTTCACAGTAAGGGAGAAGTGATAGTTGTTGGGCAGGTGTTAAATTTAAATAAGGCAATTTGGAGACATAATAATTAAATCTACTGTGCTTGTACCATTATAATATGTATATTCCCCTTTTAATTCCCTGTCCCCCTTTTAAGGATTTGTCTTAATGTCGCTGAATTGAGTTGAGGAATAATTTGAGTCACCAAGCATCCTCCTAATTAATTCTCTTATTGATGAATTCATTCTTATTAATGAAAAGAAAGAATTACTCTAGCAAAAGATAAAAATGCCAGCGTCATTTGGCCCACGTCTAGCATTAAAACCACCAGCATAAATAGAGTGTAACCTGCCTGCTACTCCTCTAGGTCAATGTACCTCAGCCTTGGACTTCAGCTCCCAGAATTCCCCAGCTGGCACATCCACATATCTTAAAGTTGCTGAGACTGACACACTGCTCTAGGTCAGGGGTGTCAAACTCACATCATCACAGTGGCATCACATGATGTATCAAGACTCCCCCCCCCATTGCTAAACCAGGCATGGGCATGGCTAGCACATGGCGCATCTGGCCCAGAGGTGGTATTCAGCCAGTTCTGGAGAACCAGTGGTGGAAATTTTGAGTAGTTTGGAGAACCAGCAAATCCCACCTCTGGTTGGCCCCACCCCCATCTACTATCTGCCTCCCGAGTCCCAGCTGATTGGCTGGCTCTTCTTTGGTTACCCTGCACAGGAGAATGGAACTGGGAAGCAGGTTAGTGGGATGGGGAGGGAATGGGGATTTTTCAGTATCCTTCCCCTGGAGCGGGGTGGGCATAGAGATTTTACAGTCTCCATCCCCTGCCATGCCCACCAAGCCACACCCACAATCCATGTCCACCAAGGCATGCCCACAGGACTGGTAGTAAAAAAAAAAAAATTGAATCTTAGCATTGCTCTGGCCTGTGGGCCGGGAGTTTGACGCCCCTGCTCTAGGTGGTCTCAGTTGCTGTGAATTCACTCAGGAGCAAGTAAGGGGCTTCCCGGAACTGGGAGCTTTCCTGCATTGCTGAAAATCAGGCAAACAAGTAGGAAAAGAACTGAGACAAGTAGGACACAAGTAGGAAAAGAACTGAGAATATAGAACTCAGAGGCAGTTAGTATAGAGTCATGTTGGATTCACGAAGAGAGCTATCTGTTTCCATATTCCTACTGTAGATGGCATGATGGAAACCTATCTGGGGGGCTAAATATCAGGTGTGTTTAGTAATTCCTTTCAAATGAATGTGTCTAACAAGAATGACATCCAGACTTTGAAAGGAGATGAACATAGACCTCTTTCAGAGGCAAGTATTTGTATCCATCTACCCTGATGTCAGAGCTGAAAAAGAAAAAGGGGAAAAAACATGTTAATTCAAAGAATGTAATTCATGGTGTTACACACGGTGTAGCTTTTTCTGGAAAAACAAAAAACAAAAAACAAAAAACCACATGCCCACACAGAAGGAATGCATCATTAGCGAGGTGCTCATATCTTTATAGAATCATCAAGAGTTTGAGAAACATGTTAACATCTCTGATGCACAGCTTCTTTCTTTCTGAATTTCTCCTTCCGCAGAGTCCCTAAACCAACACATGGGAGCGAGGGGAGAGATTAAATCTATGGATAATATGCCATTGAGAAGTGTGAGTGCATCCGTTTTGCACACAGCTCTCCCCCAGTGCCCTTGTGTTATTAGTTATTCATCGTGGAACTCAAAGTGGGCTGTCCTATTTTTCCTCCACATTTAGCCAGTGAGGTATACAGAGCTGAGACGGATGACTGGCCCCAAATCACCCCATGGCTGGGGAATTCTGGGAGTTGTAGTCCACGGATGTTAAAGCTGCCAAGGTAGAGAAACCCTGGTTTGGAGGCTGATGGGGATGCCAGGCTGAGGCCAGCAGGGAGAGGCCTTCAGTGGTCATCCTAAGGGGTCTCCAAACTTGGCAACTTTAAGACTTTAAGCTGGCTGAGGAACTCTGGGAGTTGAAGTCCACAAGTCTTAAAGTTGCCAAGGCTGGAGACCCAGGCTCTGTGGTAGCAGAAGATTCAGATGCAGCTGCTCAACACCTCGGGGAGCTCCAAAAGTGGCCTGGCCTGACTCTCATGGAGCAGACTAACTGACACTGAGCTGTCCCTGATTGCTCTCAGATGCTACGCAGGATTAGACCTGTTGGGGTCCTCTGAGAATCCCAGAGCTGTAAGCTAGCCCGAGAAGGCAAACATTAAAAAAAAAAAAAATCCTATAACTAAGGCAGTGGAAAACCAGTTTGAGACCATTGTCAAAGTTGATTGTCAACTCTTCCAACTGTGTCTTCTGTTCCCACTCTGTTATTCTTGCCTGTTAATTCTGTCTGTCAAAGAAGTTATGATGGCTGCAGAAGAAGTAGCATTTTTTTTTGTAAGGGGCAGAAAGGCAGCCTCAGAGAAGCGTAACGTCGACGATGGACTCTCCTGCCAGGATAGCCATCAGGAAGGTTTGTTTGTTATTTTGCCTGAAATTATAAAGCTGATATTAAAAACAAATTTCTGGGCCGAGCGGCAACCTTTCTGCTTCTGAACGTGTCTGTCTCTCATTGCTGTCTGTTCTGTGCCAGCCATTCTTGTCTGGCAGATCAATGAGTGCCTCAGCACCAGGTTCCCATGGTGAGTCTGTGTTGCCTGGAACAGCCTCTAATGAGACAAATGATTCCCTGTACTGACCTCTCTCTCCTCTCACTCCACTATCAAATGATGCCCTGAAGGTAGGGATATTTTGGCAAACGTGGCTGATCCTGGGGCTCTTCCTTCCTCTGAGACATTCCTGCACTGCAGATTTCACAGAGTCTGGCAAAAGCTCAAGATCCCACCCAAAGACCAAGATCTTCCCTTCCATTAGTTACCCTTCCAATGAAGTTGCTTGTCATTTGATCTGCCCTATTTCCTCCAAAGTCCGAGCCCCATCTGTTCATCTCCTAGCAGAGCTCGGGCTGATCTCGCTGAAACTGCCAACCAGGACCTGGTGTTTTATCTATTTATTATTTATTGGATTTATATTGCTGCTGATTTATATCTACAGACCCCTCACATCCCAGACATAAACTGTTTCCAACTCCTTCCCTCAAAACGATGCTATAGAAATGCGTATGTGCGAGGGGAACCTTTACCTTAACCCTGGCCATTAAAGCAAATGGTCACATTTCAGTGGATCAGTTCAGATTTATGATGTGCCCATTTTAAATGCTCAGGTGTACCAGCAACTGCATGCCTCTTTGGAAATATTGCCAAACATTGACTGGTGGGTTTAGCTGCTATTTATTTTGCAGCATTTTTAAACTGGCCACACCTAACAAAGCTTGAGTGACATTTCATTAATTCAGTTTAAGAAGCTGGGAAATACCTGGTATTTAAATTAGCATTTTGCTCATTTACCAGGTATTGCCCAGCTTCTTAAAGTGACTTAATGGAATGTATTTTAAGTACGTGAATGTAGATTTACAAATTTGTTCTGAGGCAACCCCCATTATGACGTTAGGCAATAAAAGTATGTTAATAGAATGGGCATTTCTTATCACAGAGTGTCATAGGATTATGGATTCCCCCCCTTTTTTTTCTATGTTCAACAGTAGTGTTTCTTTGGAGGGGGTTGGAATTGTCTTATAAAAATCAATAATATGATGAATTACCATGCTCCGTTGAGACACAGAGAAAGATTTTCAGCCATAAATGAGCTAAATACATGCAAGTCATGTTGTTGCTGGTTTTGTAAAAAACAGTGAGCTTTTTCCTCTTGGAAATGGATGACAAACCTGGCCTTGGTCTGACTTCAGAAGCCTCAGTGTTTGGCCAAACCCTAAATCCAGAGATCAGCCTATCATTTAACTGTTCCATTCCTGAATATTTTTTGACAAGCAAGGCAATATTGCTACCCAGTGGCGACTTTGACACATAACAACACAACCAGCCAAATTGCAAGGGGGAGACATTTCCATGGTAAAGGGAAATGTCAATCGTTGCTGAATTGCTCTTCGTGTTTCTCAAAACCAGGGGCCGTATCCAGCAGATCCTAAAGTCTCTGTCCTCGCTGGTCTCTCTCCCAATACTACCCACTCAGCAGACTCTTTGAAAGAGGTGTAGGGTAGCTCCCTGGATCAGTTGCATCACTCTGCCTCTATTTGCCTCCTTTTAGACAAGGTTGTTGTTGACACTGGGGTGGAAATTAGCTATGGAGCTGGCTGGAAGCAGCAGGCTTTCTGGATTCCTTTTAGTCAGCATTCAAAGATTGATATGAGGGCAGAAACGGCTTTGGGTGGTGTGGAGTATAGCTTTGGGGGCACCCCTCTTGGTGCTTTTTGTTCTCTCCATGGACTTGGGTACCATCAAGCATGGTATTGTCTGGGAGCTATGGTGGAGTGGGGATTTGGAGACTGGAGACACTGTTTGCCAGGGCTCTGCTTCTTTCCCAGTGGAGTGGGCACTTCTGGACAGTGGTTGTAGAGGGACCTGTCCTCTTCCTCCTCCTGTTGAACAGCAACATGGCACCCTTGGGAGAAGCCATCCAACAGTTCAATATGGTATCTATATCCTGACTGCACCCATCTTGGGAGGAACTGTTAGGAGTTCCCACTTCTAGGAAGTTAGCAGGCTGCCGAGACTTTGCTTCTCGGCGGCTCTGCTTGTTCATTGGAATAGCCTAACCTCCCTGTGGAAATTAGAGTGGCCACATGCCAATCTTATCCTTGGAGAATTGACCATTCAGAAATGAACCTTGGCCCAAAATGGCCCATGTTCTCACTTGTGAGTATGCCCTAGGACAGGTCAGTTGAGTAGATATTAGGATTGTACAGATTTTGAAAAAAATACAGAAGTTCTTTGGAATTTGTATTGGTTTTAGTACCTCCTTGCTCTTCCCAAGACATTTTTAGGATTCTGCATGATTTTGAAAAAGAAAAGAACATCACAAGAACTTGTCCCTGTTACAAGTCTCACTCTAACCCTTGAAAGTAAGAGGTGGCGTTAAAGGCTTACAAAGAGTGGTAGGATGTAACTGATATGGAGCTGGGTGGAGTATAGTGAGGAGTAGTGGTTGGAAGAATTGCTTTCTGTGTGAAGAGGAGAATCCTCAAGCCCCGAGAGATCAAAAGACCAACAAGGTCATGGACATAGCAAGACTGGAACATCTCCACCATCACCATCACCACCATTGAGTTGGAAGCTGGGGGGGGGGTGGAGAACAAACAGCCCCAGTCTGTCTTCCTTCCTGAAACTTAGGATAAGTTTTCTATACACAGTACGAAGGAATTGCTGGGAATAAAACTGGCCCTCGTGGAGGGTTAATTGGCAACAGATGGAGGCTAAAAGGAAAGGAAGAACTTGCAGATATAAAGAGAGCTGTGGCAATTGACTGGATGGAAAATAAACTGGATATTTAGGAAAAGTGGAATTCTTAAAGTATCAGAAGAGCAACTTAGGAGGGAGGAAGATTTTTGTGTGTGTGACACTGTCAATAATAATACTTATTTTGTAAATAAACCTGGGGATTACAATGGGATGGTTTTATTAGTTTGTCTTTGTTTTGGCATTAATCAGATCTGAAACATATTCAAATGTGTGACACTTCTTTAAATTTCATGAGTGGATTTCTCATAGCAGGAATTCTTCTGAGTTAGCAATACCAATGGCAATATCACTAAGACTTACATACCAGTGTATAGTGCTTTTCAGAACTAACTAAGCAGTTTACAGAGTCAGCATATTGCTCTCAACAGTATGGGCCTTCAGTTTACCGACCTCGGAAGGATGGAAGGCGGAGTCAACCTTCAGCCAGTCAGGATTGAACTCCTGGCAGTTGGCAGAGTCACCCAGCAATACTGCATTCTAACCACTGCACCACCATGGCTCTCTCTTTTATGATCTTTAGAACATCTCCAAAGATCAAAGAGATGTTCTTCAGATGGTCCCTGGACCTCCAGGTTGTGCCCAAGTGACAGGTGACATGATTTCCTGCTCTCTTGCAGCACAATGCACCCAAGCCCTAAAGGAGACTTGAATATGTGGTTGAAGGAACAAGAGCAAAATAGGGATCCTTTCCCCAAACCCTGCAGTCAGCTGGCCACTTCAATGCCATCCCTGCACTGATGGACCTCACCTTTGGAAAAAATGTTAGTCTGGATCCCTGGCCCCCAAAATCACTCAGCCCTGCTCCAAGGTCTCTGCCAGAGGCTGGAACTGATGTGACTCTTGGGATGCTGTATCAAAAAAGCAGGTCCCCACTGGATGGCATCACAGCAATGCAAAAAATCCTGCTTCTTTGCCACTATCTAGTGGTAATTCACATTGAAATATGTCATTGGTAAAGTATAATTGGAAAATATGATGAACTAAAACCCAAACTATAACCTTGCTAATATGATTTTTTAAAAACACCATATAATCTGTCTGACATTGTTGATATTATAGCTACTAATTTCTGATTCAATTCTTCAAAATTATCCTTTAGTAATTTCATATAATGTTCTTATATTATTATGTTATATAATCTTATAGGCTTGCATTTATTCTTCTAAATTTTACAGCCCCTTCTAGTGTCCAGCTTTTAAATCATGAAATTGCTCATTTCTGTTGTGTCTTCCGGAAACCAAAACTGATCTATTTCCCATGAGAAGTTGTTTGTTCCCAACCTCTCCAAATTCCAAGGTCATATTGAAAAAAATTCAATATTCCAAATTTATTTGGACCTTTATTCTGTTTATAGCTTTCTAAACTCAAATTTTTAGCTCTTTGTTGTTCATTTCCGGTTCTCTCAATTTTTAAATTTATAATTATTATTTTTTTCTTTTTTGGGGGGTGGTGTTAAAGATAAATTCACCCAAGGAAGACTTTACAAACTTGTCATTTTAAAGGTTTCTAAGTTTAGAAGCAGTAAATGAGCAATTTGCAGAAGTGATTAGAAGTGATGTTTGTGATTTTTTTTAGAGGTTTCCACTGTGATTGCAAGCAAGATGGCTAATCCCATCATCTCTGAGTGCTGAAACCCATGTAAAACTGTTATGCTGCATCTCCTCATGAGGAGCAGCCACCCGGAGCTCATATAGGTGATCTCCCATCTTCTCCTTATCCAGAGAGGTTCCAAGGAACTGGTTTACTCACTGGCTTCTTGGCCTTTGTCACAATTGTTGGCAGGGCCATCTTCAGTTAACTCATACCAGCCCCAGAAATCCCTTCTTGTGGTAATTTAGATTGTGGTTACCCAATTAAATGTGTTTTAAATAGCTGATAAAACTGATAATTCTAAGTCCTGTTTCTTCTTCCTTTCCTGGACAATGACTTCGTATTCTATTTTATCCAGTTCAATTTTGAATTATAGTTTCAGAAGGGAGGATTTGATGTTCTACTTCTTTCATGTTTGGGATCTTGGATTTGATTTCTCAGATGGTTCTCAGTACTTTGTTTCTCTTGCACCAACCTTTATTCTGGCGCCTTTTCGCTGCAATAATGAATATTTTTCCTTGTAATTAAGGGTATGTGAGATTTTTATTAGTCTCCACTCTAAACTGTACATTGTCTATTGCAGAGATCTCGAACCTTAGCAACTTTAAGACTTGTGGACTTCAACTCCCAGAATTTCTCAGCCAGGAGCTAGCTTGGTTAGTTGAAGTTGAAGTTGAAGTCCACAAGTCTTAAAGTTGCTAAGGTTGGAGACCCCTGGTCTATTGAGCTAGTGAGAAGACAACCCCATGTTTAAGGGACTTCTGGATGAGGATTGCATCAGTTTCTTTTAAAGATGCCAAAATTGAAGTTCTGTTTCCAATTGTAATATCAGACCTAGTTTATGAAGACCTAGCAAAACTAGAAAAAAAAATTCATTCCACCAAGCACGGTATGTTTATGGATGGACAATCCCATGTGCTTTTCTTGTTAATGTAATCTTCTCCTGCTCCTCTTCCTTTTATTCCCTAAAGTCCTGTTGATTGCTTTTCTCATCCCAGACCACAAGATGGCAATGGTCTAGGTTCAGCAGGAAATGCAATATGCAAAAGGTACTCTTATTCTAGAATATTTTTTCAGAAAGTTAATGACTTGGCACTGCAGATAATACAATGAATGCCAGAGTAATGCATTTTTAGTTCAGGGAGGAGCAACAATGGTGCTGAAGAAACTAAAAATCACTAGGACTTTAGAATTCAGACAAGCATCTGACACCCAGCACCGCAGACTTAATAATTGTTGATAAGAAAGATAAAAAAAAAAGTCTGAATAGTGGATCCGGCAATACCTAGAGACAGCAGAACAGAAGAGAAAGAACTGGAGAAAAATCACAAAATACAAAGACCTGCAAATATAAGTAGAATGATTGTGGTGAAAGAAAGCAAAGATAATTACCAGTAGTGGTGGGTGCATTCCCAAAACATTTGGGAAAATCTGAACACCATCAGCATTGACAAAATCCCCATTGGTCAACCAGAAAAGGCAATTTTACTTGAAACAGCTTTGGATGGAATTGGCAGAATGCATCCCTGATCCCCAACTGGCAGTCAGAAGGCATGAGGAATTCATTAATTTCACAACACATAGAATTAGAATTAGAATTCTTTCTTGGCCAAGTGTGGTTGGACACAGAAGGAATTTTTCTTTGTGCAAATGCTCTCAGTGTACATAAAAAGAAAAGATACATTTGTGAAGAGTCATAAGGTACAATGCTTAATAATAGTCATAGGGTACAAAAAGCAATTGAATCATACTAGGAAACAGTCAATATAAATCATAAGGATACAAGTGACAAGGGGATGGGCGACAAGGAGTGATGAGAAGATTAATAGCAGTGCAGACTTAGTAAATAGTTAGACAGTGTTGAGGAAATTATTTGTTTAGCAGAGTGAGGGCCTTTTGAAAAAAACCGTCCTTGTGTCTTGTTTTTCTGGTGTTCAGGGCTCCAAAGCGTCATTTTGAGGGTAAGAGTTGAAACAGTTTATGCCCCAGATGTGAGAGATCTGTAGATATTTTCACAGCCCCCTTTTTGACTCGTGTAGTATGCAGGTCCTCGATTGAAGGCAGGTGGGTAGTAATTGTTTTTTCTACAGTCCTAATTATCCTCTGAAGTCTGTAGCTGTCCTGTTGGGTTGCAGAACCAAACCAGCCAGTTATAGAGGTGCAGATGACAGATTCAATAATAATATAATAGATAATAAAATAGACCTAATCTTGGTTTCAATCGGGAAAATTGAAACGTGACCATCCTAGACCAGGCCAAGTCCAAAAATGCCGGGGAATTTCTAGAAGCCTGGCACTCTGACAAATCAACCACCAACAGACACATTGACATTAACAACATCTATAGACTGTACAGAAGAAACAAGAAATCAGCCCAAAAGAGAACAAAAAGACTCCAGCATCTCTCCACCATTAATCAGCACCCAGATCAGCATAGATTAACTCCAAGGTCAACTTCAGACCAACAATCAAGTAAGCAATACCCCAAATCAAGAAAGTGTCAAAGAGCCATCAGTAAAAGCTCAACCAAAGAATCCCTAAGATTTCCCACATAGACAAGTCACCAAAATATAAACTGACAGCAAACAGCACTCCTTACTACTGCAACTCTGATGATGTTGCCTAGTTAGAGTAATGAAACATCTGCAAGAAAATAGGCAAGCTCAGAGGGCATCAAGGACCCCTCATGGAACCTATACTATTATTAAACAACAACAGCTGCCTATCCCAGGTCCTTGGGAAGGACTTGATGAGAGGATAAAAATGCTGAATCTACTCTAAAGATCTGGCTGACTAAGCAGGGAAGCTCCTGTGGTTGGGGATCAGCCTGGCATTGAGTGCAGGCTGTACACACAAAATACTGGGAATACCAGAATTTCAGGCTCTTGTTTTAGTCCAGCCATTAGAATCTTAATTATTAGAATAAGAACAAGATAATAATGGAATTGGAAGGGACCTCAGAGGTCTTCTAATCCAAACCCTTGCTCTAATGGGAAAGCCTATACCCGTGATGGCGAACCTATAGCACATGTGCTACAGGTGGTATGCAGAGCCGTTTGTGCGGGCATGCGAGCCCAGCGGTGGGATTCTACCAGTTCGCTCCTATTCTCTACAACCGGTTGTTAACATTCTAAGCAGTTCGGAGAACCAGTTGTTAGAAGAAATTACTGGCCTAATCCTGTAAGGAAGGCAGGAAGGAAACATTCTGGTGTTGCTTACAGAAACTGCCTCACCATTAACTCTTATTACATTCTTGACAGGCCTAGACTTCCTATCTCAGGAACGTCTCTGGAGTTTTTTTCCCTCCTTTGCTGGAACTTTGCTTGTGTGGAGTGACCAAAGTTACAATGGCACTAAAAAAAGTGACTTATGACCATTTTTCACACTTACGACTGTTGCAGCATCCCCACAGTCAAGAGAGCCCAGGTGAGGAGATGCGTGCCTCAATGTGAGTGATATTGAGCTGGCCACGCCCATCCAATAACACGACCACCAAGCCACGCCCACCAACTAAGCCACGCTCGCAGAACCGGTTGTTAAAATTTTTGAATCCCACCCCTGTGCGATCTCTTGCCAAACTTACCTGCACTGCACATGTGCACGGCTCCCAGCTGATTTTTGGCCCGTTAGAGGCCATTTTTGCCCTCCTGGAGGCTTGAAGGAAGCCTCTGCAGCCTTGGGAGGCCGAAAAACGGGCCTTATAGAAATACCGGAAGTGTCAAAATGGGCCCATTTTCAGCCTCCTGAGACTTCCCTCGAGCCTCCAGGAGGACAAAAATGGCCTCTCCCAAGCTCCAGAGGCCCTCCAGAGGCTGAAAACAGGCACTTCCAGTGTTTCCACAAAGCCCGTTTTTCAGTCTCCCGAGGCTGCAGATGCTTCCTTCGAGCCTCCGGGGAGGTGAAAACAGCCTCAAGCAGGCCAAAAATCAGTTTGGAGGCACGGGCATGTACAGTGTAGATTAGGGGGTGGGGTGAGGGTATTGCACATGCATGCACAGGGGGGTGGGACCCATTGCTTTGTGGGTGCTGGCATGCATGCCATTGTGGGCGTGCATGCTTTTGGCACACTACAGCAAAAAGGTTCACCATCACTACCCAGTACCATTTCAGGTGAATGATTGGCCAGTCTCTTTTTGAACGCCTTCAGTGATGGAGCACCCACAACCTCTGAAGGCAATTTCTGTTCCATTGGTTGACCGGTCTCTCCGTTAGGAAATTTCTCCTTCATTCTCAGTTGCTTCTCTTCCTTGGTTAGTTTCCATCCATTTTTTTTTTCTCATCTTGCCTTTTGCTGCTTTGGAAAGTAGTTTGACCCCCTCATCTTTGTCAAAGCCCATCAAATTTTGGAACACTGCTATTATGTCACCCCTAGTCCTACTTTTCATTAGACGAGACATACCCAATTCCTGTAAACATTCTTCATATGTTTTAACCTCCAAACTACTAATCATCTTTGTGTATGTCTTCTCTGCACCCTTTTCAAAGTCTCAACATCTTTTGTTTTATATTGTGGTGACGAATATTGAATGCAGTATTCCAAATGTGGTCTTACTAAGGCTTTGTAAAGTGGCATTAGAAACTCATGTAGATCTTGATTCTATCCTTCTATTAATGCAGCCTAGGATTGCATGGTTGCTGTTGTTTTGGCTACTTCTGCACACTGTTGGCTTAGATTTAAGTCAGGGGTGGGATTCAAATTTTTTAACAACCAGTTCTGCGAGCGTGTCTTAGTTGGTGGGCATGGCTTGGTGGTCATGTTATTGGATGGATGTGGCCAGCTCAATATCACTCACATCGAGGCACACATCTCCTCGCCTGGGCTCTCTTGACTGTGGGGATGCTGCAACAGTTGTAAGTGTGAAAAATGGTCATAAGTCACTTTTTTCAGGGCCATTGTAACTTTGAATGGTCACTCCACACAAGCAAAGTACCAGCAAAAGAGGGGGAAAAAATCCAGAGATGTTTCTGAGACAGGAAGTCTAGTCTTGCCAAGAACATAATAAAGGTTAACGGAGAGGCAATTTCTGTAAGCAACACCAGAATGTTTCCTTCCTGCCTTCCTTACAGGATTAGGCCAGTAATTTCTTCTAACAACCGGTTCTCCGAACTGCTTAGAATGTTAACAACCGGTTCTAGCGAACAGGTGCAAACTGGTAGAATCCCACCCCTGATTTAAGTGATTGTCCACTAGGACTCCAAGATCCCTCTCACAATTATTGTCATTAAGCCAGGTCTCACCCGGCTTGTACAATTGGTTTTTCTTGCCTAAGTGTAGAACCTTACTTTCAACTACATTGAATTTCATTTTTTTAGATAGTTGTGAGAGCCCCTTGGGAATCATCCTCACCAGTGGTGAGATTCAGGTTTTTTTAACTACCAGTTCTGTGCGCATAGCTTGGGGGGCATAGCAGGGAAAGGATACTGTAAAATCTCCAATCTGAGGTGGTAATCCCACCTCTGATCCCCAGATGAATCAGATCATTAATATGTCTTGTGCCATGAACTTTGGATCCTTATTAGTTCAAAGGTGAGGACTTCCCTCATTTGACTTCAGAACACATTTATATTGTGGCTTTGTCTGATGAGTTTAGGCTCTTACTCTGTCTTGTATTGCAGACTTCATTGATCTTTTGACTCAAACGGAGGAGAATCCATTGCTGTCAATTTTCAAAGATGATGTTATAAAAAGTAGAAAGAAGAAACCTCATTAGTGTTTTGAGGATTGGCAGATAATTTTTCTTTGTTCTGCAAGCTCATCTGAGAAAAATTGCGCCGATATGGAGCTCTTCATTCAGTGACCCAGAGGAATCAGAGATTAGGCCAAGGAGGGTCAGCATTGATTGTCAAATTGATCGAAACACAATAACAAGATCAATCCATTTAAGGAGCGCAGATTTACAACCTCCACCAGCGGGAGATCGAGACCGGCTCATTCTGCTGAAACATTGCAAGGAGATGCCTCTGGTTCATTTGAATGTCCAGCAATTCCTCAAGGAAGACGTCAAATTGAGGTGCATGTTTCCATTTATAAACAAGGCCAGGATGGTCTGGTGCACATTAGATCACTTTCTTTCCCTCTGACCAGCCTGAAGGGAATGTCCTGAAGAGCTGCCACCTCTGAGCATATATATCACATTCTTTAGCAGTTAGTCTGCAGGGCAGGGCAGAGGTGGGTGTTCAGCAGGTTCTGACCAGTTCTGGAGAACCGGTAGTGGAAATTTTGAGTAGTTCAGAGAACCGGCAAATACCAACTCTGACTGGCCCCGCCAACCCCATCTATTCTCTGCCTTCTGAGTCCCAGCTGATCGGCTGGGTCTTTGGTTGCCCTGCACAGGAAAACGGAGCTGGAAAGCAGGTCAGTGGGGTGGGGAGGGAATGGGGTTTTGCAGTATCCTTCCCCTACCACGTCCACCAAGCCAAACCACGCCCACCAAGCCATGCCCACAGAACCAGTTCAAAATTTTGAATCCCACCACTGGGGCAGGGGTGTCAAACACAAGGCTCGTAAGCCACACTGGCTCAAGATGTGGTCAGATCCAGCTTGCGGGGCCATCCTGGAAAATATAAGGGGTCTGCCCATATCACTTCAGCCTGATCTATCCAATGGGAAGAGGAAATATGCTGGCAGTTTGGGGAGTGGTGTCAAGCTGGCCACACCCACCCAGCTGGCCACACCTACCCAGTCAGCCATGTCTCCCCTCCCCTCCCCGAGGTCAACCACAGCCCTCATGTGGCCCTCAGTGAAATTGAGTTGGACACCCCTGCTGTAGTGTCTTTAACAATGTGATTTGTACTGATAACACTTTATTGTTACTGATGGTTGTTGTGTAGATTTATTTTCTTGTCTTCTATCAGCTAGCACAATAAAATGTGCATAATAGCATTTCCAACCCCAAGTGCAAAACTTGATTTGGGATTGTCCACATCGCAAATGAATGAATGAGTCCTCTAATAAGAGAGGTGTGGGGGCAATAATCTAGTTAAGACGTTCTGCCATTAATTTTAATTTTATTTGACATAGCCAATGTACTTCTAAATGCAATTCTGCATTTTGTCATTCTGAATTTTGGCCCCATCTTACCCAACCAAAACAAACTGACTCTTTGGTCTTGGGAAAGGGGAATTGATTGGCTAGCTGTGAACTGGAGGCAAGTATTGTACCAGCCTTAAATAGGACTAGCTGGAGCATACAGGGGTTGCTTTTTCCATGATGGACACATTATCATCTAGTTGCCATTCCATTTTGCTTTTTTTTTTTTTTTTTGGTTGTCCAATCTTTTATTTTATTTTTATTTTTTTTATTGATTTATTGATTTGATTTGATTTGTCAATTGCTGACAAGATAATAGGTATTCTGACCCAGGCTTCCTAAACCATAATTACTCACATTCTTATTTTAAAAACAAGACTTATTTTATTGCAACACTGGGAATTGTTTTCACTCCCAGCCGGAATTAATCTCAAACAGTGCCCTGAGATAAGCACCCACCTTTCAGTTCTGTGAAGTGCTGCCAAAAACAGAAGTATCAAATGAACTAGAAAAGAAATCAATCGAACTACAAAAGAAACCCAACCAGAGTACAAAGAGCTTCAAGGATGACTCTGAACTGATTGAACTACATTGCTTCCTGCAAAGGTTTCATTATCTTGGCCTGACTTTCATACCTTATGGGAGGGGCAACCACCTCCCAGCCTTACTCCCGAGTTTCCCCTTCTGCTTCAGTTGCTCTCGCCTCCTAGCAGCTCTGTGCACACACGCACTGGGAACAGGCTCCCCTTGTTCCTCTACCTCACTGCTCTACCTCTACCTCACTGCTCCGAAGGCTCTTAAGGCAGCACCCCACTTCCAGATAGTCCTGGCCCCATCTCTACGTCGGATGCAGGACCCTTGTCCAATTCCTCTCCAGACTCCCTGACTGTCCCTGTTCTTCTCCATTGTCCAACTGTGCTGCGTCTGCACCGACTGACGGTGAACCACAACAATAGGGATAAGTATAAACATGAGTAAGAATACAGGAAAAAGTACATATAAATGGGGATTATAAGACAGGGACAGTAGGCACGATTGTGCACTTATGCTTATCTGGATGTTGGATGATAGTTATTAGATAGATCTTAACTCCAAATGAACATTCTCAGGAATAAGTAGAAGGGTTTTTTTTTGGCCAGACTGGACTCCTGATCCATCCCAGAAAGAGGGAATTTTCAGTTTGTGTAAAGCGATCAGCTGAAGATGTCTTTCCAGGCACAGAGATGCTCTCGGGTGCTGGCTTTGCACCCACTGGCATCCACTGCCAGCCTTCCTGGCGAAGAGCAGGTTCTCTTGCCAGGAATTCACCTGGCCTGACCTGGTGCTTTTCTGGGCACCCAGCCTCCTTCCTTCCCACTTTGCTGAGGTCAGCCTGTTTGAGAGCACTTTCATGCCGTTACCCCATCACTGACACACAAAGTAGTGTAAGCAGTAAATAACAAAAGGTTGCAGCTTTGGAATTCGTGTAATAATACTCTTGGCTTCGGAGCTCTTTTAGCATGTGGCTCGGTGCCTCTTCACCAGGATCCAGTTCTTAGATAATTTTTTATTTTATTTTTTACAACAAACATACAAAACAACAAATAAAACCTTCTTTCAGTCGTACAGTGTGTCGGTTTGATAAATATGTCCTATGCACAATATCTATAGTCTTTTCTTCTTAACTTTACATTCATATTGTATAAATCAACTTTTTTTTCATGTCATATTATATCATTATTATACTGTCATTAAAATTTTAATTTCAATTCCAAATTATCTTTAAGAGCAAATCTCAATTCTTACTGAGCTTTATTCATGATATAACTTATTCAAAAATAATCAGTTTTAATATATCATTACTGTTACGTTATACTTCAGTTTCTTACTTTTCTGTCTAACCATTGATAAAATGAATCCCATATCTTATAATACTCTTTTTCTTCTTGCTCTCTAATTGCTAATGTTAGTCTACTCATTTCTGCACATTCCATTATTTTCTTAATCACTTCCTCCTCTATTGGAATTTTCTCATTTTTCCAGTTTTGAGCAAATACAATTCTATCTGCAGTTAAAACATTAATAATCAGATATGTTATTCCTTTATTGTAACCTTCAGGTAAAATTCCCAATAAAAATATCTCTGATTTTAAACCTATATGCTGTTTTATCATTTTTTTCCAACCATGTGTGCATTTTAGTCCAGTATCTTTTTGCTTCTATGCATGTCCACCACATATGGTCATATGATCTAGGTTTCTGATGACATTTCCAACACTTCGCCAGATTTATCCTTGAACATCTTTGCTATTCTTGCCAGGGGTAGGATCCAGTTCTTGAACTCCTGGTTGAGCCTCGCCTGTGAAACAACTCCAGACCTGTCGTTACTCTGTGTTCTCCTTCGGTTAGATTGCAGGGAAGTGAGGGGATGTGGCTCCTTGCATGGGCACAGCATAAACATTTGGGCTGGGCTGGGCTGGGCTCTAGCAAGCGAAGATGTTTGCTGAGAGATCGGTCCACTGAAAGAGAAGCTTTCAGGCTGCTGCCTGACATGAAGGTTTTTTTTTTTTGGCCGGGCAGGAGAAGTCAGGAAAGTTTCTCATCTGGAAAGACTCCTGAGTCAGCAACCAGCTGCCCATGCAAAGAGACTCCAGTCCTCTGCTGGAAATGGGCACTTTCCCATGTCTATTCTAGCCATTTGAGCCCTGGGTGGTTTCCCATTCAATCCACAGGACAGCATGGGGACACCCTCTAAGTCTGGGTCAGGCCAGCGCTTCTGTACCTGAGGACAGCGTATACATGTAGGTATCATGTTTCCCTCTCAGTCTTGGGAAATAGGCAGGAGACCTTGTGTCCTCCAGTGTCTCATGGGACACCAATTGCAGGTCCTGCCAGTTAGAAGCTTGCCAAGGTTTATTTCCATGTCCAGGTTGGAAAAGTGTTGCTGAAGCATCATCCACAGAGATTTGAACAGCATACACGGGAACAGTTGCTCTTCAGCAGGGAGGAGGGCAGTGGTGGGATTCAAATGTTTTTACTACTGGTTCTATAGGCGTGGCTTGGTGGGCGTGGCTTGGTGGGCGTGGCTTGGTGGGCACGGCAGGGGAAGGACACTGCAAAATCCCCCTTCCCTTCCCTCCCCACCCCACTAACCTGCTTTCCAGCTCCCTTCTCCAATGCAGGGCAACCAAAGAAGACCCAGCCGATCAGCTGGGACTTGATGGGAGGCAGAGAATAGATGGGGGCCGGGCCAGTCAGAGGTGGGATTTGCTGGTTCTCTGAACTGTTCAAAATTTCCGCTACCGGTTCTCCAGAACTGGTCAGAACCGGCTGAATACTCACCTCTGGAGGGGAGTCTTGTTGAAACTTTTAAAGGGCTGCTTTGCTAGATTCCGAACATTTTGGGGACAGTTAGCATTAACATTTGCAAAAGAGATTTTTGGAGAAAATATTTTTGAGTAATTTCAGCTTATGTTTTAAAACATTTCAGGTCATCAAAGAATGCTTATATTCTTCTCCATGAGTTCTGGTAAACAAAAAGGATTACCTGCTTTGAAATGACATATTCCATTTTTAAGATGACCACAAATGACTGACTTTTTTGAACCTGCTAAGCTTTCAGTGGGCACAAATGAGCATCTTCCTTCTCCTCTTTGTATGCATTTGCACGCACTGAGTAGAGAAACAAATACACACAGGTGCTTGACAGAGGTTTGTTTAACATTAATGGAAAGACAGGGAGTTTACCTGGGAACATGGGCTGAAGATATCAAAGGAGGTGGAAGCTCTATGCATTCAGCAGAAATCCTCCACCCTGTTAAAATGTGTCAGTTGGACATTTGTCTCTGCAGTTCTCCATGTTGCTTTAGACCAGGGGTCCCCAAACTTGGCAACTTTAAGACTAGTGGACTTCAACTCCCAGAATTCTGAGAGTTGAAATCCACAAGTCTTAAAATTGCCAAGTTTGGAGACCTCTGCTTTAGATCCAGGATGCCACCTTGGGAGCAGCTAGCCTGGATAAAAAAAAAATTAGATCCCCCCTCCCCCTTTTATATGCATGCATTTGATTTGTTGAATCAAAATGCTTAGTGATTGGTTGCAAAAGCTTCACTTGTCTATTGGGTTTTAAAGTCACCAAGAACTTCAGATTTCTTAGTCCACTACCTTAGTCATCTTCCCCACTGAAGCCCATTTAGATGGGTTAGGACTGCTTTTTGGAAGTTTGAGGCACTGCAGGGCCAGCTCATTTCTGAGGCTGAAAAAAAGCCTTTTCCCACAAGGGTGGTCATCAGAGATGGGGTCAAACATCTATGATGCAGCCCCACATACTTGGGTACTTGCAATCCAAAGAAGAAAAGCTAGAACAAGCCAGAATACTCACCCTGGCTTGTACTGGGATATTTTTGTTCTCTGTGGCTTTGCTTTCTTTCAGAGTAAATTTTCCTACTACAGTACTTCTTGTTGCCATTTATTAGTTCATGTAGTGGTTTTCAGTTTTGCTATAAGTAGGGCCTCTCTGAGTCCTGTTGGATTGGAGTTGTAAAAACTCCCGCAAACAAGGAAACAAGCAAATAAGTATTTCCTTCTTTCAGCTGATTTATCTAAATAAGGCATTTGCTTGCTCTTAAAACTAATGACCAAAAATTGGCAAAATAGATGGTTAATACTTTGCAGTTAGCTTATGTTGCAGCTTGGCCAGTTTCTCATTTGTACATCCTCCACTTGCTGGATTTTTTCTTTTCTTTTCTCGTGCTAAAAGTTCAGTCCTATGGACTCAAAAACCTGCCATAACCTTCGAAGCAAATATGCATCCAGTGAATAAATATGGATACCAAGAAAACATGCTTTAATTAATCAGAGATTCTTAACATCAATAACTTTGCTCAATAATGACTTTAGGAATAGACCCCCTCAGAATCCCTACTGTCTGAAAAGCCACTCCAGGTGACCTTGAGGCATAACTGCAACTCGGAGTCTACTGAGATAAGTGGTGCGCCTGATTTGTACTTTTATGATCCCATCAGCTGCATAGATCTGCCTGGGCTGTGTTTTGTATGCTCCTGTTGTCTGAAACTCACACCATCGCAGCTGATGGGGAGGTGGCTACAATTGGTTTGGATTTTCCTGGCTGCAGTTCCTCGCTTCCGCATCATACCCAGATACAGTTGCTTTCACTGGATTAAGTTACTATTTGGATGATAAGAAAATCAGTATTCAGTGATACAGCTTTCTGTTCATCACTGACATACCTATGCCCTAAATAAAAGATGTGCTTGTTTCCTCGACCAGACCAGCTTCAAAGCTGGTGGTAGCACCTATTGACTTGGGTTGGTTGATCCAGAACTATCATGTTTCCCCCGAAATAAGACCCTGCCTGATTTTTTTTTTTTGCCACCAAAAAAAAAAAAAAAAAAAGGCACCAGGTCTTATTTTCGGGGGATGTCATCCACTAACTAACCTCACTTGTGCAGGTTGCCCCCACCCCCCTTTTCCCTGTCAGAGGCCTTCAGGAACTTCTTCTCCTGCAGCTGGCAAGGCTTTCCTGAAGGCCTCTGCAGCTGATAACAGAACTCCAGATCCATCCAGAGCTTTCTCATCAGCCGCAGAGGCCTTCAGGAAAGCCTTGCCAGTCTTGCCAGCTGCAGAAGAAATGGGTCAGCAAGGCAGGTGTCGGGGTGTGCGAGGCCTGGCTAAACTGGCCAAAGGTAAGTCGTAGGGTAGCTCCAACCCCTCCAATCCCCAACCTAATTTAAATTTTATCCGTCCACTCTGGAGTGGGCTGGATCTTAATTAGGGCTTGTTTTGGGGAGTAGGGCTTATATTGGGTGCATGTGTAAAAATCAAGCTAGGACTTACATTCAGGGTAGGTCGTATTTTCAGGGAAACAGGGTAAACAGGATTGGGCCTAAATAGTTATGGTATAAAACAATATCAGAAAGGTTTTTTTAAAAAAGGAAGGTAGCAGCAGCAATAATGGCCTATTTCTTGATTACTCATACAAGAACCTCCCCCCCCGCCCCCAATGAATGGGACTCGGTAGCCAACAGCAGTTGAGAAGGTAACTGGAGTCTTTTTGTGCAAAGAACACAACACAATGACTTTGCCAGCTCAAATATGTGTATTGTCTGGCATGCAAATTATGAGCCAGTCAGACCACTTAAGTAACTCTGAGGTAGAGCCTGAAGGGGACTTCTCTGCGTTGAAAAAAACAATCAGAAATGATTTTGTTCATAGGCTGATCATTCCTTTTTCTGACATTCTGTTGATCAGCTTGTGAATGCCACTTGCTCATGGGAACAACTGCTTGGCTGTAAAAAGCCTTAAGGAGAGAAAGTCCCCTAAAATTCCAAGGACTCACAGAATATAAAAAAGAAGATCTGGAAAAGAGCACAATTGAGGGACATTGAGAAAGGTGGAGGAGCATTCCATGATCCAAGGTTTGTTTTGGGTTTGACTGGCCTTATTCAACCAAACGTCAGATCTTAATGCTGAAGCCACAGTTCAGACTTGAATTCATTTCATTTATATTTTTGGAACATGAATCCTGTATGGATTGTTCTCCTCCATCTCCTCTTTCCAGGCCCTGTCTTTGTGGTCTTGAGGAAACCAAAGCCTAGGAAGCTGGTTAGACTATGGTTGATTTTGTGAATCACAGAGTGAGCAGATTGAAAGGGAAAACAAGGCCACTTAACTGTCTCATGAAAGTATTTTGAAATGTAGGTTTTTTATCTTTTGAATATGTAAAAGCAATTTCAAGTGTAAATAATTTAGTGACCAGGAATTTAAAACATAATATGCAGGTGAGAAGATTGACTTTTGATCTACTTGTTTTGATCTGCCTGTTTTTAAAGCTGCATAAGGCACATTTACAACGGTTAAGCCCTTATATTCCAGCAATTTATAGACCATTATAAATGCTTTTCTTGAAGAATCCCTATTGCACCACAACAACACGTTTCCTGGACATCATGTCTTAGTTTTTCTTCTTTTCTTAATAAACATGCATGCTCTGAAGTGCAAAATCAACAGAGCTAGCTATTTTCTCAAAAATTGTAAGATCTCAGGCTTACTTTATACATTTTATTTTTGAGTGTAGTGAATACAACTGATATCATGCAAGTTATTCAACAAAGATTAGAGTAGAAACTGCTCAGTGAAGTTTGTTAACTGCACAACTGGTAAATCCACAATTGTGTCATTGTAACCGGTAGCAAATGAAGTGGTCCTTTGGAAAGAGATACTCAAGAATTGGCATGTATTTATTCATTATACTTTGATCTTACCTTTTCATTATTTTTAACCTTTTGCAATCTCTGAGTGATTTAAAAATGTCCTGAAAAAAATTAATCAGGAACTTGTTAACCATTTCTGAAGCAATAACGGCTGGGTTAGAAATGAGATGTGGTCCCTATAGGACAGGGGTCCCCAAACTTGGCAACTTTAAGACTTGTGGACTTCAACTCTCAGAATTCTGGGAGTTAAAGTCCACAAGTCTTAAAGTTGCCGAGTTTGGAGACCTCTGCTATAGGAGCTACCTCTGTAAATTTTACAAATCTGCCCTTCCTTTTTTTTAATACGTGTCAGTTTGCCTGAAGGAACTTCCACTTCTTCTTAAGCATTCTCTACCATGGCGGGTTCTGTACAGCCGAAAGGATCTAAGAGGAGAAACCTGGGCTCGTAATCCTCTGGGAGAGCAACTCTCCATCTGACGGTTTTAGCTGTTGGCAGGGGATCTTTTGTTGTAGGCACCTTCATTCATTGTCCTGCCTTAGATACCAGCTATTAAAATGTGGGCAGTGAGCCTCGGGAACAAAAAAATTTGGACAGCTGTAGTGCATTGCTGAAATTCTGCCATTGGAGAGAGGGGGAAAAACCTTTGCATTCCATTTCTAGGATGTAGAAATCCCTCATCTCTTTATTTTATTTATTTGATTTGTCAATTGCTTACAAGATAATAGGTATAAGAATAAACATGAGTATTATGAAAGTACATGAGAGTAATTAGGACTGCAGAAAAAACAGTTACTACAATCTGCCTCCCATCAAGGACCTGTATACTGCATGAGTCAAAAAGAGGCTGTGAAAATATTTACAGACTCCTCACATCCCAGACATAAACTGTTTCCACTCCTTCCCTCAAAACGATGGTATAGAATTTTGCACATAGACACGAGGGGAGTTTTTCCTCAAATGCCATCACTTTGCTAAACAAATAACATTGCTAAACAAATAACTCAACACTGTCCAACTATTTACTAAGTCTGCACTACTATTGCTATTAATCTCATCATTCCTTATCGCCCATCCCCTCCCACTTGTGAGTGTATGACTGTAACTTTGTCACTGGTATCCTTACGATCTATATTGACTGTTTCCTAGTATGGTTTGATTGCTTATTGTACCCTGTGATTATTATTAAGTGTTGCACCTTATGATTCTTGACTATTAATGAATGTATCTTTTCTTTTATGTACATTGAGAGCATTTGCACCAAGACAAATTCCTTGTGTGTCCAGTCACATTTGGTCAATAAAGAATTCTATTCTATTTGGACAGGATGCTATTTGTTGTGCTGTCTTGAACCACATGGCTGTTGCTACATATGGACCAATCAGTAGTTGCTTTGGTCCATGTTCACTCAAAGTTGCAACAAGTTTCAGATGCCAGCCTTTTCCCAAGTCTTCCATTATTTGGATTTGATGGGTGGGTGTTGGCTCTGAAAACCTGAGCCATTTTCAGAATTGGATGTGCAGCTGACTCAGCACAGGGGATTGGGGATTGGGGGGTCACCTGCAAAAGTGGATGAAATGCAGGTGATGACAAATCCAAGACTGTAGAGGAGTATAAGTCCAAGAACCTTTTAGTAAACCAGGAAGAAGAGGAAGATCAAAATAACCCTGACTTGATTCTGGTTGGCACAAAAGGGGACAAAGGGATGTCCTGGCAGAGCTTCAAGATTCTGTGATTGTTATGAAGGCAAAGAGAAGAAAAAAAAGGATCAAAGGAGACAAAATTTGATTGGCTTTGAAAGCCAGAGCATAGGATATTTGGAAAGTCTCTTGTGTAAAAGGGGAAGGGGGGATTCTTGCCCCTCCCTGCAATTCAAACTGAGGCACAGAGTTTACCATTCCACATTCACTCCTGGCTTCAACATTACTTTGCTTTATCACAAATCCAAATTAACTGTCTTTATACTGATGGGCTTCAGGACTTCAAATTAATCATCTTTTTCCTGTTCTGTATTCTTTACAGTGGTAGATTTGTCTCCTGTACAGATGCAGATAGATAAACTCAACAAGACGTTCATAACAAAGTACTTTTATTGGTTCATCCGGTATCCTTATAACTCACATTTGTGATGAAATTCTTCTTTAATGATCAGTCCTTTGCATATCTGTCTTGTAGGTAAAAAGATGATTATCTGCTATCCTTTTTCCTTCATCTCGTAGCGGTAGAAATAGACCAGTTACCACGAGTCTGTGAGTTCAGCCAAGAGCGAAGAAAACTCCCCCAATCCCTCGAGGGTCAATTTAATGACCAATCAGGATTACAGATGTAGCCACGTGACATGGACTACATTTCCCAGGATACCTTAACTACATTTACCATGATGCATTCCCTTAAGGGGACAGTTCACAATTGCTACCTAACTATTCAATTCCCATACACTGGCTGGACAGCACAGTGATTATATGTAACTCAGAGGTCTCCAAACTTGACAACTTTAAGACTTGTGGACTTCAACTTCCAGAATTCCTCCTCCAGTCATGTTAGCTCAGATATTCTAGGAGTTGAAGTCCACAAGTCATCAACTTGCCAAGTTTGAAGACCCTTCCTCTAACCTATCAAGTAGACTTGATCTACCTCAGAGGACTGAGTTACTATTTGTTTGGAATTGGACGAAGGCATGCCCAACTCTCCAAAGCCTTGCTGGAAGGTGGAATTCTTTGGAAAGGGAATTAATTGAAAGGCAGTTTATTAACTACTTGCATTTCTTCATGTTTAGTGTAATGATTGACACAAGCTCCATGAGGCAGACTGTGTGCATAGATTTCTGTTGCTTTTGTTTCTAATGTTTGCACAATCTTGCATTCTTGGCCTGGTTTTGCTTTTCTCCCAGGACTAGAGAAGAATTGTTCCAAAGGGCAGCAGTGACCCACTTCTTGTGGCACCACCATGGTTTCTTTCAGAGATTGTAAGAGAGGTTGTCCCTGAATCTTTAGACAAATGATGGAATATTATTCCTCCTGTGATGGGTGCACGCTTGTAAATTAAATCATCAAATTGTTTGCTCCCTGGGAAGGGCAACTAAACAATGTCTTCCTCTGGCTAACAATTTGGACCTGATGATGATGTGACAGGTCCCTAAATCTTGTTCAAATCCTGCAAAAAAAAGCATTGGTGAACTGAAAGTTGTGGACTTGGAGCAGCTGTCAGATGTGAATCTGTTTCTTTGTTATTTCTTGGCATTAGTTCTAGTTCTGTTCTGTAGAACCAGGCTAGAAGAGAAGAGAAAAGAGAGAATAGAATAGAATAGAATAGAATAGAATAGAATAGAATAGAATAGAATAGAATAGAATAGAATAGAATTCTTTATTGGCCAAGTGTGATTGGACACACAAGGAATTTGTCTTGGTGCAAATGCTCTCAGTGTACATAAAAGAAAAGATACATTCATCAAGAGTCAAGAATCATCAGGTACAACACTTAATAATAGTAATAGGATACAATAAGCAATCAAATCATACTAGGAAACAGCCAAAATAGATCGTAAGGACGCATGCAACAAAGTTACAATAATACAGTCACAAGTGGGAGGGGATGGGCGATAAGGAGCGATGAGAAGATTAATAGTAATAGTAACGCAGACTTTGTAAGTAGTTGGACAATGTTGAGGGAATTATTTGTTTAGCAGAGTGATGGTGTTTGGGAAAAAACTGGATGACCCTCTTCAGTTGAGTCTCACAGGGTTCACGAATAGTGCACTGAGAACAGTGTTTATATACCAGGGCAAACAGGCAGAGGGTGGGATTAGTGCAAAAAATGGGTGAGGCCACCTATTTCTCCCCAAGGACCCCTTTTCTTTCTTTCTGATATGCATGATATTCTCCGTTCCTCTTAGCCCAGAAGATTGCTGGAAGACAACAGCCAACAGCCTTTTGCCAACAGCCCTGAAATATTGGTTGAAAAATGCTGAGGGATGCATGCATTATCTCAACCTCTTGCTGAGCTGCTCTCTCTTCAGCATTTTTGATTTGTCTCTTGAAGGAGCTGATGCCGCCGAGGTGGTGGGATTCATGTCACCAAAGGGAAGAAGCAAACCCAGGACAAGCTCCTCTTGGCCCTTTCCCACCATGTTCTCTGAAGAGGACATCCCTCGGGCCCTCTCTGGCACTTGCTGAGAAAAGGCTGAAGGGGCTCCAAAGCCAAGGGAGGGGAAGAAAGGTTTGTGCAGGGGGGGGGGAGGGCTTTCACTGTTACAAGCCAGGAGACCAAAGTAATTGTGAGAGAAAACTTCTTTTGATCTTCCTTTGCAGTGAAGCACCACTTGGGAGTTTGATGTGACTCCCCTTTGATTAACTTTTCTGCTCCCAGAATCTGCCATGTTTTTATGCTCATTTTTCTTGCCTTTTCTGTGGGCTTCAGCCTGCAGGATTGTATAACCAAACAAACACGGGGTGTGTCATGCCCCTGTTGGAGTCCAATTCTGAAGGAGAGGTGGAATAGCTGACAGGGAGTGGGAGTGTGACTCCGGTGGCTGTGGAGGAAACTGGGGAAGGACGTAGTCTGGCTGGGCATTCAGAGGAAGACCCAGGCCCACCCCCTCTTCATCCTAGGGCATGCAGGGAGGAATGGAGAAGGGAGCAACATGAGTTACAGGGGAGAAAAGGACCCTGATTCCCTTAACTGCAGTTGGGAAAACAGGATTTAAAAAGGGTGTTTGTGCATAGCACCTTGCTGGAAGCAAAGTGTGCATTATCTTCGTTTGTCAAGTCTTATCTGGGTTCCATTGTCCTCACAACTGTGTGTTTTGTTATCTTTTGAAGTCTGCAATTTCTTATCCTGCCTTGTCTCCTTAATTGCTGCAGCGTGGTTTGTCTTAGTTTTTATTTATAATTTAGATGTACTTTGGGTTCGGACTGAATTTCTTCCCTTTAAAAACTGTTCTTGGGAGAGTTTTTTTTCCAGCCTATGATAACTGGACATTGGGGGCCAAGTTGGAGGTATTAAGGGGACTTGGTCTACTTTTGTGACTTTGTTGTTTTTGTGCCATGCCCTTTAGGGTCATCACAGGGTGTGTATGTGTGTCCTTAATCCCAACAAATTGGGCTCCCCCAAGACATGAAGCTCCAATTGCGTGACCGTTGTTGAGATGGACAGAGGTGTTCTGAGTCTCTGCATTTGAGAATATTATCCTGGCTGAATTCTTTTTGTAACACGACTTCTGCATGTTTTATTATGATTTTATTACCCTTTTTTTATCATCATTCCCTTGCTTAAGAGGGTGCTAAGAAGCTGAGGACTACTTGGAGTAGGTTGTCCCTTTTGCAAAGAAAGATGAGAAAACTGCAAAAGTACTGTGTCATTCTGGGTCTTCCTGAAGGTCACTGGAAAGTCTGAAGGGAATCCAGGGGCTTTTGTAACCCAAGAGTTGACACATACACAACACACACACAAACATACAGAGGTCTTTCACACACACCCCTCAACATCCAGGAGAAGGGTAGGCAAAGCACCTGCATTGCGCTGGGAAGGGAGATTAAGAAATGGGTCATATCTCCTTCAGCTGATTGAAACAGAAATCTGGAAGTGGGACATCTGGTTTGATGAGGGGGGGGCAATCTCTCTCTCTCTCTCTCTCACACACACACACACACAGAAGGAATGACATGAATGGACCCAGGGGAAATCACAATGCCTTTTGTCCCAGAGCTGGGATTCCAGCACAGGCTATATAGGGAGAGTTTCTTCCACTAGATCTGGTGGGATGCGACCTTCTCGGTCTGACTAGGAGAAATGGTCCTGGACAAGCCTTTGCCTGCCTCCTGGCCACACACAGGCATGGATCAGGGTGGGTGCCATTGAAGGGAGCTTTGCTCTATGCTCTATGGGGGTGGGGTGGAAAATGCCCCCACAGGCCTTCCATACCTTATCCTGCTTTACCTAATGAATATTCAAAAGCTGCAGTTGCCCAGAGCAAAAAAAAAAATAGCAAGGTGACATGAAAAAACACACTCCATCCCTCTGGGCTCTGGGTGGGTTGGGGAAGGGGGTTGGTTTTGCTTGTTGGAGAAGTGAAGGACACCCCCCCCCCCTCTCTCTCTCTCCCTCCCTCCCCCACCCAACTCCTTTGATCCTGGAGGAGAAAACGGCCAGGATATTTCCTAGGCATGGGCGGCAGCTGCTTTGATGCCTGCAGGATGGCCTCTCCAGCCTCCTCCAGAGCTGTGTTGTAATCGGCATGTGCTGGAAAAGGGGGGGGGGGGGCGACAACAATGTTTGCTGTGGTTCCTGCAGCAAGACTGAACACTCAGCATAAAAGACGCACTGTTGATCCAGCAATGCAGGCATTGTTTCTTCCGCCAGGCAGCAGTTAAGGGTCTCCATGGCAAATTTTGCTCTCCCTCCTCCTCCTCCTCCTCCTCCTCCTTTCTTTTTTTCTTTCTTTCTTTCTTGCCCCGGCCCGCAGTTGATCTAAAAGTAGGAGCCGCCGCCGCTGCTCCATTTCCTTCTGGCTTTCAGGAACTCGCTCAGCCCGCAAACCTGGGCGAGGGAGCGTCGAGGAGCAACCTCAGGATGCTCTGGAGGGGCGGATTTCGGGAGCGGACCTGAGGATTTACGGAGGAGCAAGCCGGGCGAGGAGAGCAGGGGAGGGGAGGGGAGGGGAGCCCCCCCCCCGCTTCTGCGTCCCTCCGGGGAAGAGCCATGGGTTGCAGCGGAGCCCCTGCGCAGGCAGCACCTGGACACAAGGCACCCAAGCCTCCTTCAGCCAGCTCTGCCGCCGGTCCCCGCTTGAGAATGGCTGCCCTCTTCCCTC
>BLBF01000016.1:568158-600183 GCA_015471245.1 Laticauda colubrina
TCTATCTATCTATCTATCTATCTATCTATCTATCTATCTATCTATCTGCCTTTTGTTTTACTTTGCTCTCCCCACTGCAGCGTGAAAATGTCAGAGAGCTTCGATGCAGGGAACTTGTGATGGAGGAGGAGGAGGAGGAGGAAGGCTGCGAAACATCCCCGGGCCCTGACTGTGGGCCAGGGAAAAGGCTTTGGGAAAGGCAAAAGGGGCTTCTTTGAAGTTAGATTGTGCTCCAAGGGCTGTAACAGGACCCCCCCCCCCTCTCTCCCTCTGTGTGTGTGTGTGTGTGTGTGTGTGTGTGTGTTTTTTTGCTCCAACAAGATTGAAAGGCGACCCGGTTCGAAGGCCAGGGCAAAGCAGGGGGTGGGACTGGCGAGTTTGACAGGTTAGATCGACCGCACCTGCAGAGAGAGATCTGGGCAAAGGGAGAAGGAGAGCCCGACGGGGATTTCACGAGTCGCAGAGCGAGGTCTTGCGCACGTTGACGTTTGCGAAAAGGACCACAACGTCCACAGTGTTGCGCGGTTTGTTTCTGGCCCGGGGACGGCGAGGTTTCTCCTTCGGTTGCTTCCTACCTAACTCAACGGCGTTGGCCAACTTTCTTTTGTCAGCTTGTCCTTCATGGCGGTGGTGAAGGGATCGCGGAGCCCCAACGGGGAGGGGAAGGGTTGCTGCGTTGCCCCTTCCCTGCCTGGGAAGCTGCTCTCACCTGGAAGGCCCTTTTCCCCTCCCCCCCCCCCCCCCCCAAGCCCCTCCTCCACGAAGAGGCTTTGTTCCAGCTTGCCCTTTCAGAGGGAAGAGGGCCCAGGGCTCCGTTTCTCCACCGTGACCTGCCTGGGAATTGTCTTTCAAAGGCTCCAGCTGGAAGACCGCGAGGGGCTTCTCCGAAAGCCCTTCTGCTCTGCCTTCCTCAGGTTTTGCCCGAGGGGTGCATCATCCCCTCGTGGGCTCGGAGCACCGCAGCCTGCCTTGCCTTTAAAGGACGCGGTGGCTGTCAAATTCTCTCGGGGGGAGGGAGGGAGGAGGAGGAGGAGGAGGAGTTGTTGGAGCTTCGGCTCTTGCGAGCATCTTTCTCGTTCCTCGACTGCCTTCCTCCCACCCGTTTTGCCTCTGCGAAGCTGCGGGGCTGAGTGTGGCTTGAAAAGCACCCGCGAAGCTTCTCCGGGCAGGGAGGCCGCGAGTGGGGCCGGTCTCACGGAGTGGTTGCGGTCGGCGAGGACTGCCGCATGGAAGCCCTTGAAGATCCCGTCCTCTTAAAGGGGACAGGCGCCTGCTGTCCTCTCTCTCCCCCCCCCCCCCCCTCCCTCCCTCTCAAGGGCTCCTGTGCCTTTTGTTTGCAAGGGTGGAACTGGTGGGAGCAAAATATGGCTCTGAATTGTGTGTGTTTGTGTGTGTGTGTGTGTGTGGAGGGGGCTTTTCTGCCCTTTCACCCAAGCCCTTTCACTTTGCTCCCCAGATTTCTGAGGGATGGAAAGTGGAGCCGGTGTGTGTGTTTTTAAGCTGTAGGAAGTTTGCACCTACCCCTCTCCTAGAAAAATGAAGTATCCCCTAAAAAATATCTTCCCCCCCCCCCCAAAAAAGAGTAGAAACTCAGAAGCAGAAGCTCACCTCAGAAGCAGAAGCTCACCCCCACCTTTGTTAATGGGTGGGCCTTTAAGGCCTGGGCCTTAAAGTATTCGACACAACAAAGTCCTCTACCCATCTCTCCACCTGGCCGGGAAGATTGCATCAGCCAGCACTCAGGTGAAGCCATGGGGTCCACACAAAGCCTACAAAGATAGCTAAGCCCCCGCCCCCAGGAGTCTGGCAGCCAATGGGATGCATTTCTTGCATCGGAAGAAGGAAACACGAAGGTGGGACCCAACAGAGGGTATATAAGGGACTCTCAGCATCTCAGCCCTCCCTTCTTTTCCTTTGCCCAACACCTTGACGCATGGGATCGTCCTTCCCGCTTTGGAGCTCCAAGCCATGTGGTCCTGTCCACCATTCAACCATCTTTCCAAACAGCCTCCATGTTTCCAGTGTCTTTTCCCCCACTTGGAACTGAGCCCAGAAGGATTTTTCTTCCAACAAAGTGAATAGTCTCCTCCTTCCAAGCTGTCAGATGACTCCAAAAAGGCTGCAGACATGCATTACAGAGGAACTAGCTACATGCTTCCTTCAGTTGGGTGTAAGCTGCACCTTATAGCAGGAGCAGGATGACTTTGAGGTCTGATCCAGCTGCCTTCTTGGGGGTGGGGGGAGAGATAGAGAAGCAGGGGAGGGGAGGGGAGGGGAGAGCAGGGAAAGCCAGGAAGTGTCTGCTCTTGGTTCAGAAATGAGGTCAAACTGCTTTGTTGACAGGAATACATTCACTGTTTTAGAGATCCTGATACTTACCTTGGAAAGGAATCACCTGTTTTGGGGACCTGGGCAGAAATACCCGGCCATCATAAATTGTCACCCATTTCCTTCTTTCAATATTTGTGTCCCAGGAGAAAAGGCCTCACAGAGCTTTCATCCCAACCATCAGGAAATATTTCTTTTCCCACTGCCCCACCATAGGGTGCCTTGAGCTCAAAAATCCTCTGGAAACATTTAAAAGAACTTGAGTCTTGCTGGGAAAAATCAGGGATGAACTCTGCTGCATTTGCAGGCTGGGCCAGGCTGCCCATTGCCTGTGCTGGAGAAGTGCAGCACACAAGGCGGTTTCCCCTTTTTGTAAATTTGGGTAATGATTTTTTTTTTTTTTAAATTAGGCTTTCGTTTTCCTGAGCAAGGAGGCAATCTAGCCTGCCTTGGTCTGGCTCTGTACTAACTCTGGAACCACGTTAGAAATATGCCTTGGAAGTTGCATTCTCCGATTTGCAAGAACTGGGCCTCTGAAACTGCCAAAATCAACCTGAGTGGCTCTTTCAATTTGCAGACCTGAGCAGCTTCCATGGCCTTTTAAGAAAAAGCCCCTGGGAGAAGACTGTCCCATCCTGAGTTATAGGAATGCACTTATGCGTTCCTTGCGCCTTAGGATCCGGCCAAGTTGATTGTTTTCAGATCCTGTTCTATTCAAGATGAAACCAGAGGGGATTATCAGCTGGAGTTAAAGGGACGCTTTTCTGAGCTCACTCGCCCAGTTCTTGCACACAAAAAGAAAGAATAGTTTCCTCTTTGACATAGAGAACATTTCTGGGATGATTCGGTATCATGTTACATAATACTCTACAAGCTGGCTGTTGCGTCCTAAGCATGTTGAGTCCCTCTCCGGCTGAGCCACTGATGAAGTCCAGAAATATTCCACTCCAGCATCTGATCAATGAAAATAAGGATCTTCCAGGAAAGACTCTGAGGTGCCTAGGAAGACGCCCTGGTAGATGAGAAGTTCACCTCATCAGGGTTGTGATTTTGGGTGTGCTTTGTGCAAGGAAGATGATTCATATCTGCAATTTAGCAAACAAAGATAACTCGTAGCCATTTAGGGTGTGGATCGGGCTGGGTGAATAGGAATAGCTTGGAACCATCAGATAGCAATAAAAAGGGGGTGGGTGGGTGTCCATCATTGGGGCTATTTATTTCTGTACATGGTTACTCAAAGAGGGGCTGGGTGGATGGGTTCAGGCTTTGGCGAATGCTGTGATGCTTGGACAGAAGCCAGTGGGCAGAGTCAACCAGCACAACCATCGAAGGTGTCACCACCTGAGTTCCCAGAGAGTTTCCAAAGGCCACAAATCGTGGGGAGAAATGTGGACATGGTGAGGTTTCTGACCTCAGAAAGGCAGATCACAGGAGCAGGCGAGGTAGACTTCCATGTAGAACAGCTGGATTTCAGACCTGTGGCCATTCTGTTGACTGGACCCGCAATGCTATCTTCAGTCGATCAGGAATATTCGTTGATCAGGATTGAAAGGAGGAGTCCCAGGTGCTCTCTGAGCTTGGTACTTTTCTTGAAGATGGTTCATCATGACCCAACTAGGTAAACAGTGCTGGTGATGTTACCTAGTTTGGATAATAAGACATCTGTAAGAAAGTAACCAAGTTTAGAGAGGCATCCAAGTCCCCCTGACCTTGGCCTTTCCCTCCTAGGGCACGACAGCAATAGCACTTAGACTTATATACCGTTTTATAGTGCTTTACAGCCCCCCCTCTAAGTTGTTTTACAGAGTCAGCCTCTTGCCCTCAACAATCTGGATCCTCATTTTACCCACCTTGGAAGGATGGAAGGCTGAGTCCACCTTGAGCCTGGTGGGATTTGAACTGCCAAATTGCAGGCAGCCGGCAATCAGCAGAAGTAACCTGCAGTACTGCACTCTGACCACTGTGCCACATGTTGGAGATGCTGGAGATGCAGGAGCAGTGGGAACAGCACCTATTAGAGATGATTTCCAATGGTTCTGGGGTCTTGTTCAGAGGCTCATGGTGGTACCAACATCAGGACAAATGGTTTGAGCAGAAAGCTGGCATAATTTTGTATTGTAAGCAGAGAGGGGAATAGCAGGTAGAATTCCTGGTGGGATATATCAGTGGCATAGAGGAGGGTTTGTGGCTTCTGGCCTCACTTCCTTTTTCAGGCAGTTATTAGGCAGTTATCAGAAGAAAGAACAAAGTTCTTGGGAGTTGGAGCACAGGATGGCCAAGCAAAAGGCACATTCGAGGAGCCAGATCCTAAATAAAGGGCAAGTAATGCAGCACTGCCCACTTTGGTGACAGATTTTTCCTCTGCAGGGCCATAAACAGACCCATAAACAGAGAAGTCCAAAATGGGGCAACTGGCCACAGTCAACTCACTGCAACCAACTCACCATGGCCAGTCGGCCTATGCAGAAGCCCCATTTGTTGGGTGACAGAGCAAAGGAACTACCCTGTTCCGCACATCCCTGGTAGAAATAACATCTGTCGTAAAACATCTGTTGAAATGATCTCAAGGTCTATTTTTAGCCTCCATCAGGAGCAGAAACCTTTGTTGAGGGAAAGCCACACCAAAGTTTGCACAGCTTGTGGGAACCTGCGCTCAAAAGGGAAGAGATGCGAGGATCCTTCTGGAAGGTTTTTAAAGGGCGGAGCAGATCCCTTTATCTCCTGCAAGACTGAAGGCCCATTTTGCACCCCATCTCCTAGCTCTTCAAAAGATCCCCACCTACTCCAAAGGGACCTGAGGTTGCAGAGAGATGCAGGGGTACTGTGAGCTCTTGATCCCTGGCCCAGCAGCCTCTTGGAAGGGTGGCCCTGATGGGAAAGTCCAGCATTCGGACAACAAAAAGGCTGGTTTTTGTTCTTGGAGGACCAGATTTGACCTTCGCTTGTTGAAGCAACAAGAAAAATACCACAAGCTATTAAACTGAGGAAAAAGAAATAGCACACATTTCTTTTCACTCAGTTGATAGCTTGTGATATTTTCCATTTTTCTTTGCTTTCTTTGGAAGTTAGTTCCGTCTGCCGTTGTTTGCTGGTTAGATCTTAGGAGATGACAGCAATATATTTGCAAGTTTGAATGATAAACATGGAGAAATAACTTTTCCCCTCTATTTTTTGTTCTCAGCTTACTTGTTTGGTCTGGAATGATTCTATTCTGTAGTTTACTTGTATATTTGGCTCACTTACATGGATATGGTATATACTTTTTAATGTTCTTTATTTCATTAACATGCATTTTGCTTCAAAGGTTTATTTATATGTTACAGCATCTTCCTCTTTTCATTTGAATTTATGTTCTATTAAGGATCTTCTTCTAGTAGATATATCCTTTGAGAGGCTTACTACCTTAATTAAAACCACCTTTTGGAAACGTTTTCCTCACTTTGGGGATCATAATTAGGAATTTATTTTCATTTCAGTCACTGATTAGAATAAGGATTTTTAGAACTTACTTCCTTCTCTACTATTTTCTCACTTCATTAAAAGTCTGCCAATTGTTGGATCCCTGGTCTCTGGAGGATCAGTTCTAATGTTTGCATTTAATTCCACATGAGACATTGGAAAATGCTGGAGTGATTATTTTTATCCAATTTATCTATGAATAGCTCATATGATGGAATAAGCTGAGTTTAAAAATAGCCATAAAATCTGTTTTCAATACAAACAGGGCCTTATAGAGCCCTGTTTTGGCCAATTCACTTAAAAGAGTTTAAAAAAAAAACAAAAAACTTTTGTTGAACTAAACTCTGCATTTGATTTCAGAGTGTTTCTTGGCAGATGAAACAAACATTTCCTGCTTGGACTACTTAGGCTTAATGCTGTTACTATTCCCAAATATTCCCAAAAAGTTCCAAATTTGTCAGCATTATGAGAAAGACTCAGTTGTGATTCCAAAGCCTGTAACTCATTTGTATAAGAAGTTGGAGCATCTGATGAAATTATGCTCATTATTTATGTAACCTTTGGAATAACAAGAAAAATACCACTGAAATGTGAAATCAATTTTATTTCTCTAAATCTTGAAGTAAATGCAACAAGTCGTTTTTTGTTATTTATTGAGGTATCTCAAAGATTTTTTTAAAAAAAAATCAATTAGTTGCACTTGCCGCATTGTTGAGGTACAGTTTAGAAATTGGAATATGGATTAATTAATTCAAGTTTTATTGTTACCACATTTGGAGTTGAAATGCACTGGATTTTTAACTTTAAACTATTCTTGAGAGTGAAGACTACGTCGGTCTTGGTGATATTGTCAGTATTCGATCTTAATAAAATAATCAGGAACTGGATTGGTTGAGGTGCTGCCTATAATGTGGAATGGCCAAGAAAAATCTACACCTGGTTTGTTTCACATGAATTACTTATATGTCTTCAATTTTGAACTAGTTTTCATTTTGGGGGGGCAGGGGGGGTACTTAATACAGATGTAAGAAAGCAGTTGAATAGAATGTAATACTTTTGTCCAAGGGAAAGGATGAAGAGAACGGGTTGAGTGTGGTTTGTGCTCCATGGTGTGGAGAGAAAAGGGGCTGAAGGTGCAACATCTGACACACAGAGAGCTTTCCAGGAATAATATATCATCTGAAAGAAAGGAAAAGTTGAAGGTAGAGTGCAGATCTACAAGGGAAATATCTTGCATTAGTTCCTTTGCAATGAATAGAAACTTCTAATTATTTCAGTGGAACTGTTGAGGACAGTTTTGAGGAAGACAGCAAGAAGTAGAGGAAAGACCTGTTTTAACTCTGTCTGAATTCTGAAAATGACTTTTCTGAGCCCTTTCTAGAAGTAAAGCTGTTCCTCTCTTGTATCTTCTCCATGTTACCCAGTAGATTTTTCTGAGAGTTTCAGTGCCTTTTTGGATCATATACTCTCTCGGTAGCTCACCTCAATGTGTGCTGAGTAGACATTTTGATGGCCAAATGGGTCTGTAGCTTGAGCAGTTCTTACAGTGGAAAGTCCTGAACTCAAGAAAGAAAGAGAACTACGACAAAAGTCTTGGTTTCTGTTGATCGTTATGTATCCTGTGAGGGATAGCAATTGGTTGGCCGTATAAGTGTATGTACTACAACAAGGTAACTCTAGGGTGCTTCCAGATCCATCTTAAACATTGTGGGCACAAGTGGGATCTATGGTATCAAGCAAGCACCTTTTACTGGCTGTGTTTGCAGCACCAGATATGTCTGTACTTGGATGGAGAGAACTTCACTCTGATAATCAAAGCATGGACACCATTTGTTTAGATTACTGGAATGCATTATCCATGGGCCTGTCCTTGAATACAGTTTGGATACATTAGTGAAGATGAACTGTTGTGGCAAGGGCGGTAGCACATTGTGGTCATGTTCTTCACTCTTCATCTTTGAAGGTCTTCTCTGGGAGACACCCTAGGTTGAGACTCGGTGAGTGGCGACTCAGAAGATGCAAAACTTTTCATTGGTGGCTCCCAGATGGATGTGAGACAAAGGCCCCATCCTTATTGTCTTTCTTCTGTGGGCAGAGTCACATTCATCCTACCAGAGAGATTATTATAGCATTCAACGATATGCTCAGTGGTGGGATTCAAATTTTTTAATTACCGGTTCTGTGGGCGTGGCTTGGTGGGTGTGGTTAGGTGGGATTGGCGTGCTTTTTTTTTTTTTTTGCTTTTTTGCAGCCACCTCCCACACCTGTTTTTTGGGCCTTCTGGGCCTCAGGTGAGCCTCCGAGGAGATGATTTTGCTCCCAGAAGAGCCTCCCTTGGGGCTCAGGAAGGGGGAATCCCAGCACAGCTGATTATATGAACAGGTGATGGTCGGGAGGGGAAAAAAAAGAAATACCTTAAGGGGCAAGTGCCAGGTGGGCCAGCTGAGCGAGCCAGGGACGACTAATGGTTTGGTGACCCACGCCAAATCCTTGCTATTGGTTCACTTGAACCGGTGTGAACTGGCTGAATACTACCACTGGATATGCTGCTCACCGTGATATTCCTCCTGATTTAATACCCTGTTTTATTGCTTATGCTTGTTCATTTTATCTTGCATGTTATAGAAAATATTTACTCATAGCTTTGATGCCAGCTCTTCTGAATTACTGTTTGATCACTTTGAATTTTGTTGCAAACTACCTTGAACTATTTCATGGCAAGCAGTATATAAATGCTTTAAGCAGAGGAAAAACAATGATGTCTTTCTCTCCGCGATTCTGCTATCCAAAGGCCTCACTGCTGGGAATAACTGCCCCATCTTGCTTTGTGGAGATGGAGATGAACCTTTTCCCTTTTTACGTTCTGGATCTTTGTGGCCTCCACAAATGCCAGCTTAAACATGTTTCAGCCTTTGGGTGCATCTCAGTGCTTTTTCTGCTGCAGAGGTGATGTTCTGATAGAGGTAGGAAAATAGATAAGAAATCATCTGTTCAACCTTGTGCTTATCTCAGAGGGCTCCACTAAACTGGAAGAGGTGTAAGCCTGGTAGAAAAAGCCTAAATACTTTGCGGAAAGAGTTGCAGAAATGATCAGCAGTACCCAAGAGGGCAGGGAAGGCCCAAAATATTTTCTCAGAGAAAGCTTTTCTGACACTGAAAACGTCTTCTGCCATCATTCAGCAACCAGGGCTCTTTGTGTGAAATGCATAGTAAGTATTAAGTCAAGCTATACATTTCTAAACAATCTCTCATTTTTCAAGGGGTCTTAAAGAGGAACCTTTATTTATGCCTCTTCTCTGCGTTGCCCAGTTTATGTAGATTCTGCAAACAAGAAGCGAGATATAATTTCCCTTGTTCACAAAATCTCAAATGGGTTGGTTAATTTTGCTGCCAAGGCTCTTATTAAATCCAGAAGTGTTTTTGTGTGCTGGGAGAGGTAAGATTATAATTATGTCTTGCTTGGGGACTGTGTGCACAGATTTGAATCTTATTTTGTTTTCTTAATTTAAACAATTTATATAGCCATCCATCTCACCAAAGTGAGTATGGGCAGCTCTATACCATAAATTGTCTAAAGATGCCCCCCTCTTCCAAAGGATTTGCAGTATGGATTGGTACAGCTTCTGTCAATATTTGAAAGCTAAATCTAAAATCTTGGCTACCAAGATATCATTGTGAACAATCTTTATTGCTGCAGTTTTATTGCTTTTTTTTCTTGTTCTAAAATTCAAATTATATTTTTCACTATTGCATTGTGCCTAAGGAAAAACACCATGGAGTACCTTTAAATTCTTCATATTCTTCAAAGTTATTGAAAGGCTAAGATACCACTGAAGGAGATCTCTTGAAAACAAGGACGTCTGAGCAACAATGGCTAATTACTCCCATGTTATTGCCAAAGCACCCAGTGTAGATGTGTCCTTGTGGTTACCAGAAACCAAGCTTCACTGAAGTGTGTTTTTATGATTATTGAATGAAACATGCCTGTTTCATGATGGACACAGTATATATGAAACTGTGAAGTCACAGAATCCGTGACTAGAAAGTTAAAACTATTTAAAGTCTTCTAAAATCATAGGGACCAACAGTCAAGAGCACCTTGGTAGTAGGAGTTTTTCATTGCAGTTTTGCTTGCCATTTGTACCAAATGAAGCTGGCAATCTCTGTTTCTCTCCTTGCTTGAATATTATGCCTTGGTTTGGGCTGAGAAGAAGATCCCTCTCATGGCAGCAGCCAAGACTTCAGCTACGGTTATTCACGGTTTGTTCTGATGGATCTTCCTCTTGAAGGCCAGGATGCCAAGGGGCTGATCGACCTTTTTTCACCTGCTGGAATCTGGTGGAAGCAAATCTCTCTCTTTTTTTTTTTTTTTTTGCATTTGGGGATCTTTTAAGGGCAAAATGCATATCTCAGCCCTCATCCCTGCAAGCAAATCAGAGCAAGGCCTGGTGGTCTTCAACCCATATGTTGCACAGCCTGCTTCAGGCTTTAGAGATGGAATATATGCTGCGTGACAGCACAACTAAATAAATTATTTATGGCATATTACATAAACCAATTTCTCAGTGTGTTGGGGGAATATGGAGCTTTGTGTAAGAGAGCTACACGGTCCTTTCCATATCTGCTCAGAAGTAAGTCCTATGGTTAAGATGCTCGGGTCCCCAAACTTGGCAACTTTGAGACTTGTGGACTTCTCCAGCCAGTTATGAAGTCCACAAGTCTTAAAGTTGCCAAGTTTGGAGACCTCTGGTTAAGAGCATTGTGGAAAGGGAACCTCACGAAGACCATAGTGTCACAAAAACAGGAAAAGTCCAAGGGGAACATCAGGTGAGCTAGAAAACAAACTTAACATAGGAAAAGGAATCAAATAAAAAGTATTAAAGAATCCCTATAGACAAAAGCCTGAGTAATTAAGAAAACTGGACAAATAGAAAAAAGGGAACAAAAGATAATTCAGAAAAGCCTTACAAACAGCAGGCCATACCAAATAAGCAAAACAAACAGACAAAAGACACAAAATATAAATTACAAAAGGGACTGACAGGAGATTGTCACAGAACAAATATGAAAAATTATTTTACAGCTAAAAGAGATTACAGAAAACCAATAATACAATCTGGCCACCCCGCGGAGTTTGTCTTCCGCAACCCGCAGAGTTTGCTCTCTGGTGGGAATAAAGATAAACTCAAAGAGGATTTGAAACATTAGGCACAAATACAAACACACAAAATCAACTTACAAAGGGAGAAAAGGGTATAAAAAACCAGGGACTTACCATAAGAAGCTAGCTAGCCTAGGAACGCAGACTTCTCGCTGTTCTCCGCCTTCCTGAAAAAAAATTAAAAGATTCAGCTTTCAAGCAGTTGTCCGTATCCTTGCGCCAGAGCTCTCCCAGTGGGAAAATCAAATCCTCGAAAGAAAGGCATTTTGACACCTTTCAACAGCATAACAGTCCTCTTTGTATTACCGTATATACTCACATATAAGCCGACTTTAGAACGCTTTTTTTTTTTTTCAAATTTGGGGGTTGGCTTATACGCGCATAAATCTGATTTATCGGCTGTGCCTCGATTTGCGCCGGAGCAGCGACTTAGCGTGGCGGCTTCCTGCAATGAGAGTCTTGGCTCTCGCACTCCCTGTCAGCTGGCCCTTAGCAGCCCTCGCCTCAAGTAAAATGCGCGCAAAGTCGGGCACCATTTTTCTCCCTGGATGGACAATGAACCGCAACTTTTGCCCCGCCACCTTTTCCCTCTGGGCTTCACTTCTGCTGTTCAGGGAAGTCGCGCCCAAAGCCCTGTCCTCCCAGAGTCTTTCTGACGGTGAGCCCTGGTCTTGGCCCATCTTCGCAGGGCGTTGAGCTCGGTGGTTGATCACCACCGTGTTGCTTAGAACAGGATATCCTGACAGATCGAAGTTAATTGGAGGAGGGGTGTTTCTGTGCCAGGATCTATTTGAAAATAGTTATAATTTACCTGTTCCCAGCTCTTGGGGAAATGTTGGTAATTACGCCATCATAATTACGCCATCTCCAGATTTTTTTTCATGGGTCTCCAGATTTTCCTTTTTCAGCGGTTGAACACCATGGTATTTGGGGGTCGGCTTATATGTGAGTTTTTGCAAAATTCCTCATTTTGGAGCATTTTTTAAAGGGTCGGCTTATATGCGAGATCGGCTTATATGCGAGTATAAACGGTATTCCAAAAGCTCATAGTGTCTGCAGAAAAGGGTCAAAAGAAGGGCAAACAGTAGCCAATGTGATAATGTGGTTGACATCTCAGTCAGAATAATTTAGACAGAAATAAAAAGCTGAATTAGAAGCCATCAGAACGGTGAAAAACCACTGTGAAATTTGATTTGGAATCATTAAACATTGATAATCTCGGGGTCATTTGTTGCTTGCTTCTATTTACTGCTGGACTCTCAACTTTTTCTTTTCCATTGCTTGAATTTTTCTGCGTTTGTCTCTTTTCACTCTCTGTGTTTTCTTCCTGAATCATTTCTTTTGATGATGATGAGCCCACTGATAACAGGCCTTTAAAACACAAATTCCTCTCCTACCTTATTTTTTCTTGATGTCCCATGGTTTTGCAGGGGTTCTGTACTCTTCCACTTGGGTTAGATTTCTCTCATGCTTATGACGTCTTTTCCCAGGTATGGTTTTCTTCCACTTCTGGTTTCCTCCTCCTCCTCCTTCTTCTTCTCCTCCTCCTCCTAATTCAATGAACTGATTATTTTTCTCTTTTCTCTGCTGGGTGTTTTCATATCCAACTTCCTGGGTGTGTGACCCATTTCTTTTTCTTTATTATTATCAGGACGTTTCTGCCTCCTCAGTTCTTACCTGATGCCTCTATTTTCTTTCTTCAGGTTCACAGTTACCTCATTTCCAATGTGAGTCGCCCTGTCACTTCATTACATCTGTGCCTACTTGCATTTTCAGTTAGGTCTTGTTTACAAAATCATGCAGCAAATTTTCTGTTCTCTTTTTTCGTTGTGTACTTTTTATTGTTCAACTGATCATTTCTTTCTCAGGACTTTGAGGGAAAATGTTTCTCAGCTTTAGTTATACATTTCTAACTACTCTATCTTTTTTCCTTCTGGAAAACACGCCTCTAATAGCAGTAGCAATAGCACTTAGACTTATGTAACACTTTATAGTGCTTTACAGCCCTCTCTAAGTGGTTTACAGAGTCAGCATATTGCCCCACAACAATTTGGGTCCTCATTTTACCCACCTCAGAAGGATGGAAGGCTGAGTCAACCCTGAGCCTGGTGAGATTTGAACTGCCAAATTGCAGGCAGCCGGCAGTCAGAAGAAGTAGCCTGCAGTACTGCACTCTGACCACTGTGCCACCTCTATGCTCTAAATATCTATCGTCTGTCTGTCTGTCTGTCTGTCTGTCTGTCTGTCTGTCTGTCTATCTATCTATCTATCTATCTATCTATCTATCTATCTATCTATCTATCTATCTATCTATCTAATCTATCAATCTATCCTCTGTTATGTTTATGTATATCTCATAATTATCAACCTATCTCATGATTCTGGATGGCATGGAATAAAAATATTTCTTCTCAGTTCAGAACTTGTATTGGAAAGACACAATTCTTTTCCCTGCTAGCTTGACTACATAGGAGATGGCCAGGCTGAGCCCAAGGGAAGGAGTCACGAGTCCCTACATGCCCACAAGAGAGCTAAGTCCAGCCCAACTTTTTTTCCCCATTTTTTTTGTTTTTTAACAACAACATAAACAAACATAAACATAAAATGACAAATAAAACCTTTCAGTTATAAGTGTGTCGGTTGGTACATATTTTTGTGCACAATATCTATAGTCTTTTCCTCTTAGATTTCCATTCATATTACATTAATCACCTTTCCATATCATATTGCTTTATTATTACATCCTCATTAGACTTTAATTTCAAATCCACATTATCCTTTAGAGCAAATCTCAGTTCTTACTTATTTTAATTCATCTTATAATTCATTCCAAGATAATCAATTGTAACATGTCATTTCTACTGTATTAAACTTCAATTTCCTACTTTTCTATCTATTCTATCTATCTATTGATAAAATAAATCCCATATCTTATAATACTCTTTTTCTTTTTGCTCTTTAATTGCTAATGTTAATCTACTCATTTCTGTACATTCCATTATTTTTTTTAATCACCTCCTCCTCTAATGTCCAGCTGACATTCAATGCCTTTCTTAACTCCCACTCATTTCCCTCGACCCATTAATAGCTCAGATTCTTGTAGAGAGCTTAAGCTTGCAATAAATCTTTATATTCATTTGAACTGCCTGAATCTCCTGGTTTCCCCAGGACTTGACAATTATTGTAGCTATCCACATAATAATGCTGAGATAAATAGGAGAAATAGCTCAGGCACTTGCTGATGCCATATCTGTATATTCTTCCTTTCTGTTAAATTTCTTCTTTAATCTTCCTGGCCAACTAGATGGAGACCAGCAAAGGGTTTCATCTCACACTCCTGTGTCTGCTCTCACAGTGTTTTGGTACATCATGGCAGCGATGATATCCATAGATGTGTAGAGTGGTGAGCTATTTTTGGAGGAACAGATGAAGCCTGGGCTTTTTCTCCTGCTTTTTTCGGTAAGATGCAATTGAATTAGCATTTTCACTCTGAAGAATTCTGCCAGGGAATCAAAGGAGAAGCAATTTCTCTACCCTTCTGCCAAAGTTGAAGATGTGGGGATGCCAAGGCTGCCTCTCATCCCAATTAAAACAGCTCTTCATTCTTTATGACTTCAGACAGACATTTGGTATCTGATCCCTTCATGCTTCAAGAGCCTCATCAGATGGCTGAAATGCACCAATATCATTGTGCACGTTAAGATACATTAGGCGGTACGAGCGAGCAGAGGGGACAAATGTTCTTTGGATCCTTTGTTTACAGTCTGATAATGCTTTCCCTTTCTTTGCTGAGTCTTCCTGGCCTCGGTCAATATGGGAATTTGTTTGCAGAGTGAAAATATAGCAAAATAGTTAGAGGTGCATTTGCGGAAGGACAGCCTTTTATTCCCTTTACAATCATGAAATTCGAAAAGCTGTAATCAAAACTGTACTTGGGAAACATTTCTAGATATATGGTGAAGATTCCATTTTCGAGCATCAAAACCAAGGGGATCCTTTTTTCAGGTTAGGTTGTATGCACTTGAAATAACCTCCAAAGCCACATTCATCCTGTATACAGTCTTCAACAATTCTGTTCTGGAAAGGAGTAATGATATTAAGGGCAATTATAAATGAATATTTATATGTCATTGTTATTGACCTTCCTCTTCCTGGTTGTGGTGGGTGGTCAGTTAAATAGAGCTGAGGGCTCAGTTGCTCCTGAGCTGGTTTGCTTCCCTTCTGATATATGCAGGACATTTCAAGATAGAAACAGGATGTACGGTTGAGTGGCAAAGATCAGCTATGCCTTAAAAACACCTGCCTTTCTGACTTCTTACTTCCTCTCCCTTACTTGCTCTCCCTGGGGGAGGAATACTGTATTCTAGCATGTGTCTTTCTGCAGCCCCAGATGACAACGTGTGATTCCCCTGCCCTAGTATTTTTATTGGGGTTTATTCTGTTGTACCTGTTGCCTTCAAAGCCATTAAGAATGGTATTAATACATAAATAACAAATACATAAATAACATTTCCTTGACTCACCAACTTCTCTGCTTTGCAAGAGTGAGCTGACCCCCTTGTTGGTGACTTCACTGGGGTTGGAATCAGTGGTGGGATTCAAATATTTTTACTACCATTTCTGTGGGAGTGGCTTGGTGGGCGTGATAGGGGAAGGGTCCTGCAAAATCCCCATTCCTTCCCCACCCCACTAACCTGCTTTCCAGCTCCTTTCCCCTGTGCAGGGAAACTAAAGGAGACCCAGCCAATCAGCTGGGAGTCAGGAGGCAGAGAATAAATGGGGGCGGGGCCAGTGAGAGGCGGTATTTGCCGGTTCTCTGAGCTACTCAAAATTTCTGCTACCAATTCTCCAGAACTGGTCACAACCTGCTGAATACCACCTCTGGTTGGAATGAACCATTTTGGAGGAAGGCTCAAGTCTGTTCAGGAAGCGGTCACTCTGAAGGAGAGTGATACCATCAACAAGCTAAATTTGAGTGGTTGTGCAGTTGTGCAAGGGTTCCTGATAAAGTGCTGTATTAGGGACTAGGACCAACAAGCCAAGGCCACTTTGGGAACACATCGAGAAAGTTTTTCTTCCCCTGAAAACTGTCTTCATGGAAATGCTGATCATAATTTGGCTGAGACTAAGAGATTGAAAGGCTGAGAAGATCCTGGCTTAGCCATCAATCCGCAGCCTTCATCCTGGTGCCCATTGTGCAGCCTCATCTCTTTTTACAGGACAGCTGGACTGGCTTCTGAGGTCCCCCAACGACATCAGGAAGTTCATGGCATCCATCAGAGGTCAGTCCCATCTCAAAGTGTGAGGATTCATTTTGTAAAGCTGTCCTTGTACAATGCCACTCTTCATCGGGTTGACCTTCCCTTTGACCAACCTCTGGGGCTGCCTACAATACGGCCCATTCTTTCCACCCACACGGGCTAAGGTTTGTCATCATTCCTGGAAAGCCTCTGGGGCCCATCCCTACCCTTTCTTTGCAGTTCTGGCCTTCATCCTAGCAAGGTCAAATTGCAAACCTAATATGTCAGTATGATGGGTGACGCCACTGAGAGAGTTTTGTTAGCTGAGGAGGGCCTCTGGCTGCAATAAAACACTCTGATAAAAGTTTAAGAATGTTTTCATCATGATACTCACACTCAAATTTATTAAAAAAAAACAACAATGACTATTTAGAAGTTGCCTTTCTTGCTTTTAACAACAGCTGGGCTAAGGGTACTCTGTGTTTTGGATTCTGTTGCTGAGGCACCAGAAGATGCTCAAATCATAAATGAATTATAAAAGATGTTTACATTGCCACCTGGAAATCTTTTTTTAAGGTGGGATATAAGCTCAACTCATGGTACATATTGAAAAACTTAATCAGGGTAATTAATGATTAGTGAGTAAATAGAATTTTCTTTGCTACATCAATTTGTATCAGTCACTCCAATTTATTTCAATCAAAGGTCAGAAACAAACAGAAATAAAGTAACATTTTTAAATACTAATAAATAGCAAAAATCAGGCACCGACCCAATGGAACAGCCTCCTCCCTATTCTTCCAGAAGCTGCAGAGATCTCTGAACCAGGATATTACTGGAATCTTAACTTAAGTGTAACTATGTTGTAAGTTTGTCATGGTGCTTTGAGTATTGCATTATGGCTATTTTTTTAATCTAGTTTGCACTCTACATGAATTACTGTTATGGTTTTGAGATGGGGGATCGTGCAAACTGTCTAAATAATTAAAAGCATGCATAAAGTGAGTATTCATCCTGAGTATATGAGTATTTCTACTCAGGGTAACCAAAAGTCAATTGTTTGTGGATATTGACAGCACAATGTCAAACTTTGTAAGATTATGTTTAATAAAAGATTAATTATGTAAAAAAGGCAATTAAATCACATTAATTTAGGACATTTAACAACAAAGGAGAAATTAGGCTACTTTGACTGTCATTGTGAAAGAGGAACATAAGCACATGTAAAAGAGGCACTGGAGTAGGCCTTCAAGCAAAAGGAACTTGGTTAAAGTTCTCATAAACTGCCTATAACTTACCTTGCTGAGAATAAAATTTTAAAACAGATTCTAAAGAAAAAATGGTTGGAACAATGAAGGTTAAGCTATGTCGAACATTGCCATTTTACTGTAAAAAATCAACTGGAAATCGTCTTGTTGCATCACAACGCCTAAGAATTTGTGAGCAAAATAGTCCATGAGTTTTCTTAGAAAGTAGCAAAATACCCGAGACATAACCTAATAAAATATAAATTAAAAGTTGAACCAGAAAATAGTTTGCATTATAATGCAATTATAATTATAATGCATTATAATTATAATAATGTTTACAATTATGCATGAAAAGCATATTCCAGGATATTTATGTACAGACTGATAGTTTTCACTTAATCTGAGACAATCGACATTTTAAAATTATTAAAATGTAAATTGTGATGATGGAAGCCTACTGTTTGCTGTGTTGGTGGAAGAAAAGACTAATAGTTGAAATAGAGGTGGGTGCCATCAATGTGTTTGCACAGAATAGTCCTCTTAAATAAGAAGGAAGCAGGGGTGGGGTTTGAAAATGTTAGCAACAGGTTCTCTGCCTGGTTGCTGGGTGGGCCTGGCCATGGTGGGCATGGCCTAGTCAGCTTCCTGCACCATAGTGGAGTAGGGGCATTTTTTCCCCTCCCCAGGCTTTGGGGGCACTCTGAAAGCCGGAAATGGGCCTGTTTCCAGCCTTCCCTGAGCCTCCGCCTGCACCCTGCACTTACCTGCATCCAAAATGGGTTGTGTGAGGACTCCTGGGAGGGGAGGGACGGGGTGGGTGGGGCCAGCCAGGAGTGGGATTTGGGGGTTCTCTGTGTCACCTTTGGAAGCCATATTGAGATCCGATGCTCCCACGCTGCCACAACTGAGCTTGGGAAAGTGGGAGGGGGGGGAAAAATTCATTGGAGTATATCTAGCTAGACATGATAACATTCTTTTTCTGATTCAAGGACAGGTCGTGTTGCGCATAAGTGAGAGGAACTCTTACTTTGGGATGGATGATGATTGGGCCATGTGATATGGTGATGGGAGCAGCGGATGGATTTGTAGTTTTTACTTCTAGCAAGGAAGCCTGGAACTTTCAGATTCAGGATCCCATAGTCGTACCAGTTACCACCCAAATAAAAGGAACTTTTGAGAGATGTCTGTCTCAGAGTTATTGGGTGGAATGGAGGTTTACTGGAACTGACACTCTGAACTGTGCAGAATGTTAGCTTGCTGGAGAATCTCCTGAACTGCTGCAAACTCCCAGCAGCCCACCCCTGGAAGGAAGTGTCTTCTGCTGAAATCCTAAAAGTTGCTCTTCCTTATCCTGTCATTTCTTAATGTGTTTATTGGCTCAGTTTTAAGAAGTTGTGGAACTCTGTGAAAACAGGTGGAAGGAACAGCTGGGAAGCAACCTTCTTCCTGCTTGCCTGGAGGGAAGAATCCATCCAGGCTGCCTGTTCCAGATTTCCTTTCCTGGCTCCAGCCATGGACAGATGTGGACAGCAGGCATGGGCAATCAGAGGCCCCAAGGGTGCCCCATTCCTTCCTTCCATTCCACTTGTTTTCACTGAGCTACACTTATTTCATGTGCTGTTTGCCTTCCGTTTGCTTTCACAATTAGAAATGTGTTTGTTCTTCTGTCCTTTGTTGCTGTTGCTTTCAGTAGATGTCCCAGCCACCGTGAGGTTGTGGTGACGGTTCTGGATAGTTGCCTGAGAGAGAGAGAGAGACCCAGGTTCATGCCTACCCTTTTCTGGGGAAGCATACAATGACTTGAGGCTGGCTACTCTCTTTTAACCCAAACTACATCACAGGGTTGCTCTTATGGGGGGGGGGGGGAAGGGAGGGAGGAACTTTGTGCTTCTGGAGAAGAGACCAAATATTAAATAAATAAACAAACAAATTATATTGGAGTATTGAAAGGTTATTTTAAATTCCTACGGTACTAAATTTAAGACCACTGTGACAAAGCAAATCTCTTTCGTGGACGATAGGACAAAGCCTGTAACTATCTTTGTCCTTTTCCTTTGTCAGAATTTCTTTGTTTGCTATCTAATCAGCTTCCTGGGTGTCCTCAGGAGAGTCAGTTTGGCGAGGTGCTTCATGGGGGCGTTTGATATTTTATAATCTGGAAAGGAAACATTTGACCACCAGCTGAGGAGAGAATGAAAAATATAGGATTAACTATCTGTCATGCTTAATGCTTTTATTTTTGAATCAAACTCTACAGACAGTTACTATGGTTGCAGTTGTAAAATGTATTGATTTGAAGGATAAGCATACCTACCCAGTTTAAGAGCTGCTGCTTCTATGCATTCCAAACATGCTACATAAGTGTGTCTTCCTTTTTCAATTGATTTTGGCTTGTTTTGTTTTGTATTTTTGTGGTTTCTTATATTGTGACTTTGCCCACTGGCTGGCTACAAGTATTTTTGTTTTGGGGACGATGTATTAAAAACAGCTCACAGAAATTTCCTATAATTGAGTTTATGATTTCTGCCTTCTGTTGTTCTCTTTAGAGACAGGTTTCAGAGATTCTGGCCTCTTCCATAAATTCAAGCAGAAATAACTGTTGAACCGAGACAGTAAATTCAGAATGAAAGGCCGTATGTACTCTCTGCCTTGGGTCAAAAATCCAGGATAGCTGGACAAGTTGTCCCATTGAAAATATTTCAAATGCTGCACTCTACTGGAGACTCAAAAATATGCCTCTCGGGTTTTTAAGAAGCAGATAATGCTTTTAAAAACATCTCTATGGGTCAAATCAGCGTGAAAGAGACTTAATAGCAAAAGTAAAATCCACCGATCCAGGAGCTATATTTTCACTAACGTGAGCAAGTAAGCAAAGAGCTGTAAAAAGCAAAGTGCCCTGCAATTTTTTAGGCTAGATGCAAACATTTCTCTGGAGTGGGGAGGAGGGGAGACGTCATGGTTGAAATTTCCAGCAGTGAAGATGTTCTTTGTGGCCACCTCCACTTAACCATGGGGGATTGAGAGGCATCTGGGACTAGCCAGGACTCAGATAAATACATCTTTCATTGCTACTGAGTTTAGGACAACTCCATCCAGCCTATCATCACCTTGGCATGGAAGACGATCAAGGCTGTCTTTAAATTCACCACCAATCTCTGAGAAGGTATACCAGGCATCTACAGCAATAGGGAAACTTCAGTGGCACCTGGTGATAGGTGTTTTTTGAGTGGCTGGCCCTGCTAATGCGTCCTCTTCCCATTTCTCAAGCTGTAGTATCTGCATATGCTTTCTCCTAGTGCTTTTCTTGGAAGCAAAATTTATGATATATTAGGAAATTATCCATTGTGGGTAACATTACATAATAAGAAGACAATATTCTGATAAACTATGGAATTCTAATGTAACATCATATTTTCTCTGCAACTCAGATGTCATGTTAACAGATAATCAGAGTTGGAAGCGACCTTGTAGGTCATCTAGTCCAAGTGGGAGACCCTTCACCATTTCTGACAAATGGCAATCCAATCTCTTCTTGAAAGTCTCAAGTGATGATGGTCCCACAACTTACAAGGACAAGCTGTTCCATGGGTTGAGTGTTCTCAGTGTCAGAACGTTTCTCCTTATTCCCAGGATAAATTTCTCCTTGTTTAGTTTCCATCCATTATTCTTCTCTGGCTTTCGGGTGCTTTGGAGAATAGCTTGACCCTCTTCTCCTCTCTGTGGCAGCCCCTGCATCATGTCTCCCCTGGTCCTTCTCTTCCCTAGACTAGCCATGACCAGTTCCTGCAACTGTTCTTCATATGTTTTAGTCTCCAGTCCCCTAATCATCCTGGTTGCTCTTCTCTGCACTTTTTCTCGAGTCTCAACATCTTTTTATAATGTGGTGATCAAAACTGGATACAGTACTCTAGGTGTAGTCTTACTAGGGCTTTATAGAGTGGCATTAGTACCTTCCTTTATCTTCACTCTATCCCTCTGTTAATGCAATTTAGGACTGTGCTGGCTTTTTTGGCTGCCACCACACACTTTTGGCTCATATTTAACTGGTTGTCCACTATGACTTCAATGGAATCAGTTTTTGTTGTTTTGTCATTTGAAATTGAAGCAGGTGCTAATTCCAAATCATTCCATTGCCAGGTAGAATAAAACAGTTGAATGGCACGTGTTTGTTGGAACACTTCCAAGCAAGCACTCTTGAGAAGCTAAATAAACAAATGATCTTGTAAAGTTGCCCTTTGAGTCGCATTGCAAGTCCTTAGTTCCTTGAAGTTCCTTTCTGCATTTAAATGTGGGCATTTGTTAGAAAGCACTAGAGTAGTGCAATGCGCTTCATATCATGGCACAAATTATATAACTGCCACAATGATGGCATGATGTACATGGCACATGCCCTTTTGTTCCCTGCAGAGATCCTTGGTTGGCCAAGTCTGCAAGCATGAAGGGATTGTTGCACTAGAAAGATGTTACGGACATCCTGTGAAAAAAACAATCCTCTACTAGCTTCCTGAATTCAGGGTTTCTATCCAGCCAGAGAAGCGATCTTGATTAATTTATTGCCTATTTATTAAATCCTGGCAAAGGTGTTGGATATGTGATTATTCTTTTACATGAAAAAAATAACTGGAGAACCATTTGTGTATAAATGAGAATTATTTTTAAGCTGATGAAAATAATATCTGTGGAACAGCATTTTAAATATCTCCTTAGGTTTATGGGTTTTATTTATTTATTCAGATTTCTCTTTGAGACCAGTTTAATCAGGCACATATCTGCTGTATGATTTTGTGTCTGCAGGAGACTCTTTCTCCTTTTCTAGAAGGTTTCTGCTATAGAACCTGAAGAGATGCGCATTCATATCACAAAAAATATTTTTAGTGGGTCTTCATTGTCAAGTACCAGCTTCTGCAAAGACATTGACTGGCTGCAAGTGTGTCGAGAGCTGATCAAGGAGATACTGGCATGTCCAGTTCCTCTAACTTGTGCCCAACTGTGGTGATATGCCAGGGGCAACCTTTCCCGAGCATGCAGCTTACACAGTTTCTCCAAGCAATTTTTTCAGTCATCCCCAAAGGAAATGTACCCAAGACAGAAACATTTCTTGCAGTACTGAACACCATTTTCAACTCTCTCAAGATGCTTGAAATTTATTGAGGATCCTCCTGCCTGTTTAGTCAATTACATTCCCAGGTTACATCCCATTCCAATATATTCCATCATAACCTACAGCAGGCTGGTGCATCGTGGATCCCTCCATGAACTTCAGACTTTGCCATTGTCGTGATGTCAATGCTGATGATGGTTGAGGGCACTGGAGTTGTGACAGGAGAATTTGGTTGACCAACCTAGATAACCCGGAGCTCAAGGGGCCAAGACAAGCAAAAAGGGGCCACCTGGTTTTCGTGGAGTAAGAAGCATTAGGACAATTGAATCTTGTTCTTTACTCATAAAGGGGAAAAATGTCAGGAGCAGATTTAATTTCAGTTCCAATGAAATCTTCTTGAGTGCCCTGGCCGGTTATATGTGACTTTCAACAGAAACATGGCCTGTCACAGTTCTGCAAAGTACAGCATCATTCCCCACCCATATTCTACTCAGTGAATAAAAACCTGGATGCTTTTATTTTTTAAAATGGGGGCACTTTGAGCTATAGCAATAGTAGCAGCACTTATATACCACTTCAAGTGCTTTCCAGCCCTCTCTAAGTGGTTTACAGTGTCAGCCTCTTGCCCCCAACAATCTGGATCCTCATTTTACCTACTTCGGAAGGATGGAAGGCTGAGTTCAACCTGCAGCCTCTCAGAATTGAACTGCTGGCAGTCGGCAGAAGTAGCCTGCAATACTACATTCTAACCACCGTGCCACACTGCTTTTTATATAACTATAACAGTCGGAAGTTTTTTATATGCTAAGCTGCAAGGACCTGTGTGCAATGGCATAACTGTCTTTGAAGGTTTCCACTGGATTTATCATCACCACCAACATAAACTGTGATAGAATTATAGCATAGTTAGGGTTGGAGGGGCGACTTGGATCCTCAGACCCTCAGAAGGCAAAAGAAGCATCTCCCACAGATGGCTGTCCACCCTGTCTTTGGGCGCACCCAATGAAAGGAGCACATGACCGTCTTCCGCAGAACGAGGATGCATATTTTTGCTCTTATGAAGCTGTTACGTTATTGGGGGCTTTAAGGAGAAGGGACAAAGCTTCCTTACAGATGGAATGTATGGTTCGGTTTGGTCCTAGCACACGTTCTTTCTCTCAAATCTTCCTGTCTTCTTGAACACTTCCGTAGCCTCAAGCAAATCTTATAATGGTTCTGCCTTGCTGTTTCTCATGAAAACTTGCCACTAAAGTGTTATTTGCTGGAGGACACAAAGAAATTAATGGCTGTCCAAGCTCAATGCGATTTAGCTGCTCTGCCCAAGATATTAAGATTTAATTTTGCTTCTTTGCTTGGTTTCCACCCCACCCCACCCCCAGAAAGTGCCCTAATCTATAATTCCTAATCTCATTTAATTTTAACTCACACGTTTTTCTTTCTGGTAACAAACACTTGCAGATAGATAATACCACTTGAAGTAACCTAATTTCCTTGTGGCTGCCCTCTATTAATAAGAACAAATTACAGGGCTTCTATCAATCCAATTCTGATTATTTTGCTTGAATTCAGGCTTAATTCAGAATGCCTCAATTCACAATTTACTAGGCAACCCATTCCTCCCTACTTTATTTTTTTCTTGCCTTGTGGATTGCTGTGCAATGTTGCATATACAACATTTCTCATTTTTATCAGTGGGAAGTATATTAAACGTTGAGATAATTTCTTTAAATAAAATCTTAAACAGGAAACTTTATGTTTGAATACTCTTTCTGGTGTATTTCTTCCAGAGCATTTGTGGCAGTATGAATAAATTATTGATACTTTTTATTGCTGGAGCTCAATTCAGAGCCCAATGGCATAGTTGCAAACTGTACAGCTCTGCGTGTCCCAAAATTCAATTTTCAGATGGAGAGAAACTAATCCATATGTGAAAAATACAGGACTGTGCATGTGTGTGTATGTTTTGCTTTCCAAAAGATTCTTATTGCTCAAAAATAAATTCAGGGATTGTGATAATTTTCTCTGTGCTGCTTTTATCTTCCCCCAGCTTTGAAAATGTATTAGCAAATGTTACCTGCAGTGATCATGTCTGCAGTATATATTGTCTTGACTGTCTGGAAAGAAGAACTGGCACCATTTAATGCAACTTGGCTCAATCTTCAGAAAGAAATTTGTCACCTAACCCTGCTATTTTCTACATGAACTGAAAGACCATTAAAGTCCCAGATCCTCTCCCGCCTCCTCCTTCCCCATTCCCACCCCAGGGGAGAGGAAAACCAACACAATCATTACACAGAGGTTGTAACAAATGAACAAATGACATGGTGGAATTAATGAACAATTAGCTATGATCATACGGTATAAACAGCCGGATTAGAGACAAACCCTCCTACCCGCTTTGACAAAACATATCCTTAATTTTCACTTCTACTGTTGTGGTTTCATTCCACCTGAATTACATATCCAGCCCGAAACCACACCATAATTTTCTCAGAGGTAAGACATCACTTTGTCCTCTTAGCAACCAGACAAAGGATTGTGTCTCTAATGTTACCACCTTCACTGATCACCCCACTGGGCACAACACCCATCCAAATGGAATCAGATTATTATTACCAATTTTTTTAAAAATTATTTATTTAACCCTCATCTAAATGATCTCTTCTGTTTGGCTAAGTGTAGATTTCACACAGTGTCTAAAAAAACAGATGAAAGGGGATAAATATTTGCACGAGGAAAGGCGAGCCTTTGTTATAGCATGTCACCCTGAACAAAGTAAAATTACGCTACTCTGTAATTTGCTGCTTTTATTAACCCAGACAAGCATAAACCGCGTGCTGCAACGGTCCATCTGGATCCTCGGTGGGTTCTCAGTGATTGCTTTTCCAGCTTCTCACCCCCTGCCTGGGGGAGACATGTTAGGTGTTCCATAATATGTGTGTCTTAAAACATGAACACACAGGGTCAGCTACTGTGCTGTTCTTTGTGAAGATAATTTGCTTTAATCTGGGCAGTCTGGTGAGTGAGGTTTTTATGTTGTTTGCCTTCCCCCTTGGCATCTGGGTGGAGAGGAAAAGGGAACGAAATAAATGTTTGTTGACCATTGCAACTCTGAGCCTAAGGCAGAAGTCTTCATGGTTCTTATAACATGGCAAATAATGCACAGCTAAAGAGAATGTCCAGGCTTAGTAAGATGTTGGAAGAGCTTCCATTTTAGGTTGGGAGCACCAGAAAGCCAGGGAGTCTTTGGAGATCTATCAAGATACACGTGGAATGGATCCTGACTGTTGTCGGATGATGTGGATTTGATGAATGCATGCGGTCTTTGTTCAAAAAAACTTTTTAAATATAAACAGGCTGGCTTGCATTTTTAAGTCAAAGTGGGCCACAGATTCTGTAGTAAACTAATTCATAACAAGAGGCGGAAAGAATAGATGAATTGTCAAAGAGGATGATAGCCAAGGGAACCAGCTAAAAGAGGAGGAAGGACCAGTTCTACAAGTGAGTTGAAATCTCCACAGTCAAGGGTGAGGCTTTGGCATCTTCTAGTGAACTTCAGATACCTACTCCATCCACCTGGATTCTTTGTGAGGTATCCACAATGAAGTCAATTAGCACAGATCACCAATTAGCACAGAGGCACCAATGCAGTGAGAGAAGACCAAACCACAGGAAAGGAAGGGAGGTGTCTACAACCCAACCCAACAAGGCAACTAGCCAGTGAAAAGGTAGGCAGCTAAATTTTAAGGCAATCATCCCTAAACGAAGGCTTTAGCTCCAAGGAAAGCCTCAGATTTGGAAGCCATTAGCTTCATGCTTTCTGTTCAAAGGGAGAACTGAAATATTGATTCTGAGAATCATGCCATTTAGATCAAGATTGAACTGACAGGCTTCAAGGGTGGAGATCCCTTTTAGGTTAGTCAATATGCATCAGGAGTTGGCAAAGGCCTTGTTAATGAGGGCCTTCAAGTGAAAGTGTGAGAGAACCTGCCTTCAGATAAATAAGGTGATGCTGTTAGGAACCTTGAGATTTAAGAAGATAAAAAGGTTTCTTTGAACATCGCAATCTGTCCTTTTCCAGTGTTCTCTGATTTGATATGCAGTGAATTAAAGGCGGACGTACATGTCATCTTCATCCATGAAAGCCTTATTTCTAGAATAAAAATGTCAGATGGATAATTCAGATCTCTGAGTTACAAAAAAAGCACAACGTTCTCATCTTTCCTTTTGGGTGGCATCTTGATACAAACCAGGCTGAAGCTTTTGAGGGCCCCAAAGTTGGGACTGTTGTTTAATGTGTTCCTTGTGATGCTGTTGTCACTTTGTAATGCAGATGAGGAACTTACATGCTAACACTACTGATGCATGGACCCCTCTTTTTTATGGCTCCATTGTTTCTGTCCCACACCCTTTTCCAACAAATCAAACACAATCCAAAAGGAACAGAAACCTTGTAATGCTTTTACAAAATAATTAGCTGTGATAAGCACAAGCCTTAGCAAACTGTGCAAGACTTCTCAAAAGATAACAGACAAGAAATAATTTGCAAAATAAGAATTTTCAAATACAAACTCAGGATAGTGGAATGTCCATGAAGTTGTAATTTTCAGAACATCTTTGCCTTCAGCACAGAAGGTTAGTTTCACAGCTGGCTTTTATCTTCTTGAAAGAGGGGACCTTGCAGCCTTACTCCCGAAAGCTGCTCTTTCCTGCGAGCAATCCTGCGCACACACTTGGCACTTGGCACAGGCTCCTCGGGAACCTCCTCATTGCTGCTGCCAGCCCCCACAATCTCGAAGGCAGCAGTCCACTCCCTAATGGTCTTGGCCCCTCATCTGAGTCCTCGCTCTCCTCAGCCGTCCGCACCTGCCGCTGGCCAACCACAACATCCACTGGGTTCAGAAAGACTGCATAACTACTCTGATGACACGTAATTCAAAAACAGTAGAAGGTCTCCTGTGTGATCATTCTCGCTGCTTGGTTTTGTGCAGCTGGTTCCTACAGCTTTTTGCTTCTGGTAGAGAAGAGTCTACCAGCAGACTTCATGGAGGGATCATCCCTCTCTCATCCCAGGTGTCTGGGAGTGCTTTAGAAGCCTTCACTGGTAGGCAGGGATTCCAGAAGACACCAGGGACTTCCTCATCTGCTTACGCCTTCCCACTAGGTTCCATGACCGTAGAGGATCCTTTTGGATCCTCCTCGATTTGGATTGCTGTCCTGAAGGGCTCTTTCAGGGTTATGTGTGGGGTGAGGTCCAAAAGCACATGATCTTTTTTTTGGGGGGGGGGTTAATATTTTATTATTTTATATTTTAAAAACATCTCTTTCAGTGAACAGTGTGGTTACAGGTTTTACCTTGGTACATATGTGATGACCCAGGGTGGGATACAAGCTCCGAATATTCCAAGCTCCGAATATCCTTGATGGAAGACAAAAAATTCCCAAACAAACAGATACAAGAAGGAGGGGAAAAAATCAACACAAACTAGGCAAGATAAGGGCTGAAGGACATCCACAGATAACAGAACACACACTGGGAAGGACACCAAACTCAGAGAGGAACTATAAACTAGAGATATTTGCATGCTTTGTTTCCAGCATTCACCCGTTCGCAGGTCTGTACTGTTATTCAGTTGTCACAGCTGCAGCCCATGAAGAGGATCAAGGCCCTCTCCTCCTGAGTAGACCACATTTTTCACTGATCCTCTCCTCCCTACGTGCCCTGGGATAGAGAGGGGATGGGCCTGGGTCCTCCTCTGACTGCCCAGCCGACCTCTGCCCTTCCCCAGCCTCCTCCACAACCTCCGGGAGCCATACCTCCACTCCCTGTCAGCTGTTCCTCCTCTCCCACAGAGTCAGTCTCCACCAGGGGCATGACAACTGTGGTTTCAGATTTACACTTCAACACAAACATGACCTTAGTACATATTTATCTTTCACATTCATTTCTATATCATATCATTACTTCCATTTTCCAGTAAATTTTCTCCATTATTCTTATTTTCTTTACACTTATTAAAGTCATTTTCAATTTATATCTTAATTCCTTTTTCTATAAATGTTCTCAAATCTTATTCAATAGTCTTAACATTCTTATTTTTTAATTCTAAGTTCATTATACCTTTATACTTTTGTCTGTCACATTTGCAGTTTATACACACGATCTTCATGATCAAATTACACCCATCCATTTGTGTGACGCACTGCCAGCGCCGGCACCTTGATCCTCCTCCCCACACACACACCCTGCAGACACTCTTGTGCTCTTTCTTCAACTCTGTTTAATTCTCACTGCAGAATTTGCACTATGGCTCTACTCAGTCTATGGTCTTGTTCAGTGGTGGGATTCAAAAAAAATTTACTACTGGTTCGGTGGGTGTGGCTTGGTGGGTGCGCTTTGCGCACGTGCACACACTTTGCGTGTGCCAACTATGCACTTTGCGCAGGCGCACAACAGTGGTGGGATTCAATTATTTTTACTACTGGTTCTGCGGTCGTGGCTTGGTGGCCATGGTGTGGCATGGTGGATGTGGGCATGGCTTGATGGGTGTGGCTTGGTGGGCATGGCAGGGGAAGGATACTGCAACATCCCCATTTCCTCCCCACTCCACTAACCTGCTTTCCAGCTCCATTCTCCTATGCAGAGCAACCAAAGAAGACCCAGCCGATCATCTGGGACTCAATGGGAGGCAGAAAATAGGTGGGGCCAGGGCCAGTCAGAGGTGGGATTTGCCGCTTCTCCAAACGACTGAAAATTTTTGCTACCGGTTCTCCCGGACCGGCCAGAACCTTCTGAATACCACCTCTGGCGCAGAGGTGTTCCAATTCGCCTCCTGCAAGTCTGCACTCTCCCAGTTGCTTCAGCAGCTGCCTCTTCTGTGCCACGCAAAGCAGCTGTGCTTCAAAAGCAGAGGATAAAGGCGAATTTGGGAGCCCAGGTGGTCGGGTGGGCCCAACAGTAGAGTGGCAGAGAAAACCGGTTCAGTATCCACTGCTCATTGCTGCTACTGGCTCAGCAGAACTGGGCCAAACCGGTAGAATACCACCACTGCTCTTGTTAGACTTGGTACTCAAGCTTCTTTTTGTTTAAATGTCTTCACTCTTGTGATCATTACAAATTTTTCCCTTAAGGAGAGGATGGGACCTAGTGACTTTTATCTTGGTTTTGGCGGTGAAATTTTCTTGATTTGGGTGAAATTGACTTTACGTATGTATGTTTTTACGCAGCTGCAGAAGCTCCAATATTGTTTTGTTCAGCTGTTCTTTTTCTTTTTTCTTTTTGGTGACATATGACTTAATGTGTGGTGTGTGACTTAATTTGTGTTTAATGCAGAGTAGATTGGGGTTTTAATCATTTTTCAGTCAGGGGCCCTTCTGCATTTCCTTTAAAAGAATAAAAGCATTTGTCTTGCAGATTCCTAAAAATCCTCAAATTGTAATGATAGACACACTCTTCACCCATTTCCACACGAGTGTGGAGAAGGGGAAGAAAAGAAATGGATGGTGAGCACACAAGGAGTTCTTGTCCACCTTGCCATTTTGAGAATGATGCCCTCAACCAAGGCATGAGAGCCCCTCCTGCTCTTATCTTTACAACACTGTGTAAATGTGCATCATCCCCAGAGTGTATGTGCTCTCCTTGTGAGTCAGTTCAGGTTAACTCCCACAGATGGGCGTTTAAGTAAACTCCACAAGACATTTGAGAGCTTTTTTCATTGGGGGTGTAGAGCACTGTTTGTTTCTTGGTAAAATAATGTTCTGTTTGCAAGCCTATTTACACTGGGCTGAGAGGAGGAAGCCCAGCAAACCCAAATGGGAGTTTTTCTGTAAAAATATTTGCTTCCCAACAGCCAGGCAGGAAGTGAATCATTTTCAACTCCTGGAAAGATGTTCTGCAACCCCTTTTTGTGCCTAATAGGGCTATGGAGAGCTTCTGATCTGAACTTGCCCTCATGAGAATAAATATCCATCTGGTTCAGTTCCAAGAGGGAAGAAAGACACTAAAAACAAGGAGGCCGATTGGAAAGATGGTTTAATGAAGCAGAACTATCAACCACATGGTCCTGGGGCAGCTGAGCATGTGGAGTTGAGAGAGAGAGGTATTTATACCCTCTCTTGGACTTTGAACATGAGCTTCCTTTTCCTGTGCAAGAATATGTATTCTATTGGTTGTTGTAGGGGTCTCAGCTAACTTTGCAAATTAGAAGTTTGTGTTCTGTTTGCTGTTCTTGAAAATAGTGTATTTCACAAAGAAATGAACTTAAAATTTCAAAAAGTTTTGAAATATATAAAAAACGTTGGCTAATCATTATTGCTGGGATATATGATGCTTAAGATTTTGTCACCCTGGTGTTGATTAAGCTTTCCCAAATCCTCTGGCAAAATTGTTGCTCTGTGGTATACTTCTTTTTCCCCTCTGTCCTCCCAGGTTCTCTTGTCTTTTTCTCCTGAGGAAATTTCAAAATGAAAGCTTTATATGATGTTTTTAAAAGAAGCAAATAGATCAGTGAAAAAAAACAACATATGTTGCTTTGTTAGAAAAGATACATCAAAGCATGTATGGAATATTTACACCCTTATACCAATTCTGAGTTTTTTGGCTATATGTAAAGCTGCATATACTGTAAGTAAATGCATACATGCAAACTTTACTAACAAATAAAATGAGGGCTATAATGATATCATAAAAATATGATATTCATACCATATAATATGCTGGGAAATTATATCTATCTTAATGTCATCACTTTGGAATATTCTGCATCAAATAAACATGTTTTGCGACCAAAACATATATAATCAAAATAAAAGAATGCAAACACAGAGGAGTAGTGAGATGATCCTGCAAACAATATGCAGCAACCATTAATAAACATGCACTTGGTCCAGGAAACTGTGAGAAAGAACATCAAGATTGTTTTGCTTTGACTTTCTTTGGTATAAGAGAGAGGAAAGAGAAAAAACTTATCAGTTTTTAAAGATTCTGTTATAACCTATATTAAGGCAGTTGTGTTTTTTCTTGTGGTCTGTTCTTTGATTTGGTCTACTTCAAAGGATTGTGACAAACTTAGTGTTTTGGGTTTTTTGTTTTATAAAAAATCTGAAACATTCTCAAAAACTTAGAAAACCTAGCTTTTGATCCATTTCTGTGATTCTTGTCATTGATTAGAGTATAAACTTACTTTTATTAAAAAGATGATGTTACTTCTAATATTCAACATCTCATACTTGGGCAGTGGTTGCTATGTAGTGTGCTACGTCTGGATACTTTGGGCACTGCATCATATTATAGATAGATAGATAGATAGATAGATAGATAGATAGATAGATAGATAGATAGATAGATAGATAGATAGATAGACAGACAGACAGACAGACAGACAGACAGACAGACAATGATAGATACATAGATAGATAGATAGACAGACAGACAGACAATGATAGATAGATAGATAGATAGATAGATAGATAGATAGATAGATAGAT
>BLBF01000016.1:600193-618813 GCA_015471245.1 Laticauda colubrina
TAGATAGATAGATAGATAGATAGATAGATAGATAGATAGATAGATAGGCATAGATGTAGATGTAGATAGATATAGATACATAGATATAAATTAGAAATAGATAGATGTAGATGTAGATATAAATAGATATAGATACAGGTATAGAGAGATAGATATAGATGTAGATAGATCAGTATAGATAGATTGATAGATATATAGATATATATGTACAAAATAATGGTGTGCTTCAATTATATCATATCTCCAGAAACAAATAAAGCTAGATTTGCTCAACGAAAGAAAGAGGGATGCCATAAGATCTCTCCTTCTGCATTAATAACAGGTCTGCAGAACTGAGCAAGTGACCTCTTTTTAGGGCAGAAAGTTACAGAGAGAGAGGGAGAGGGAGGGAGGAAGGGAGAGGGAGAAGGGCTGTGGTGGTGAAGAGAAAGAGAAAACCAACCTAGAGCTAAACAGAAATTTCCTGACAGTTAGAACAATTATAAGTGGAACAGCTTGCCTTCAGAAGTCGTGGGCGCTCCATCACTGGAGGCTTCTAAGAAGGGACTGGACAGCCATTGGAATGACATAGGATCTCCTGCTCAACCAGAGGGTGGGATAGAAGACCTCCAAGGTCCCTTCCAAGTCTGTTTGTTATTCTGTTATGATAATCTGTGTGGCTGTTTCTTAAGATGGAAGATGGGGCATATATATTAGCCTATCACGGATGGTGAGATGGTTCCAGAATTGCCTCTGGAATGACTGTATCAAGAAACAGAAGTAGCTCCCCATTTCAGGAGTGGGGAAGTGCAGCAGACAAAGGCAAGGAAGGGGTCAGAGGTGGGATATTCAGCAGGTTCTGACCAGTTCTGGGGAACTGGTAGCGGAAATTTTGAGTAGTTCGGAGAATACCACCTCTGACTGGTCCCGCCCCCATCTATTCTCTGCCTCCCATTGAGTCCCAGATGATTGGCTGGGTCTTCTTTGGTTGCCCTACACAGAAGAACAGAGCTGGAAAGCAGGTTAGTGGGGTGGGGAGGGAATGGAGATTTTACAGTATCCTTCCTCTGCCACACCCAAGTGTTGTGGGTTGCCGGTAGCAAGTGAGGACGGCTGAGTCTTGGAGAGCGAGGACTCGGATGATGAGGCAGGGATGGGGCCAGGACCATCAGGGAGTGGAGTGCTGCCTTTAGATTGTGGAGGCTGGCAGCAGAGATGAAGAGGCCCCCGAGGAGCCTGTGCTCAGCTCACGTGCGCGCAGGGCTGCTCAAAGGAAAGGGTAGCTGCAGCAGCATGGGTGACCTGGGAGTAAGGCTGCAAGGTGATGGCCCCTCCCTTAAGAGATAAAAGCCAGCTGAGAAACCGGAGTTCTTTGCAGGAAGCAAAGAAGTTTTTGCACTCAGGCCTTGTGGATGCTCAGATTATCTTGGTAGGTGTTTGAAAAACTCTTTGTGTTTGAAATACTTCTTGGCAACTTCATCTAGTGTTCTTGGCATACTTGCACCACCTTGGCAAGGCTCGTTCTTATCAGAGACAATTAGTTTGAAACAGCCTTTTAACTGTGAAGGAATGGAATTCGTAAAGAATCATTAAAAGGTTTTGCTGTTACCTCCGTTTCATGTTTGTTTCCTTGGAACCAGGTTTGGGTCAGAACACCAAGCCATGGCACATCCACCAAGCCCCACCCACAGAACTGGTAGTAAAAAATTTTTGAATCCCACCACCGGGAAGGGCTAATATCCCTATAGCGAGGCTTCACCTGGAGAAGGTGGCATTAAGGAAGTCTTCTTTGTGTAACCACAGGAATGCCAAATACTCTCAGCCTGTTGCCATCCTGAGATACTGGGCCACAGTTCAGATAATTTCTGCCTCGGAGCCGTGGAGGCGATCCGAAGCCGTCCCCTGCTGGAGTGGAGAGGGCTGACGTAATGCACGAGTTGCCACAAACTCGTGGGCTGTTTGTTCTTTTCTCGCAGGACAACTTGCAATATCACTGAAGTGAATAATTCTATATTTGGCTGGAAGATTCTGTATGTCAACTGCAGAGCTCGTAAAGAAGCAGAGGCCCTTCGTGGCAGCCTGCCAGAATTACATCTGGTGACTTATTTATCAGATGTGTCCAAACTGAGGAGTAAAGGAGAAAATACATTCCTGCTTTCCCCGAGTTTGTGGCTCTGGAGGAGGCATTCTCCTTTCCCAGCACCATCTTACATAATTTTGTGGCCTCCCTGGTAGGAGAGAAATAGGAGAAATTAGATTTTAGGTTGTTTCTTATCGTAGGGAGATTGTTTCAGACATCTTTCTAGATTATTTGATCTTATCTCTACCTCTGTGTCACTGTTTCATTCCGCTCCTTGCTGTAGGGACTTTAAATCAGGGATTTCCTTTGTCATGCTGGGTGGGGTCTGTCCTCTATGACAAGAGAAAGTGACACTTCCTGCGGATCCACCTGCCACTTTGAGAGATCTAAGAGGAGCTTATATTCACATGCTGTTGAATATAAAGCAGTAACAAAATTATCTATGCAAATTTAGATTTAAGAAGTGGATTAAAAGGGTTTTCAGGCTACCTGGCAAATCGAGATGTTGAATGCATCGGTGTCCTCTTTCACTGGGAAAAAATGGGATTTAGCCTGCATCATAATCCTTTTTTCACCAGAGCAAAAATACAAATGGAAAATGGTACCGTCCGCCAGCCATTAGTAGTCTCCATCCCCATGTTTTGGTTCATTGTTTTTTTTTTTCAAAAGTTTTATTGATTTTTTTAACAACAAACATAACACAAAACATGAAAAAACATAAAACATCTTTTTTGAAAGCAGCCTGATCCTGGGTTACATCTCTTCAGACAGACACCAATTCAAGTTCGTGCTCATTTTTGTATACCATTCCATATCTTATTACCATTCTACATTTTCTATATAGCTTCTCCCCTCTTTTAACTCTCTTGATTCTATTTTATTTATTTCATCTCAATTTAGATCATTATACTTATATCCTTTGTCTGTTCTGTTTCAGCTGTCTATTATCTTTTCTCATTAAAGCAAAATTTTTCCTATAATCACTGATTGGAGTATGACACCTTTATATCTTTCCACTAAATTTATAATACTTAATATAATACATAACTTTCATTTAGATTCTGCTTAGTACATTCTAAAGCTACATGCAATATTTTAAAAAAGAAGAGATTATAAATATATAATGAAAACAACAATCCATACCAACTCAATTCTATCATTAAAATTAATATTCATTTAAATCTTAAACATTTCACACATTACTTTTCAAATAGGAATCATACTTCTATGGGAACCCTTATAAATTTTACATCGTTACTTCTCCCCCATTTCACTTATATTTTAAAACATTGTGTAATTAAAGTGTTCCCATTCCTTCCTAATTCAATTCTCTCATTTGTTTCATTTCATTTATTTTATTCAAAAAAGTTTCACTATAAATTACACTAAGTATTTTTATTCCACTTTTTAATCATATGTTGTTCCAATTTTCTAACATCATTTCGAACGTAAGCATAACAATGCAATCTTATGTACCTTTGCAGAATCTCTTTTTCAGTTAAATTTTTACCCATTGTCTTTAAATAAGTCCTGTTTCTTTACATCTTGCTCCAAACCTTTGTAGCTTCTCTTTTCTTCCTTTCTCTTTTGCTTCTTCACTCTGCCCTTTTTACTCCCTTGTCTCTCTACCTTTCGCTCTTCTGTGTTCCCCTTTTGTGTTGCTTTCTGACATTATATCCCCTTTTCACCTTATTTTTCCCTTTTTGGGTTGTTTTTTTTAGGTCTTACATTCTCCATTCTCTTTCCCTTCTTTCCCCTTTCTTCCCCAACTAAAATTACTTGTTCATTAAAAATGGCTTCTTCTTTGTCGCAGTCTTCTTGTTGCTCAGTCTTTTCTTGTAGTTTCTCGTAGGTACTAATCACCATTTCTAAGAAGTGAAAAAGGGAGCCAAGAGAGCCCTTCCCTTCTTGTTCCTCTTCTTTATATTTTTAAAATTCCATTTTTCAGTTCATCCACAAGTGATGCCATTGTAGAAAGAAAAATTTTTAAACAACCACCCAATTGTTTTTGATCACTCAAATATCTTTTCCAGAAGTCCCAAAGTCAAATAATCCAAATAGACACAAACTGTTTCATTTTACACTTTCTTCTTTTTTCACTTTAGTTCCTGGGGTTTAGTTGCAAAGTTCCAGCTAAGATATATGTTTTGGAAGTCTTGTTACAATTTAACTTTAGATTCTTTTAAATTCCAAGCAGCCTCCTCCTGCCAAATCCTGCTCTTATTCTTTTCCTCTCCCTTCCCACTTACAGCAAAAAAAAAAGTTTTTTAAGTGTTCAGAAATCTTTATTGTGCCGTTGACATTTAATTTTCCAGTTTAATTACCTATTGGTGCCAAAGCGGGTTTTTCCAAATTCTCATTCTTCTCTCTTCGCTGTCAGCATAAGGAAGGAGAGTGAAAGAAAAAAACTTTCCCTTTTCCACTTTCATTCGCAGCTTCCGAATCTTCTTTGGGAGCGATGTATCTTTTATAAAATTTAAAATCCAAGATACTTCAGTTGTTGCTTCTTATCACAGTCAGCCAAAACTTTCACTTCTTAACTTCCTCCTGCACATTCTTTTCCGGCTGAGTGCTTCTTTGTGGCAGTCATTTCTGACCGCCGCTCTTACCGCCTTCGGGAAAGGGAATTTAGCCAGCTGAGGAGAAAAGATGCGGCTTTCCTCGACCCTGCTGGAATCTCCCCCCTTTTCACCACCCCTATGGGATGGCTTCGCCCCGAAGCCAGCTGGCTCGGGGTGCTCCAGCAGCGAGCCCAGGCAGAAACCGCGCACGATCGCAGATTCCTGCCTGGCACCGAAGCCCTGCAAACCGGAAGTCCTCATTTTGGTTCATTGTTGTGGTTCACTGTTGTGGTTCACTGGCAGTTGGTGCAGCCAGCAGCGGTATTGGACAGTGAGGAAGAAAGGGGACCAGTCAGGGAGTCTGGAGAGGACTTGGACGAGGGTCCTGCATCCAATGCAGAGATGGGGCCAGGACCATCTGGGAGTGGGGTGCTGCCTCCGGAGCCTTCAGAGTCTGGTAGCAGCGAGGCAGAGGAGCCTGGGGAGCCTGTTCCCAGTGTGCACTTGCGCAGAGCTGCCAGAAGGAGAGAGCAGCTGAAGCAGAAGGGGCGACTCGGGAGTAAGGCTGGGAGGTGATTACCTCTCCAATAAGGGATAAAAGTCAGACCTCAATGATGAAACTTTTGCAGGAAGCAAAATTAGTTTGATAGATTCCAAGTCCTCCTTGAAGCTCTGGTTGGTTTTTCTGGTATTTCGGCTGGTTTCTGTTATAATTGGATACTTCTGTTTTTAGCAACATTCCACAGCATTGAAAGGAGCGTTGCTTATCTTGGGGAACTGTTTATAATTAGTTGTGGCTGGGAATGAAACTAATTCCCAGTGTTGCAGTACAATAGGTTTTGCTTTTAAAACAAGTTTGATATTAATTCCGTTTGATAAAGCCTGGATCAGAACACACACAGGAGTCTATCTAGGACCACATAATGACTATAGCATATTTAGCCATCTTATTTGGTGAGCGTCTCGAGGCCTTTTATGTTTTTCTCCCTGTCTCTACAGTGAACTTCCACATGAGTAGCAGAGATGATATTCAACAGGTTCTGACCAGTTGTGGAGAACCGTTAGTGGAAATTTTGAGTAGTTCGGAGAACCAGTGGTAACCTTCCCCCAGGAGTGGGGTGAGAATGGGGATTTTACAGTATCTTTCCCCTGCCATGCCCCCCAAGCCACACCCACCAAGTTACACCCACAGAACAGGTAGTAAAAATATTTGAATCCTACCACTAATGAGCAATGGGACCTATGGCTCCCTTGTAAGGTAGAAGTACAGAGCCAGTTTGTTCCAGTGGTGAAGACAAAAGGCTACAAACTGGGAGGCCGAGAGCTCTAGTCCCATCTTGGGCACGAAACTAGCTGGGTGATCTGATTCTTGGGCCAGTCCCTTTCTCTCAGCCCGAGCAAGGAGACAATGGTTAACCACTTCTGAAAAACCTTGCCTGGGAAACTGCAGGGACTTGTCCAGGCAGATTCTGACAATTGGACACAACTGACTGGAAAAAATTAAATTAAATTAAATTAAAAAAATAAAATGCAGAAGTACCATTTCCAAAGGAAGTCGAAGACAAACTCGCCCATGACTTACGTGAGCAGAGAAGCATGTTCTCCAAGCAGCCAGCTGAGGAATATAGCTGGCAAGGCGTATTTATTGTACGTTCATGATATAATCCCTCTCAAGATAAAGAGCAACTGTGAGTGCTTTTGGTGTGGGAGGGAACGAGACAATGGCAAGATAGAAAGTGTCTCTGCTGTAGTGTGTGATGCATCATGTACCATGCTGTAAGACAGTAGTGGAGTATTTCAGGGAAGGCATGTCACTCTAGTGTGGCAGAAGTGATGTCTGTGCTTGCTGGGTTTGTAACAGAGAAGCGGTTTTGTTATTGCAGGTGCTTCTAGCTTGTGTTTCTTCCAGGAAACTGGAGATGATTTGAATCTCTCTCTCTCTCCCTTTCTCTCCCTCCCTTTCTCTCTCTCCCCCACTCCCTCTTTCTCCCTCCCCCCCCTCTCTCTTTCCCTCCCATCCTCCCTCCCTCTTTCTCTCAACTTTGAGCACCAGCAACAAACACAAGGCAGGCTTAAATGCAGATCTAAGAGGTAGAAAACCCAGGCTAGGCCCCCAGACACCTCAGTTAGAAAGAAAATATGAGCTGTCAGCCAAAAAGGGATTATCTAATGCAGTGGAAGAATAGATTCATGGAGTGAGTGGCTTAAGGGAAACAAAAAAAAATGTTTATGGGCCTACCAGTCATGGCGGGTATTGCCAGCTGAGAACTCACATTATTATGGTTATTACTGAGGAACATATTGGATTTGTGGCAGGAGAATGAAAATCAATCTTACTAAGCTCTGTCCAGCATCACAGGATGCTACAGATGACTTGGGCAATGCTCACTTTCTCTTGGGAGTCCTCTGTATAAGACGCCCCCCCGTTTATCAGAAGAAGACGAGATGTTCGGCTATGGAGGGCCAAGATGGCTACCCAGCAGTGCTGTTGGGAAGGCCTTTCCCGGGAGGACCTTCCTGCGCTTGGCACGAATGCTGCCCTTTTACAGGTCTGTTGTGAGAATGAGGGTTTCCAAATGTGACAATTTAATTGCCTGGATGAGATTTTTCTATGATTTCTGTAGGAGTCAACATTTGCGCTCTCTCCCTCCCTCCCTCCCTCCCTCCCTCTCTCTCTCTCTCTCTCTCTGTCCGTCAGTGTTTTTGTTTTGTTTCTTCCAGCTGACTTTTTCCATTTGGAATTCTTCTTTGAGATGTCATTAAACTTTCTTGTTTTGGGGGAAAACGGAGGTTCCCTGTGAAATAAAAACTGTGATGGAATGGACATCTGCATGGGGAAAGGGATAAAATGTATGGCAGAATACCATAACATGGATACCATGATTTAGGTCAGTGGTGGCTAACCTTTTTGTGCTCCTGGCCGAAAATTGCTCACGTGCTTGCACTCGCTCGCGTGCCAGCACCCAGAAGGGAATGCACGCACCTTTCCCCCATGCCCCCTGCACATGCATGTGTGATCCTCCTGCCCCCTTACCTGTGCTGCGCATGCATGCTCTTCCCAACTGATTTTCAGGCCTTTTTCGGCCTCCCAGAGGCCTGAGGGAAGCCTCTGCAGTCTTTGGAGGCCAAAAAATGGGCCTGTTTCGTCACATCCAGAAATCCAGGAAGTGACAAAACAGGCCTGTTTTTCAGCCTCCAAAGGCTGCAGAGGCTTCCCTCAAGCCTCTGGGAGGCTGAAAAAGGCCTGAAAATCAACTGGGAGGCGCACGCATGCGCAGTGAGGTAAGTTTGCCTGGGGCTTGCGTGGCTGCACAAAGGGCTCTGCATGGTTATCTGCCAGTATGGTTATCTATAATGGAGGCGTGGATATATCTTAATGTTATAAATATGGATAAAATCATAAAGACATATTAAATGAAAGGGGAGGACTAAAAATTAAACAAGAATTAAAAAGATTAGGGATTAGCCACAATTACAGATATGAAAAAAATAGGAAGGAGTATGGGTTTTATGACGAACCAAATGAGCTAGACCAGATTTTAATGGGGACAGATGAAAACTTAATCAAGAGGATATGCAGTTATTAATTAACTATCAAATTGGAGGAAGAAAAAGTAAAAGAAACTATGATAATTTGGGCTAAGAATTTTGGCTATCCAATAGATTTGGACAGGTGGCAGAAATTATGGAATAGAAATTATAAGCTTACAATGTCAACAGAATATAAAGAAAATCTCTATAAAATATTTTATATATGGCACTATTCACCTGAAAGAATAGCAAATATTTATAAAAACAAATCTTTTAAATATTGGAAATGCAACCAAATACCAGTTCATATTATCATTTGTGGTGGACATGTCCCAAAGCAAAAAAATATTGGAAGAAGATTCACATAGGGCTGGAAACTATGACAAAAGAACACATAGACTTGAAACCTGAGACATTCCTATTGGGGCATGCTACCAGAAAACTATAATAAAGGTAATATATATTTAATTTAACATATTCTAACAGTAGCCAGGATTGTATATGCACAATACTGGAAAAATGAAAAAAAAAACCCTACAGATGATAACATAATCAAAAAAATTCTGAAAGGTGCACAAATGGATAGGTTAAGTCGAAAAATCAAAGAAAACGAAGATTCAGAATATTTTATAACATGGGAACTTTTCTACAAATGGCTAGTTGATAGATACAGAGGTTAGATAAGTGAATTTATGTGAAATATGGACCATGAGAAAGAAAAACTGATTAGTAAATATTTTGTTGGTAATGTAATTGATGTCAATATGGAAGATACTATACTTTTCAATAATGATTGATATTATTTATATATGTATGTACATGATTATAATGATTATGATGATGTTTATATTTTAACACTTTGGACACCTAGAAAACTCACTGTTCAATATAGAAATGGAATTTGGATACAAAAACAATAAAAAATATTTATTTAAAAATGTTAAGCCCATGTCACACTGGCCAACGGATGCAAAAAGGACACAGCGGACGAGCAAAATGTTCCATCCGTTGTTATCCGCTCTCAAAAGGGGCAAAAATTTGCATAACCGGAGCGGATAACACGAATGCGGGGAGGACGCAAGGTGGATGGAAAGCGGATGCGGAACGGAAGCCAAGCGGATGAAAGCGGATGAGAGCGGATGGCACATCCGCTAGGCTTCCGGGGGACCTCAGCAAAGCGGACGCGGAACGGATACAGCGGATGCAGAGCGGATGAAGCGGATGCACAGTGGATGCACAGCGGATGCAGAGCGGAAGCCTAGCGGATGCCTGGCGTTAATTGTGCATGTGGGGAGGATGCATTGCGTCAGCCCCGTGGATATAACGGAAGCAGCTCGGAAGCAGGTCGCCATTCAGAGGAAAGACCTGCTGCCAGACACATCGACTGCCTTGCCTGCCCTGCCTGCATGTCTGCCTGCCAGCCTTGCTGCCAGCCTTGGTTCCTGCCAGCCTCCCTGCCAGCCAGCAACCCCACAACCATGCGGAAGCACAGCAAGCCTCAGCCATCTGCTGCCAGCCCTGGCAAGAGGGACAGGGCTACCATCCCACCCCCTGGCCCTCACTCTGGTTCTGCTGGGGCTTCTGCAGCACGGGCTCACTCTTCTGGGGCTGGGGCTTCTGCTGCTTCTGCTTCTGGAGGAGCTGATGACAAGCACTCCAGCACCAGCCACCTCCACAGCACCTGCACCCTTCACCCCTGGGACTGAGCGACCAAGAGGAGTGCCAGAGACTCATTTTTGTCTTATAGCTTGTTGTTAATAAAGTCTATTTATGATTCACACACTTGTTTCATTTCTTTTTTTTAATAAAGTCTTTTAATAAAGCCTTGCTGGAAACTTTTAGAAATGGTTTAAGCCTTTGCATGCTTGTGGGATGGGTTAAGATAGCTGTGGGATGGGTAATAGCTGTGGGATAGATAAACCTCCAGTGCAAGCATAGTGGGACTGTATGGTCCACCCTCCCAGGTGCCACACCTACGGCCCTTTATTATCAATAATAATGCAATAATTATCCACACATGGCAACATGAACACAACTCTTTATTAAACACCCTGTTCATTGTAGGCCAACCAAACATACATGGTCCAATCTCATCCGTGTGATGAGACAGGCTGAAGGAAGCATCCATTAATCATCTATCATCCTGTCTTGCCACTCCACTGCTCCAGCTGGGGAGTTGCATCAGTGTCTCAGGAGGTTGCGCTGCTTCTTCGCCTCACGTGAGGCTCTGTTGGGGCCTTGCACATCCTCAGTGTCTATCAGGTCCACGAGCCTGTTCTGCAAGACTGGGTAGCGGGTGCGCATGAGATTGTGCAGGATGCAGCAAGCTTCCACGATCCTCCTCATGGTCTCTGGGCTGTGCTGCATGTTGGTGAGAAGTACCTGGAACCTGTTGGCCAGGATGCCAAAGGCGTTCTCCACCACCCGTCTTGCCCTGAACAGCCTGTAGTTGAAGATCCTCTCTTCACGGGTGAGGTATTTGGAGGTGTAGGGCTTCATGAGGTAGGTTGTGAGGGAGAAGGCGTCATCCCCCACGATGAAGTAGGGCACATCTTGTGTGTCGTTGGGCAGCGGATCTGGATCTGGGAAGCCCACCATGAGGTTGCTTTCCAGCCCCTCCTTGAGGTGACTGGCGTATACCTGGGCATCTGAAGATGAGCCGTTGCCTGAAGCATCGATGTACATGAACTTGTAGTCAGCATCGACCATGGCAAAGAGGATGATGCTGAAGAAGCCCTTGTAGTTGTGATAAGTGGACCCCGACTTGGCTGGCGCTTTGCAGGCCACGTGCTTGCCATCGATGGCTCCAACGGTGAGTGGGGGAAGTTCCACCTATGATACCACTGCTCTGCAACTTTCTTCCATCCTTCTTCAGTGGAGGGGCACTGGAGGAGCTCCTCCTTGTATTCTTCGATGATGGCCTGCACCACTTCTCTGACCACAATGCTGATGGTGTTGTGTGGCACCCTCCAGCCATACTGCATGCTCCTGTAGGAGGTCCCTGAGGCCAGGTGGTGCAGAGTGAGTGCCACCTTGAGCCCAGGTTCCAGGCTGGGCCGGAAGTTGGTTTTTGTTTTGGTCAACCTGGGTGTCAGGCGCTGCACAAGTTCGTCAAACATGGCTGGAGGCATCCTCATGAAGTTCTGGAATGCCCGAGTGTCTTCGCTCCTGAGCTCCACCATCAGCTTGTTGTACAGTCCGTCCTCTGCTCTTCTGGCGAACCATCTTTGGACCCAGACTTTTTTTGGGTGCCTCCTTTTCTTCCCGTAGTAGAGTTCACAGAGCCTTTAGATGGTTTCGCACTGTTGCAGAAGGATGGTGGCTGCCGAAAGGACTTTGTCACAATCCACGGTGGACATGACTGGATGCTGTGGAAGAGGAAGAGGCAGATGAAGGCTGCAGAGGTCTGCACCGCTGGGCTGCTGTTCTGAAAGTGAGATGCAGGCAAGTTGCTCCTCCTTTTTATAGGCAGTATAGGTTTTCTGCTAGGCATCCTCTAGGCATCCTCTAGGCATCCTCTAGATATCCTTAATATCCGAGAAAGGTCCCCTCTGCGAACGTTTTTTCTGTTTTACATGCTTTGTTTCCGTGCTGCATCCGCTAGGCATCCGTTCTGCATCCGTTCTGCGGCCGTTCCGCTTCCTCCCTGCGTCCGGGCGGATGCGAGTTGCGCGGATGCGGAACGGATGCCTAGCGGATATCGCGGATGCGTAACGGATGCAGAACGGATGCGTAGTGGATGCAGAACGGACGAACTGGATACATTTTCCGCGCAAAAGTTTTAGGCAGCCCAAAACTTTTGGAGCGGATGAAACATGAATAGACGGATGCTGGACGGATAGAGAGGAAGCAAAACGGAGGCAGTGAGTACAGAACTGATACATCGCGTTAACCAACGGATGGCAAGATTTTTTGTCCGTTTTACATCCTCTTTGCATCCGTTGGTGCAGTGTGACATGGGCTTTAGGAAGGATGCAGAATATAAAAAGGTTTCTGCATGCTAACATGGACTTTGTGAAATTGCTGAAATAGAGGAATTTTGCAAGCTCTGTTGTGGCTGTTCCTATGCTTAGGTATTTGCTCAAGTGATCAATTTTTGTGTTTTTTGTTTTTTCCAGTTGTTTTTTCCAATTCTTTCTGCCTTTTCCTGCAACAGAGTATTTTTATTTTGTAACAGTGTTGAATGGAAAAAGGACTGTGTATCATTTCTTCATGGTGAAATTCACTAGTTACTTTTTTTTGTAAATATAACAACAAAATCTGAACATAAATTGTTCCACTTTCCTGATCGACTATGGGCACCCCTATGAATACATTGTCAGCACATTTACTGTAAATGTTGCAAAAAATCTTGAGTCAGAGTTTAAAAGCAATGACTATCACCCAGAATTTAAGACAGTAGATGGTTTTTAAAAGCTTGTACCTGGTTGCATATAATTTGATAGGGCTGCTTGGGACCTTTCAGCAGAGCGCAAAAAAGATTGTTCCATGGGTGGCTAGCTAAAGTTGGGAGCCTTTTGCAATGTGCCGTAAGCATGCAGGTTTTTTTTTTGTTTTTTTTGCTTTTTTAAAGATCTTTTTACTGTGATGTTCCTCGAACTGTGCAGTTCTGGAGAAAAAAATGGAGCATTTTATGAAAATGAAGAAATTTGGGGTAAATGTTATAATTCAACTGGTCCCCTGACTCCAAATATTGAAATGTGCCTGCTCCTTTATCTTAATTTAGTTTATATGGGATGCTTTGTGGTCATTTTGGTCAAGAACAAAGTTTAGATGTACATTCAAGATTGTTTAGGTGAGACAATTATTGTGATATGGTTCAATTCTCCTGGCTGTTGTGTAGCAAACAGATAATATTTCACTTGAGGGTCATTTCATAAAGTGATACTGTAGCTGCTCATGTTTTCATGCTTTTATTCTTTGGGTATTTTAAACAACAAAGCTTGTTTTAGAAAAATCAACAATTTCAGGATCTTATAATCTGCACATTTTGCATCCCTATAGACTCCCAGCATTAAATGATTGGGCATTTTGTTGGCTGTTGTAAATAGAAGTTAGTTTCAAGAATTGACATGGTAGTTAGGATTTTTTTATGGCCTCTACTGTAATATAAAATATTGGAGCATTTATCACAATAGTGAGTCCAATGAGTTCATTTAACAAAATTATGTCGGGCCTACGACAGTTGGCTATGCTGTCTGCATAGTAAGCTGTTAAAATAAGTTTGTCTCAATATAAGATGTCATCTTTGTTCTCATCTCAGAGCTGGAAAACTTGGCATTTTCCTGAGGTCTAGGCTAGGTGTTCATGGAGCCTGGCACGCAGTGCACTGTGATAGGAAGTGAGATGGTTTCTTAGATGTCCCTGTTGCCTTGTATTAGTATTGATTGATTATTTATATGGTGCCATTTTGTTCTTCATGTTCTAGCTATCCAGAATCACTAGGCTGAGATGACAGCGGCATACATTCTTTCAATAAATCAAGATATATTGAGAAAGAAACTCTAAAAATGGTCTATTATCTGGCAATATGGTTCAATTCAGAGGAAGCATGGCAGTTTGATATTCTACTTCCTATTTAACTTTGCATTTCCTACAACTGCCATGGTCTCCATTTTTGTATTTTTAAATCATTGCACAATCTTGAATACCTGACTTAAGTTTTAAAGGCCTCTTTGCACACTGCTCACTTTCTCTGTTAAAGGCTTTCTCGGCAATTCCCCTGCAGCCATGGGTATTGTTCTTGTGTTTTCATTCTTTTCTTCCTTCCTTGGGGGGTGGGTGGGATGGTCTCAATGGCTTTTCCACTGTTTCAGAATCCAAGAGTTCAGATGTGTAATAGTTTTGATAAGTGGCTTGTGCTCGTGATGCACCACCGGTTTTTCTGTTTGTGATATTTAGGAACAAGTGGCATTGGCTGAAATAGCAAAAAGAGTAAAGAATTAGTTAGCATCCCACATTTTCAAGAAGTGGTTCAGAAGGTTACCTTCCTTGTCTGGGACTCCATTTTTGTTCATTAACAACAGATTGCTAATGGAGTGTTAAAGAAGGCAGAGGAAGTGGGTGGGCCAAGGTTAATTCACTGGAAGAATCGACAGAAGCTTTTCCATCAGCCAATGCTCAGATGACACAATGGACTCCTCGCATTGGCAGTGCATCGTCGTGGATCACGGATAGTCAAGAAGGAGACCTTTTCTGAATGTTCCCAGATGGAAGCCATAACTTCCTATTTTCCCTCGCTGGAGAAGGAGTCTTTTTTGGGGTGTCAAACTCAAGGCCCAGGGACCAGATCTGGCCTACAGAGTGCTTAGATCTGGCCTGTGAGGCTGCCCTGGAAACAGCGAAGGACCAGCCTGCGGTGCCTCTGCCAGGGAAAATGGAGCTCGGGAGGACTGCAGGAAGGTTGCAGGAGGCCATCGCAGCCGGAAACAGAACTCGGGAGCCCATTTTCATTGGCAGAGCACTTGGGCTACCACAGGCACCCCCGACACAAGTGATGTCGGGCTGGCTATGCCCTCCCCTGGCCATGCCCTTCCCAGCCCTTTCACAGTCAAACACAACCCTGATGCTGTCCTCAATGAAATAGAGCAGGGGTGGCCAACCAGTCAGAGGCTAAGAGCCACGGTTTGTACTGTGTTACTACAAAGAGCCACATCATACACATGGGCACACATGAACTACCCCAATCCCTTCCCCTCACTCTCTCGCTCTCTCTTACACACAGAGACCTCTGCACTGCCAGATTTACTGTAAATGTCACACATCAACATGATAATGACAAAAACTGACTCCCACAGAACTAAGACCACAGGTCAGCCATTTTACGGTAAAAAAACACACAAACACAAAATTCGACATGAACGTAAGAGCCTCACGAAACCGGGCAAAGAGCCGCATGTGGCTCGGGAGCCACGGGTTGGCCAGGCCTGAAATAGAGTTTCAGCACCTCTGAGCTAGTGATGGATTTTAATTATTTGGCCATGTAGCATTGTCACTGCTCACCATTCTTAGCATTGAAGGTGTAGGAAGTTAGCACCCACCCCTCTCCTAGGAAAATGACATATCCTAGGAAGTATTAAAAAGGCAAAATATTTCCCCTAAAAAAGAGAAGTAGAAACTCAGAAGCAAAATCTCACCAAAGAGGCAGAAACTCAGCCTCACTCCCACCTTTGCTAATGGACCATTACTCTGGCCTAGGCCAGCCTGTTTTACACAACAAAGATCTACTCCAGGGAGAGCTATAATAGGAATTGCCCAAAGCCCTTTCATTACATCATCACCCAGCAAGGCTCAACCAACCCTGGGACTCAGGACAGCCTACAGAGTTACCCCTGCATGGCCCTATGGGAATCCGACAACCAATCAGAATACAAGCTCAAATTCAAATCCCATAAATTTGGGCATAAAACCCAGGCACACTCAGCATATCACCCCTCCCTTCTTTTCCTTCATCTTGAAGCATGTGACCCTTCCTTCTTTGGAGCTCCAAGCCATGTGGTCTTGTCCACCATTAAACCATCTTTCCAAAAACAGCCTCCATGTTTCCAGTGTTGTTTTCCCCACTTGGAACTGAACCCAGAAGGATATTTCTTCCAACAAAGGCCAAACATCCAGGTGGCTTTTTGTGTGGGCCCCTTGCTCCTCAATTAAACTCTTTCATTAAACTCACGCTTATTAAATGAAAGCCCCATCCCTTATAACTCCAGCCAACAACAACAAAAAGTGGAAATAAGAGGTACCTGAATGTTTCATGATTATGGATGCTGGGTTTGATGAAATCTGGCGCTTGGATGCATTTTGCCACAGGTGCTTTGCAAGCCCATGCAAATAGGCCAAAAAGAACAATGGAAGAGGGAAAAATGAATGAAACTGGTCTCCAGTACCAGCTGAGAAGCTTGTCCCCCTGCAAGTCCGTTGCCAAAATGACACAGCTGCGCACAGCAAGAGCAGATGCAAGTGGACCTGCAACAAGCTGACTGGATAATATATCTTCCACCTCCAGGTCTTTGTGCACCTGCTCTTCATTGTTACTTGTTACTAATATTTTCACAGCTTTTGAGACAGGTGCACCAGAGTGTGGGCTGCCTCACTTCTTCCAGACTTGTGTTCCCTCCTTTGTAGACTTCTCAGAAAACATCTGAGGACACTTCCTCCTTCCAACCCCAGCCAACACCTCTGGCCTGGCCTTCCCCCTCTCCATATCTGTTTCCTAGACCAGGGGTGCCAACCTTTTGGACCTCAGGTACCATCAAACTCATAATTTTAAATCCCGCAGACCCAGAGACCCTGGGAAAATCCCCCCCAAAAAACTCTGCAGGAAAATTCCCCATCCCATTTTCCTACAAATCGATCATTCTTTATTTGGGATCATAGGATACCATCTCCAGCTCCGTTCTCAGGGGAAGAGAGAGAGAGAGGGAGAGAGAGAGAGAGAGAAACTTTTGGCTTCATGCAAGGAAAGCAGCAGACGCTCTGCCAGAAATAGTCTTTTGAGACTTGTCACACTGGCACAGCCTCTTGGAGCAGGAGGCCTTGCAGGGCCCCAAAAGACTCATTTCTGGCAGTGTTTGGGGGAGAGAAAGAAAGACTTCGGCTGCTTTCCTTGCATGCAGCCAAAAGCAGAAGAAGCAGAAAGAAGCATATCCTTCTGGGCTCAGTTCCTAGTGGGGGAAAAGACACTGGAAACATGGAGGCTGTTTGGAAAGATGGTTTAATGATGGACAGGACCACATGGCTTGGAGCTCCAAAGTGAAAAGGATGATCCCATGCGTCAAGGAAAAAAAGGGCAAGATGCTGAGAGACCCTTAGTTATATAATCACTGTTGGTCTCCACCTTCGTGGTTTCCTGTTCCTGTGCAAGAAAAGTATCCCATTGTCTGTCAGCCTCCCAGGGGGTGGGGTCTTAGCTAACTTTGTTGGCTTTGTCTGGACCCCATGGCTTCATCTGAGTGCTGGCTGATGCAATCTTCCCAGGCCAGGTGGTGAGATGGATAGAGGGCTTTGTTATGTAGAATACTCTGGCCCAGGCCTTAATGGCCCACCCATTAACAAAGGTGGGGATGAGCTTTAGCTTCTGAGGTGAGTTTCTGCTTCTGAGTTTCTACTCTTTTTAGGGGAAATATTCTGCATTTTTAATATTTCCCAGGAGATTTCATTTTTTCTAGGACGGGGGTGGTGGTGCCAATTTCCTACATCTTATTCCTTGGATAGAGTTCTATTTCTTTGTTCTTTGTATGGCATCATCCATGTTCTCTGACACATCTGTATTTTTCCCTTCCCACAGTAATGAAATATATGTCATGCTGTAACCCTGGCCTGACTCTCCAGTAAAATCGCAAAAGTGGAATTATGCACCTGCCATTTTGTTTTCCTGATCCATTTGAAACCAAAGTGTCATTTCATTTTCTTCTGGTGTTGGTCAGACTTTCCTGGCAAGCACTAGAGGTGACCTGCCCAGATTTGATAAACCCTGAATATGAACGAGCTTTGCTGTAGATTGGTAGTCGTAGTGGTGGGGGAATTAGCACACTTTATTTTAGGAAAAGTACCCAGGGTGCTTTAAATATGCAAATAGAAGGACCCGTTGTGAGGCTGATAATATCAGATTCAACAGCTATTGAGCCTCCTTTTATTTATTATTTATTTGTTTGTTTATTTATTTTTTAATTTTGTCAAGCAATTATAACAGGTATAAGTATAAACATGGTATTAAATATATGAAATGGATATGAATAAGAAAAAAAAGAAAGAAACAATAGGACCGGGATGGTGGGCACGTTGGTGCGCTTATGCACGCCCCCTACAGACCTCTTAGGAAAGGGGTAAGGTCAATAGTAGACAGTCTTAAGGTTAAAGTTTTTGGGGTTTGGGGAAGAAACTACAGAGTCAGGTAGAGTATGCCAGACATTGACTACTTGGTGGCTGAAGTCGTATTTCCTGCAATCAAGTTTGGTGCGGTTAACCTTGAGTTTGTATCTATTGTGTGCTCTTGTGTTGTTACAGTTGAAGCTGAAGTATTCACTGACAGGTCGGACATTGCTGACAGGTAGGACATTCCATGGATGATGGATCCTTGATCCATCATCCATCTCTGAGACCAAGCAGAATAGCCAGCACTTTCCAAAATCCCTCTCCCACGAAGGAAGGTGGGGAGGGGCTCGCTTGCACTGCCTGTAGTGATGAGTCACCTTTCACTGCTGGGGGAGGAGCCCAGTTCTTGGAGACATGGGCCTCTTCCACAACAAGTGATCCTAATTCATCTCAGCTTTGCTCATTTCAGTTCATACAGAAGCATCCTTTCCTTCTAAAAGCTTTGCTTTTATGTTCCTGGGAGTTCAGAGTTTGAGCATCACTCGTCATAGCAGGAAGGCAGGCAGAATTTCAGATCCCTCCGAGCCATTATTCATGATCTCTCTCTCTCTCTCTCTCTCTCTCTCTCTCTCTCTCTCTCTCTCTCTCTCTCTCTCTCT
>BLBF01000016.1:641863-673863 GCA_015471245.1 Laticauda colubrina
AAGGAAGGAAGGAAGGAAGGAAGGAAGGAAGGAAGGAAGGAAGGAAGGAAGGAAAAACAAAGAAAAGACTCATAGGCGGCTGGTTCCCACACAATCTAACTTCACTTTATAACACATAAAGCACATATAGCACATGTTTTTATGGTATTCAACAGCCTTCAAACCAACTTTGGTTGATCTCAATGAACATAAGCAGATCCAGGAAGTCCTTGGGTGGGAGATTACCCCAAAACCTAAGCCTTCTAGGCCAGCCTGGAAAGTTAATAAAAATCCAGGCTAAAGGATTTTAACTGTAACTCCTGTGAGTCATTTCAGTCAGTATTATGGATGTTCCCAGGCAACATGTTTTTCCATCCATAGCTACTGATTGTAAACAGGACCAGGTGGACAACTTCCTCATGTTTCAGAGTGTAAATTAAATGCCTACAGACCCAAACTGTTGCTCTGATGAATGCTTATCTTCCTGAGTCCAGGTATTAACATGCAAAACATAACACGGTCTGCTTGGTTGTCTTCTGTTGTATTATGTGAACCCAATCAAAGGTGGCTTGGTAAACAAGTTGGCTTTGCCATAGGAAAGAAGGTCCCACATTCACAAACTACAAACTTCCAAGCGTCCAGATTCTTTTTCCAGGAATTCAGGAAATGCAAAATCTCGCCTAACGGAGGCCCCCAGGCAGGGAAGGATGTTCTGTGCCACGCTTGTTGCCAATTTCTCCAGCATGAACTCCTTTAACTTTTTATGCAGTGAACTTCTACTGAAGTTGACCCAATCTGTTCAGGACCAAAAGGGCGTAATGATTTTAGGAGTTCATCGTATTGATTGAATTCAGTTTGTGTGAATTCAAGGAGAAGTTCTTTGGGCAAGATTTTGGGAGCAGAGCTCCTCACCTGCCACCTGTAGACAGGTGGCTCTTGGCCAAGAAATCACAGGTGCTGCAGATGCATCAAGAGAGGTTTACAAGAAACCAAACAGCAGTTCCCAAGTCTGCATATTCCGTATCACAATCCACGTCCCATCCAATTGTCTGGTAACCCCCATTATGTTACTGACTTGGCCATCCACTTAATACCCTAATCTTGAAGTTCCACTTTTGCTGAAATATATAGTGCCTTCAGCTGTAGCTTCAGTTCATTGTATGATTCCTTCTTTTACATTTATGAGACAGCTATTGGTGACTGTAAAATCCCTTCAACTTTGCAAAGTAAGCTGCATAAGCCTGCAGAAAGATCTATTGGTATAAACGTGCTTCGTTGCTGGCACTTTCAAGAAAAAATCAGCTGTTGTAACATTTGCTGATGGCTGCACCTTGTTCCTTTGGTAGGATGGCTTCACCCCGTTGGCTGTGGCTCTCCAGCAGGGTCATGACCAGGTGGTCTCGTTGTTGCTGGAAAATGACACAAAGGGCAAAGTCCGACTCCCAGCGCTCCACATCGCTGCACGCAAGGATGACACCAAAGCGGCTGCTTTGCTACTGCAGAATGACCACAATGCCGATGTGGAGTCCAAGGTTAGTAATGCAACATTTTTTCTTCTTCAAAGGACATTGATTGATGTGAACTCTTCCTCTGCTGCTCCTTGACAGGAGTTTTGATCATGTGAGACATCGGTGTCCTATGCCGTGGCTTAATAAAAACATTTTTTTCAAGTTGAATTTAATGTTGAACTTGAGTGCACAAGCCAATTTTAGTCAACCGATTATAGTTTTTACTCTACCAGTTATTGCACATGTAGAAACAGCAGCACCAGGAAGTCTATGGAGTGTCACAATTCCAGCAGTTACCCCCATTTAAATCACGAATCTTGAGCCAAACTTACAAAACTTAAAAAGGATTTATTGGGAGTTAAACTGTCGGGCATTGCCTGGGTGTAGCCAACTCTGAGACACATCATTCACTGTCATCCTTGACCCTGGTTTCCCCCCCTAACCACCCCCTGGGTGTATCATATTTCATATTCTCCAATGGGACAAATCCATAGCCAAGAGTCATCAATCATACTCTCCAGTTAGAATTTTGCATGAAACTTCAGTCAGAAGTTTGACAGAACTTCTGTCTGTCAGAAACTTCAGTCAGTTAGTTACTATCTTCGAAAGCATTTATGGAATGTAGTTACTCCCCTCTCCCCTTCTGTTGGCAACTCAAAAAAAAAGCCATAGAAATATTTTATGAGTTGATTCTCCGTCATCCAGGTCATGGTTGTCTCAAAGGTGCTTTTCGATGAGAGACAGAATCTTTTCAAGGAAAGAAAACTAAGGCAGTTCAGTTGCCATTTAGAAAAGCATCTGTGGGACAACAACACCAGGAGGCTCGTTAAATTGGCGACTGCTCCAAAACTGGTGGACTTTTGATTTATAAGCACACTTGCTCTGTATCTGTATCTCAAAATCATTGAAGGAAACATGCAACATGCAACTGGTGGTGAGATGTCCTTCTCTATTTGAAGCCTTTGAGATCCATCAAGGGGCTATTGCAATTTTGAGTTGAGTTTACTGAGCCCACTGTCACTCTAATGCAAAAGATTCATCCCAGGGGCTACCTGTGTGACCCCTACCTGAACCAATGACTGGTTAGTCTTGTTTAGTTTTGAAGGGATAGATCAATTGATATGCCAAAATAGGGGCCTTTAAGATACCTGAGAACCCCTTGAAGTACCTGATGTTCCTTCCCAAAATGGCTCTGGCCTGGCTTACCTTAGATCAGGGGTCTCCAACCTTGGCAACTTTAAGACTTGTGGACTTCCTCAAAGCAAAGCTGGCTGAGGAATTCTTGGAATTGAAGTCCACAAGTCTTAAAGTTGCCAAGGTTGGAGACCCCTGCCTTAGATGTGGCCCTTGACACACTGAACAAAGCCTGGCACAGCTTCCACCCCACAGAAGTGACTCTTCTTTTCTTGTTGTTGTGTGAGAAATTGGCAGGACTCAAAATCAAGAAGTCTAAAACTAGAAGGCTGTCATGGACCAGACAAGCCAGAGAGAGAGAAAGAGAGGGGGGTGGGATTTTGATTTCTCCCAAGGGGCATTTACTTACATGTTTAACCATTTGTGTTTCTGCTGGTCAGCCCTGCTTCCCTCCTGTGCTTGTTTGTGATTTTATTTTAGCCTCATCTGGCCTTCACAAAGCTTTATGCCCCATTATGGCCGTTGGAGAACTAACCATTCATTTCTCCCCCTTTCCTTTGCTTCCCAATGTGTTAACCTAGATGATGGTGAATAGAACAACCGAGGTATATCTATATATCTATGTAAAGTCTTCTTCTGTGTTTCAACTTTGAGTCTCTCTGTGCATCATCGCTCTTCTTCTACCACTCAGAGCTGCTGCTTCTTTTCTTCTTTCTCTTCTTTGCGCTGCCTTTTAGAGGAGTAGAGAGCGGCTTCCGTCTGAACTGAGGGTGGCATGTGCTGATGGGCTGGGGGGGGGTCGTTGGGGTGACGGGGAATGGAGTGGAGGGGCAGGGTTTTCTGCAGCTGAGTCCCGTGCTTTTTTTAAAAAAAAGTGCCCCTCGAGAGCGCTTTGGTGGAAGTCATGGTCTCCCCACTCCCGCCACAGAGCCAGAAGCAGTCTGGCTGGGTCTCCATTGCTGGGTTGAGACTTTATCCACTCCGTGCAAAGCTGCAGACATCTCTGGCCACCTCTGCACCCAGGGACTGGCTCCTGCATGACACTTGGTTGTCGGCATCCACCAGAAGGGACGGATTCTTCCCAGGGACTCAGAAATGTCTGAGTTGGAGGCAGAGGGAGCATGGCTAAACCAGGCTTGTTGGACCATTTCAGAAGCAGATGAGTTCCCAACGAAATTTTCACTCATGGTGGGAATGGACGGAATGGCTGCATGTTTTAGCATTTGTCAAAACAAGGGAACTTAAAATGAACAAACATACACACCCAATCGCTCAAGTATCAGAACGACTCACTGAACATTTTGGTTTGGATGGATATTTTCTAATGAAATTGTCAGGTTAATCCAGCCTGATTGCTCACAATGGGAGACTTCACCTTATATAGAATAAATTTAAAAAAAACCCGCCTCTTATTCATTTCTTTTAAAATAGACTCTGATGTTGTTTCAATTAGCACCTGTCTTCAATCTTTGGTTAGTTAAAAATAGCCAGAAATTATTTTAGGGGACTTCTTTCTGAACTTTAGCAGGGAACTTTAAAAATATTTAACTGGTGAGGATGCTGAAATATTCATCCCAGATAGATATTTCCAAAAAGACATTGACTGAACAAACTAAATGGCAGGCATCATTTGTCTTGTATTAGTAGTATTTATTATTAATTTATTATTATTATTAATTGTATTAGTAGCATTTGAGGAGCCTGTATAACACAGTGGTCAGAGTGCAGTAATGCAAGCTACTTCTGCTACAGCCAGCTGCCTACAATTTGGCAGTTCAAATCCCACTAAGCGCAAGGCTGACTCAGCCTTCCATCCTTCCAAGGTGGGTAAAATTAGGATTCAAATTGTTGGGGGCAAGAGGCTGACTCTGTAAACTGCTTAGAGAGGGCTATAAAGCACTACAAAGTGGTGTATAAGTCTAAGTGCTATTGCTATTTAGTTTTCTTTTTTGAAATAGCCAAATACTTTTTCCTGCTTTTCCTCTCCCAAAATATGAGTAACATATTTTCTTCTGAGCTCTCCCAGCCTCCCCAGCCTCAGAAAGACCATTAAGCAAAACAGGGGTAAAAATTAGAACGCCCTCCCCATTTCAGGAGCATGCATTATCGAAGCCCCTGGTCTTCCATTTCAAAAAAAATAACAATAATTGATCTTTTGCTGTGTATGTTGTGGTTGTTTCTCTTTATCTTTCAGAGTGGTTTCACGCCTTTGCACATAGCTGCTCATTATGGGAACATCAACGTAGCTACACTTCTGTTAAACCGCGGGGCGGCTGTGGACTTTACTGCCAGGGTATGTCACAATTCCTAGAAAAAAAGTCTATGTATGTATTCTGTTTGGGGCTGCTTCCTTGACCCAGAACCTTCTAAGCCTTTTGACTACAACCCCCATCATCTCTTTTCAGTAGAAATTGTAAGCAGAGAAGCTTCAGGGCCTTGTTTAGGGGAGAGATCAAAGGCTGATTTGCGAAAACAGTTGGGTGTTTGCATCCTGTAACATGTAGGAACATTTCCAAGAAAGGTGAAGATGCATTTTTCAGATCTGGTGGTTCAGTTTCAAATCTTTGTTCCAGTCCTTCCTTGATTGCTTGTGGAGCTGATTAAGAAAGAAAGAAAAGAAACAGGTTCCCTCTAGTCTGGCTCTTGGGCAGAGGTGGTATTCAGCAGGTTCTGACCAGTTCTGGAGAACCCGTAGCAGAAATTTTGAGTAGTTCGGAGAACTGGCAAATGCTACCTCTGACTGGCCCCACCCACATCTATTCTCTGTCTCCTGGGTCCTGGCTGATCAGCTGGGTCTTTCCTGTTGTCCTGCACAGGAGAATGGAGCTGAAAAGCAGGTTAGTAAGGTGGGGAAGGAATGGAGGTTTTGTAGTAACCTTCCCCTGCCACACCCACCAAACCACATCACGTCCACCAAGCCACACCCACAGAACTGATGGTAAATTTTTGTTTGAATTTGAACTGCTCTTGGGGCACAATCATGAGGCTCGGTGACCAACTGTGCAGAAGTCACTCATTCTGTGTGGAGGAAGAAGTGAAGGTTTCTTCTGCAGAATTAATGGTCCTGCTTGGATGGCAGTTGAGCTTTTGGTGTGTTTTTCTTCCCCTTTAGTAATGAGTCTTTTTGGGTTCACATCAAGGACAACTTCACTCTGAAGTGAGTCAGCATAAGAAGAGAAGAGAAGATAGTTTATGAAGACTCTCATGCTACAAGCAGAGAGCCAGTTTCATTCCAGGGGAAGGGAGAACACCTCCTTGGGAAAAGAGTCGCGTTCTCTCCTATACTCCCTGTTCTCAGCCAGAATGAGGCTTTGGCTAATGATAGAAGTGCTGAAAGAGGCCCTCCGTTGCAGTGGTGGGATTCAATTTTTTCAGTGGGCATGGCTAGGTGGGCATGGCTTGGTGATTGTGTGGGCGTGGGCTTTTTTTTTAAAGCAACACCCTACCCCATTTTTTTGGCCTTCCTGGCCTCAGAGGACCCTTGGGGGAGGGGCCTTTTTACTCCCAGAAGGCTCCCCTGGGGCTCAGGAAGGAAAAAAACAGCATAGGAGGAGCATGCAGTACCCCTCCATGCTCTGTTTTGGGGCCTTCCTGGCTTCAGAGGAGTTTCTGGGGAGGCCTTTTTGCTTCCAGGAAGTTTCCCTGTGGCCCAGGAAGGCAAGAAATGGAGGGGGGCTGTGCTCCCTCCCTTCATTTTTTGCTTTCCTGGGCCTCAGGGAAGCCTCCTAGGAGAAGCATTAAGAAGTGAGGGGAATCCCAACACAGCTGTTTGTAGGAACAGCAGATTGTCAGGAGGTTAAAAAAAAGAAAAGAAATACCTTAAGGAGTGACTGGGCGGGTGAGCCTCAGACGGACGAGCTAAGCAGGCATCAGGTGGGAGGGGCAAGTGAGTGAGCAGCGACTGGGTGACTGGGTTGGGGGCATGGCTAGCCAGAAGTTACTACCAGTTCAGTGACCCATGCCAAATCCTTGCTACCAGTTCGGCTGAACCGGTATGAACCGGCTGAATACCACCACTGCTCCATTGGTTTAGGAGGCAGAGATGCCCTCAGGTCCAGCTTAACCTCTGGCAATTGCGTCGATTAATGCTTTCTTGGTGGTGTGATAGATGTGCTTTGCTGCTGCTGCCTTCCAGGAAGTATTTTTGCAGCTTCCCAAGATATATCACACACATTTAAAAAAAAAAAGAAAAGCATGATGCCTTGAATTATCAAGAGAGCTTTCTGGCTGAGCCCCTACCACAATGGTGCCAGCTCAGCACTTGGGGCAGTGCCAAGGCCACAGTGAAAATAATCAAGAGCCATCTGGTATTGGGGCCCAGGGTTTTCTCATACCCTGGGAGAACTGCGCTTGAAAGCAGGTGTGCAGGGCACGAGACCCTTCCGACCAGCTGCGGTTGCTGATGGCTCTGCTGATTAGAAGGAGCAGGAAAGGAGAATAAGGAAAACAGAAACTGGCCAGGGACCTCTGCTGCTCATGCTTGAAATCCCTGCAGAAGGGAGATTTTTTTTCCTCCTTTCCCTCCCCCCCCCCCCCGTCTTCCACAGAAGTCCTCCAGGAAGGGAGGAGGCAATTTAAAATGGTACAAGAATGAGCACCTTGAGAATCCCAGCATGGGAAAGAGATTCCATCCAGGTGAAATGCAAAGGCTGCTTCTTTTTTCCTCTGCAGAATGACATCACTCCCCTCCATGTAGCATCCAAAAGAGGGAACACCAACATGGTAAAGCTGTTACTTGACAGAGGAGCCAAAATTGATGCCAAAACAAGGGTAAGACTTCCACCATTGTTTTATTACTTTGTATTGCAAAACAGTCCTGGACAATACGGTCAGTTCTGCCATCTTCATCTCCAAGCGTCATCCTTAGTGCAGTGCTTGTACACCATTGACTTCTGCTGGTTTACATATATTGAAAGCCAATTATAAAACCACTAAAAAAAACCCCACATCAAAGCATTCACCTTCTCACCATTCACCCAGCCACACTGCACACCAAATTCTCTTTCACTGCCTTGGGCAGAGCAAGCTCTAAGAACAGGGGTGGGATTCTACCTGGTCGGACCAGTTCTATAGAACCGGTTGCTACGATTCTGTGCAGTTCAAAGAACTGGCAAATCGTGCCACTAGCTGGCCCCACCTTCCCCACCTGCCCACTCACTCCTTACTTGCATGCATGCCATCCAACTTGCCTGCCTTGTGCCTTCGCCTAATTTTTGGTTCCTATTTTTCCTTCCCCCCCACCCTGACCACCAGCTGTTCCAATTACCAGCTGTGCTGGGAGATTTAGATTAGCTAGAAAGCAGGAAATTGTTGGATTTCTTGCTTTCTAACTAATCTAAAAGCAGAGCTGAACCTTCCTTAGGACTGAAGCTTCTATTTTTCAGTGCAAACTCAGGTAGCAGATTGCAGAAAGATAGATCTCTGAATGAATCTGTGATTCTGTGAGCAACTCAATCTGCCTGCCTGCTTTGTCTGATTTTGGGTAAAAGTTGCTCTTTTTAAATAAAAAATTAAATATTTACATACACGGTGTGTTGTGAATTAATTTTATGAGTTTGCTTGCAAACAAATTTTATGTGACAGACTCAGGAAGCAGATTGCAGAAATATAGCTCTGTCAGTGAATCTGTGATTCTGTGAGCAACTCAATCTACCTGATTTTGGGTAAAGGTTTCTTTTTTTAATAATGTTTTAATAAAATGCAATATTTACATAAATATTTATAATATTTACATTCAAGCCACACCCACCCAGTCATGGGACCACCAAGCCACACCCACAAATTAGGCCATGCCTTCAGAACTAGTTGTTAAGAAATTTGAATCCCACCCCTGTCTAAGAAAGAGAGAGATTTCAAAAAAAAAAAAAACATAATGAGCTGGTCAGGGAGGAAGTGGCATCCACTCCTAGGGTTGCATACCAGGATGGCCTCCTGTGGAGGATGGGCTTTCTTCCCTTGTAGGAGACATCGAATGTGGTTCTTCCAGCCCTGCCACCACTTTGGAGCATGAGAGTTGCTTCTTTGGAGATGGCCCAAACTCTTCTGCTCAAATCTAAGACCTCCTTAATCCAGTCTTGCTTCTGAGAGGGACCAGGTCAAGTTCACCTGCAGGACGTAAGCTCCGTAACTCCCTTGCAATTGGCACTGAAAGGGACATAGTATTTAGATCAAGGTCCCACAGATGTTTGTTGGGAGCCTTTGCTGTATTTTGTGACAGCAACTTCTATCGGTTGTGCCTTGTCTCAGGACTTCTGGTTCTCTGCTTCCATTATTCATTGCTCTTGTGATTCTGGGGGGAAGTTTCCCTCAATGTGCCCTCTTTTTCTTTGGGAGCAGCTCCCTGATAACCCCACACTTTGGCATTTGAGATACAACAGGATCTTAACAATAAATAAGATTGCCCTCACTAGATGTGATCTCAATGACTACAGCAATAACGCCACTTTTTCCCCTGCTAAAAGATGCTCCCCAGCATATCAGGTGGTGAATGGAGCACACTGTGCACTCAGAGAATCATCAAAGCTGCTTTGAAAGCACTTCCCAAAAATGCACAGAAAATAAGTGATTGATGTGGCTTAAATAAGTAAAAGAGGTGAAGTGACAGCTAAATAACATGTTGCATAGATCTTGTTTATGGCGCTGAGCTTTCTGGCATTCCAGAATGTCATTTTTTCTTCATTATTGTACTGATGGCGCCTCATATATTTCTGGTGTTGATTTGGCTGGTTTTGAACCTCTTTGACATGGCGTTCAGGTGATCCTATCTGGTCTTAATAAATTGGCTTATGAATAGCTCTTCTGCCCACGCATTTATCCTCATCTCCCCTCCTTTTGTGGGAGGAACAAGCAAAGTACAAAGTCCTAAATTCGCTGGAGTTGCTTTGATTAGTGCAGTGTGGCTCTAGAGATTGTTTTTTCCAGGTGGTGCCTGCCCTTTCAATGAGACCCATATCCTAGGGAATATTGCCATCTGGGGCCACAGATGCAAGCTGTAGTGGCCCACTTTTTTAAGAACAGAGATTAGGTCACCTCCTTCCAGGAAGCACCTCTAGGAATGAGTGGCAATTGCATACAAGCAAAACACTGAAATGAAATGAAATGAAATGTTTAAGATCTAGTTTTTCTGAAAGGCACTTGGGATGGATGAGTTGCAAGTGCTTTTGGTAGAAGTCATGCTGCTGGATATATTTTAACCTGATGACTAAAGCAAAGGTATAAACCACTCATATTCACTTTTACCTACCTGGAGCATGTGAACTCTCAATAAACAAACACAAACACCTAGAAGAACCAAAGAATAAGAAAGTCCTCTAAAAAGCAGGGGTCTCCAATCTTGGCAACTTTAAGACTTGTGGACTTCAACTCCCAGAATTCCTCAGCCAGCAAAGCTGGGAGTTGAAATTCACAAGTCTTAAAGTTGCCAAGATTGGAGACCCCTGCTCTAAAGGCCTGATGAAGATACTGAGTCCTGCTTCCCTTCTTAGGGTTTTTGGCTCTGTGGCACTTTCAGGTTTAAATGGAGCTTAGGAGAGTGATGGGCTTGATATGTTGTGCAGCCATTGAATGACATGATGGGAAATATGAGAGCTCAGTCTCATAGACCAAGGCTACGGGTAAAATATGCCTCAACTGTGAAGAAAAGCGGTGTAAGTGCTTGGCCTGTCACAAACTGCCTCAGCCATCTTAAAGAAAGTGACATTAGCTGACACGCTGTCCTGGAGGAACATTGTGAGAAGTGCCAAGGAGCAAAAAATCCAAATAAATTTCAGTTAAATAGGAAAAAGCAGGGCCTTCCTGGAGCTTGAAGATAGCTGTGTGAAGCATACTAAGTTGTGGTTTTTTGAATTTGAGAGTCTTTTGAGGTAGTTTTTGAAATGATGACTTCTTCATTAATCCCATGAGTTTCTGAAGCAAAACAATGGGGGAGATGATGTGTTGTCAAACTTCAGAAATTCAGGGATTGGGTTTGAAGAGCTTGGAATGATTTACCTTTCCAAAAAAACCCCAACAACAATATTCTTGGTTGTTTCCAATTAACTCACAGATGAGTTGTATAGAACATAGATTATCCTTTCACCATTTGCAATTCCTGAGGATTCTATGACAAGATGCATAGGTTGAATCATATAAATGAGATACCTGCAGAAACTTCCCCAGTGTGTAAAAACTTGATTTTCTTGCTCTGAGGATCAGGGCTTGAGGGTAGGACTGTGGTCAGGGAGGAAAGGCATTCATCCTACACCCAAAATTTCATTTTGGAGGGATGGAGGAAAAGTCCCTCCTGGTAAGGAGAGCATGTGAGGTTGAGTGAGACCCTCAGATGAAGAACTTTGCATGGGGTCTGTTCTTTGTGTTTCATAAAATTGTTCTCCAAGGCTTTTCCTGGAAATGCCTCATTCAGAAGTGTGTTTAAAGAAAGTTGGGGTTTGTTATGGTGGGGTTTCAAGTGACTACTTTATAAGATTGGACTCGAAATATCAATTCTGAAGTATCATCCAGAATATGTAAGGGGGAAAGATCAAGAAGAACTTCATCTGGGAAAGGAAGCTACATTTTATTTTATGCATATCAATAGCACTTTACAGCCCTCTCTAAGGGCTAGGTCCCACTGGCTGACGGACGCAAAACGTATGCATAAAGGACACAGCGGACGAGCAAAACTTCGGGGGTGGCTCCATCCATTGTCATCCGCTCCAAAAAGTGGCAAAAATTTGCATAAACAGAACGGAAAAGAACAGAAAAGAACGGACATGGGGAGGATGTAGCGGGGATGTTAAGCGGATGTTCATAGGAAGCCTACCGGATGAAAGCAGATGGAAGCGGATGACACATCCGAAGGGGTTCCGGGGGAGAATTGCGAAGTGGACGCATAGCGGAAGGGGCGGATGCATAGCGGATGAAGCGGATGAATCACGGACGCCTATAGGAAACAAAGCGGATGCCGCGCGGATGTATATCGGATGCAAAGCGTTCACTGCGCATGCGGGGAGTATGAATTGTATCAGCTCCGCGGATATAAAAGGATGCAGCACGCATGCAGTCAGCATTCAGGGGAAAGACGTGCTGCCACATACATCTTGCAGGAACACCATGGTTCATCAGTCAGGGAAAAAGAGGAAGCCCGTGCCTACTCATTCCAGCCCTGGCAAGAAGGACAGAACCAGCATCCCACCCCCTGGCACTGACTCTGAAGCTGCTGCTGCTGCTGTGGTGGACCAGCCCCAAGGCCCTCAAGGCCCTGCTGCTCAAGGTCCTGCTGCTCAAGCCCCTGAAGGCCCTGCTGCTCAAGCCCCTGAAGGTCCTTCTGAAGCCCCTGCCAGAGGGAGGAAGAGGCAAGGGAAGGAGAAGGGAGAGAGGAAACAGTACACCGTTTCTGAGGAGCATGAGGATGAGGTGCTGGAATGGCTGAGGGAGAACGAGTAACTCTAGAGAAAGGGCCACAGACACTATCACGACACCAAGAAGAAGCAGGCAGCTTGGAGAGACAAGGCAGAGAGCCTGGGGTACACTGCAGAAGTATTCCTGGGATGGTGGAAGCACATGCACACCTGGTATGGCAAGCTACACCTCAAGAAATCCGGGCAGGCCACTGTCAAGCTCACTGACCGGGAGATGTACGTCATGGCCAAGTGCAGTTTCCTGGAGGGTGAGATCCACCACCGAGGAGCAGCCCCTCTGAGACCCCTCTTCCTCAGACAGCCCACAGACAGCCAGTCCTCTTCCAGCCAGGAGCCAGCTACCCTGTCCAGGCAGGTGTCTTCAGAGGGCCCCACGGCAGAGACCCCCCCGACAGCTGCACTCCCCATGCCGGTGGACTTGGAGGATCCCCTGTCACAAATGGAGGAAGAAGCAGCAGCCACCAGAGGTCAACCCACCCCCACCCCCAGCTCCAGAGGATGCAGGCAGAGACGCAGACTGGAGAGCCAGAACCACAGTGTGCTGTTGGAGATTAGGGACACAATGAAGACCAGCACAGAACTTCTCTCTCAGCAGGTCAATTTGGATAGAGGATCCTTGGGCCGCCACACCTTCATCACCTACGTGAGCCAGACCCTGAGGGACCTGCCCGAGGCCCAGTACCAGGTGATGAAGCAGAAGATCACAGCACTTCTGTACAACCCTCAATGCCCAGATGAAGCTGCTCCTACCCAGTCCAGGTCTGCTCCTCCACCCCAGGCGATGTCACCGCCCTTCCACAGATTTCAACAGCCCCTCACCTACCAAGGCTACACCTACCAGGACTTCCCACAGCAGAAGCAGACCTTCCCAGTCCAGGCCCAGGTTCATTGCATGCCACAGACACCAGTCCTCATCCAGCTGCAGACCAGACAGCCCCACTACACTCCTCCTTCCTCCACCCCACAGCCAAGCCCGTCAACGGACAGTCTGTCATCAGTCTTGGGACTCACATCTCAGGTCCTTGATGAAGGGCCTCTCAACCTCACGGGATTGAGTCAGCTTTCAGACAGCTTCCTGAACACACCATCCCCTGTTGTACCCTCGGGGCCAAGCACCCCAATGGTGCCTCAGACCAGCACTCAAGCCACAGCCACCTCCACAGTCCCTGCCCGCTAAACAGTTGAGACCATGGACATGACTCAGAGTGACTGAGAATAGTGTCAGAGACTGAGTTGTTTACTTGTAAAATTTATCTTTGCTTAAAACACTTTATTTGGTTCATTTTGCTTTTTTAATGAAGTCATAAATTTTACCTAAGAAAGTTAATAAAGGTTATCTTTGCTTTAGACACTTGGTTCATTTTTTTACTTAATAAAGTGTTGGTGAAAACTTTTAAAAAATGGTTAAGCCTTTGCATGCTTGTGGGATAGATAAGGATAGTTGTGGGTTAGATAAACCTCCAGTGCAAGCATAGTGGGACTATATGGTCCACCATCCCAGCTGCCACACTTATGGACCTTTATTATCAATAACAATTTATTCATTGATCAACACATTTTAAAATAAACAAAGCTCTTTATTAATGCCCTATTCATTGTAGGACCACTCAACATACATGGCACAATCTCATCAGTGTTATGCAACAGCCTCAAGGAAGCATCCATTAATCATCTATTATCCTGTCTTGCCACTCCACTGCTCCAGCTGGGGAGTTGCACCAGTGTCTCAGTAGGTTGCACTGCTTCTTCCCTTCATGTGAAGCTCTGTTGGGGCCTTGTACACCCACAGTGTCTAACAGGTTTCGTCCTTGCCTCCATTCACCAAGCTCCATGTCCCAATTGCCTTGTTGGAGGTCCACAAGTCTGTTCTGCAACACTGGGTTGCGGGTGCGCATGAGATTGTGCAGGATGCAGCAAGCTTCCACGATGCTCCTCACAGTCTGTGGCTCATGCTGCATGTTGGTGAGAAGTACCTGGAACCTGTTGGCCAGGATGCCAAAGGCGTTCTCCACCACCCATCTTGCCCTGGACAGCCTGTAGTTGAAGATCCTCTCTTCACGGGTGAGGTATCTGGAAGTGTAGGGCTTCATGAGGTAGGTTCTGAGGGAGAAGGCGTCATCACCAATGATGAAGTCGGGCACATCTTGTGTGTCATTGGGTAGGGAGTCTGGATCTGGAAAACCCACCATGAGGTTGCATTCCAGCCCATCCTTGAGGTCACTTGCATTGTATATCTGGCCATCTGAAGCTGACCCGTTGCCTGAAGCATCGATGTAGATGAACTTGTAGTCAGCATCAACCATGGCAAAGAGGATGATATTGAAGAAGCCCTTGTAGTTGAAATAAGTGGAACCTGAGTTGGCTGGAGCTTTGCAGGCTTTGTTCTTCTCTTCTATGGCTCCAACAGTATGGGGAAAGTTCCACCTCTGATACCACTCTTCTGCAAGTTTCCTCCAGCCTTGTTCAGTGGGGCACTTGAGGAGCTCCTCCACGTATTCTTCGATGATGACCTGCACCACTTCTCTGACCATTTTGCTGATGCTGTTGTGTGGCACCCTCTACGCATACTGCATGTTTCTGTATGTGGTTCCAGAGGCCAGGTGCTGCAGAATCAGTGCCACCTTCAATCCAGGATCCACGTTGGGACGGAGGTTGGTGCTAGGCTTAGTCAACCTGGGTCTCAGACGCTGTACAAGTTCATCAAACATGGCTGGTGGCATCCTCATGAAGTGATGGAATGCATGAGGGTCTTCATTCCTCAGCTCCACCATCAACTGGTCATATAATCCAAAGTCCATTCTTCTCACGATCCATCCTTGGACCCACACAGCTCTTGGATGTCTCCTTCTTCTCCTTCTGTATGAAAGGTGAAACAGTCTGAACAGGTTTTGGTTCTGGTGATGAATGAGTACAGCTATCATACGGACTGTGTCATGATCCATGGTGGAGAACAATTGATGATGTGACCAAGACCAAGGGTGAAGAGGCCTGTACAGCACGGCTGCTGGGCTCATACTGAGATCCAGATGATTTTCTCCCCCTTTTTATAGGAAATATCAGTTGTCCGCTATGTGTCCTTCTACATACTCTAGACATACTGCAGACATCCTAAATATCCGAGATACATCCCAGATACAAACGTTTTGTCCATTTTAATCCTTTATATACGAGATGCATACGCTTACATCCTTTCTATTTCCATGCTACTAACGCTGTGTAGACGTTCCGTGTATCTTTCGTTTCCTCCCACTTTCCATTTTCAGCTGCAGCGGATGTGAGTTGAGGGGATGTCCAGAGGATGCAGAGAGGATACAGCGGATGTTTCATGGATGATAACGGACATAGAACGTTTGTTGCCGTATATGTCACGGATGTACATCGTACACGGCGGAAAGTTCATCCGTTCACAAAGTTTTGTGTAGCTCAAAACTTCTTGCACGGATGAAATTGCAGTGGACGGATGCTCGAGGGATAGAGCGTATGAAACACGTATGCAGTGAGTACACAACGGATGCATAGCATTTTCCAATGGATGGCAAGCTTTTTTTAACATTTTACATCCTCTTTGCATCTGTAAGTGCAGTGGGACAGGGCCTTAAGTGATTTACAGAGTCAATCTATTGCCCCCAACAATTTGAGTCCTCATTTTATCCATCTCGGAAGGATAAAAGACTGAACCAACCTTGAGCCTGGTGAGATTTGAACTGCCAAATTTCAGGCAGCTGGCAATCAGCCGTACTGTACTCTAACCACTATGACACTGTGGCTCAAAAAGCAGAATAAATATTTATTGAACCATTATCCTATGATATTGGCAAATGTAATGTCTTGATTGTGTTTTAATAAGTAAAAAATATAATTAAGATATAGTTTTCTTCCTGGACACTACTCTTCAGGCATTAAACTTTCCTGTTTTTGTTGGCTTTCCCTCCAAAAGAGCTGTAATTTTATTTCCTTCAGGATGGCCTGACACCTCTGCATTGTGGAGCCCGAAGTGGCCATGAACAAGTGGTGCGGATGCTGCTTGACCGTGGAGCCCCTCTTCTTTCCAAAACGAAGGTAATGTTGTGGAGCTCAGGATTTGAGGGAGTCACAGACTCCAAAGTCTGCCATTATGTCTGTCTTTTGTTTCGGAGAGGCTTGTAAAGAAAAGAGTTTGGCTGAATATAACATGATTGGAAATTCACCTCTCAACCCATGGTTTCTATTGTTTTCCAGCTTAGGAATAGCCTTGCAATTAGGTGAGACAGATAATGCTTTTTAGAGTTCTTAGGGTGCTTCTTTGTCTACGTTATTTTGAGATACTCATAGCAAAAGCTCTGTAGCTCAGGCTGGAACTTCTGCACCCATTTTTCAGTTGGGAAATGGGGCAATTGTAGAACTCATGGCAGATTCCTTGATTCCTTGGTTCATCGTAAGACTCAGCGCGGTGTCTTAGTTTTTTCAATAGAAACATGCTGCTTTCCCTCTTTTCTGCCTATACCTGTGAGCAGGTGAGAATGAAGGGACTTCAAGCATGTAAGGCAGATGGATGCCTATTGATATTCAGAATATTTTTCTTCCTGTCTCAGGTGAAAATTTATTTCAAACAGGATTTTCAGGTTTTATCAGTGTTTGGCCAGAGATTAATCAAGCAGTGAATCAGCAAACAGCTAATGGCAAACAAAATCATAACCAAAAGCCAACATAGATAAACTTTATTGCATTATTTGACATAGTGACAAAATTAGTGGACAAAATAGTGCATTATTTGTCAAAGTGACAAAATTAGTGGAAAATTAGTATACCCTCTGCTGTGGGTATATTTTACTTGGACTTCAGTAAGTCTTTTGATAAAGTAGATAACAACCTAGTTACTTGATAAGACAGAAAAATGTGGGTTAGAAAGCATCATCACCAGATGGATTTGTAACATGGAGGGATGTATGCAATAGGATACCCCAAGGCTCTGTTTTAGGCCCAGCACTCTTCAACATCTTCATCAATGATTTGTATGAGGGGATAGATGGGGAATTCATCAAATTTACAGATGACACCTAGCTGGCAGGAATAGCCAACACACCAGAAGTTAGGCTTAAGAATACGGAAGGATCTTGACAGACTTGAACATTGGATGATATCTAACAAAATGAATTTCAGTGCTGAAAAAAGTAAGGTTCTACATTTTGGCAAGAAAAACCAAATGCACAGGTAAAATACAGGTGGTACCTTGTTGTAGTAATTGTGAGAAGGGTCTTGGAGGACACAATCACTTAAATATGACCCAGCAGTGGGATGCAGCTGTCGAAAAAGCCAACATAGTTCTCGACTGCTTTAACAGAGGAAAAGGATGAAGATCATGTGAAATGTTAATGCCACTTTATAATACCTTGGTAAGACCATACTTAGAATACAGCATCCAGTTTGATCACCACGATGTAAAAAAGATGTTGAGACTCTAGAAAGAGTGCAGAGAAGAGCCATTAAGGGACCGGAGGCTAAAACATATAAAGAATGGTTGCTGGAATTGGGTATGAAGAGAAGGACATGATAGTAGTGTTCCAATATCTCAGGGGTTGCCACAAAAAGAGAATCAAGCTATTCTCCAAAGCAGGGGTCTCCAACCTTGGCAACTTTAAGACTTGTGGATTTCATCTCCCAAAATTCCTCAGCCAACTTCGCTGGCTGAGGAATTCTGGGAGTTGAAGTCAAGGTTGCCAAGTTCTGTTCTGTTACAATCCTTCAATCTGTCAACATTTGATCTGCAATGCCTGTGATTAATTTGACCGTTTTTTAATAAACATTTCCCTCTATCACGGGCAAACAGTTCGAGAAGCCTAAATTATGTTATTATTTATTAAATTTCTATACTACCTAAATCTCAGTACCTCTGAGAGGTTCACTAGTAAAAAGCATTAAAAATAATTAAACAATAGATGAAAGAACAAGGAAGGGCAAATGCAAAACCCAGACAGGAGCCAAAAACAGATGTAGAATCTTGGGCAAAGAGCCAGGACTTCTCAGCTTTAGCCAGGCCCAAGTACAACTTTTGGGTGACCAAGCAGCTTGCAGGTAATTCATCCACCCAATTTAGGTTTGATTTCCCATATCAATCTGTCTTTCAAGCCAGAAGGGATTCAAAGCAGATTGTGGAACAAAATTGGGCATCAATTGTACAAAGAAGAAAGGGAGGTTTGAGTTGAGTTTTTGTCAAGTCCTCCTATAGGTTGGAAGTCATGTTTGCATCTCATTCTTATGTGTTTGGCCTTCGGTCTTCTTCGTCCAATGGAGAATCCTAAAGCTGTATTTTCTGCTTGCTTCTGCTGAGGTGTCAAGAAAATTTACAGGTAAACTGAAAGCTTGTTTTCTCAAGGAATTTGAGAAAACAAGGCTTTCTACAGTTTGTCTGGTCACCCCAAGCCAAGGGTCCTTAAACTTGGCTACTTTAAGACTTGTGGACTTCAACTCCCAGCTATGCTGGCTGAGGAATTCTGGGAGTTGAAGTCCACACCTCTCAAAGTTGCCAAGTTTGGAGACCTTTCCCCAAGTGATGGTAGTCTCAGGAAGTCTTCTGAAGCTCCTCTTTTGTCTCAGTAGATGGCACCCTTGGCCCAATTGAGTTTAGGATTGGAAACTAAACAGGATTAGTCCTCTCCGGCTCTTGCAGGAAGCTCAAACCAAAATCACAGGAAGGAGAAGCTGTTTTGAAACCCTTCAGATTATCATGCTTTTCTTATGTAAAAAAGTTTTTACAGTAATCTTGTTTGGACAAAAGTGGATATGAGGGATGCAGGACACTTCTTTTTCTGGTAAGTCAGAATACCAAGCATGGGAATGTGTATGAACTTGGCTATTTCCCCTCTTATCAAACCGTTAACTCATGATCACTCTAAATTGTGGCTCTCTTACCAGGATTTCTTAAAATGGTGCTCGGTATCAAAGAGAAATTCTAAGCATCTCTCATATGGAAACCTCTGTTGATTATCTAATCTGCAGTTGTGGGCTTCATACATCATTGAAGGAAATGATGCTCCATTTAGTCTTCAAGAGATGCATCCTTCTCTGCAACCATTGGCTTTTTAAAAGATCCATTGTATCAATGCAATGTAACTTTAGATTGTTTGCATTCCATTGCTGGGGATATTTTGGATGCAGGTCTTTCTGGGTGTATGGGGGTAAAGGTTTTTATTTAAATACAGGGTTCTTACTTGGTGAAAAACAACCCTGTGGTTTAAAACAGGGGTCGCCAACCTTGGCCACTTTAAGGCCGGTGGACATCAACTCCCAGAATTCAGCAAAGCTGGCTGGGAAATTCTGGGAGTTGAAGTCCACTGGTCTTAAAATGACCAAGGTTGGAGATCCCTGACTTAAAAGATTAGATATCTGTTCCTGCCTTGGCCTTATTTAGTGAAAAGGTATCTAGCTTCCAGGTTAAGCACTTCTTCTACCAGTGTAAACATTTCTTTCTTTTTCCTTTTCCTGAGATTACTTTGAAGTTCCCATAGATATGTTGCTTTCGTAAGATAAGAATCACAGCCTGTTGAAAGGATTTGCTTGAGCCTCTCCCTATAAACACCCATCCAGCTGAGCAGCTAGACAAGAACCAGATGTTAGTCTTGTCTTCCTTTTCCAGAGGTGGATTTCTTACTCTGCTCTCCCCTCCCGCCCCCTTTCTATTTCTAGAATGGCTTGTCTCCATTGCACATGGCGACCCAAGGAGACCATCTCAACTGCGTTCAGCTCCTGATTGAGCACCACGTACCGGTGGATGATGTCACCAACGACTACCTGACAGCGCTTCATGTAGCCGCTCATTGTGGTCATTACAAGGTTGCCAAGGTTTTGTTGGACAAGAAGGCAAATCCTAATGCCAAAGCACTGGTGAGCATACAGGAGGTCCCTCTCGTCTCCCCCCCACACACACATTTACCAGCTAAGTTGGGTCTGAGCTGGGAGGGCAAAAAACATTGCAATAGCAACATGGTTCAATAGAAGAGGCTGTGGACTTCCTTAGAGGATTTATTTATTAATTAATAATGTATTATAAGGGGAGGAAGGAAGGAATTGGTTTCATTTTGTTGCTGATGTTGTGATTATGTTAAAAAGTCTTCATACAAAAAGATTATCATTGTCATTCTTTTATCACTCTGAGAAATCTCTCTAGCTGAAGAAAGAAATTATGAATAACCTGACTGGGTTTTTTTTTTTTTTTAATAAAAGCCTTTTTTTAACAGTTCTGTTTTTTTTTTTTCATTTTTTTTTTTTACTCTTAAGTCAGGGGTCTCCAAACTTGGCAACTTTAAGACTTGTGGACTTCAACTCCCAGAATTCTTCCTCCAGTCATGTTAGCTCAGGAATTCTGGGAGTTGAAGTCCACAAGTTTTAAACTTGCCAAGTTCGAAGACCTTTGCTCTAAGGCTTAGAGTCTAAGCATCCTCAGCCTTATGTAACTAAGAGGAGATCCCTCGAACCTTATTCCCTGGGAGTGGATTGTGACCTTGCAGTTGGCCACGATCCCATGCTCAGTCACACTTCAGGTGGGCTGCAGAAGGCGTACCTTTTTGAGCAGGCAGAGTGGGGGACAACTGGGCTTCTGCAGCTCCAGAAATGGCCTGCTGAGCAGAGAGCACAAATGCTTCTACAGCTGTCCTACCTTTGATCCACCTGGTCCAGCCTGCACCAATCTTCAATGTGACATTAAATCCTAATTAAAAGTGTCTCATCTCCTCAGGGCCAGGTAGAAGAAAAGGTGGCCAGGACTGGAGCAGGCTGATTTACAGAAACAAAATATATATATACATAGTTTATGGCTGCAAGAAATCTATTGTGACTCCCAGGGACTCTAGAGCAGGGGTCTCCAACCTTGGCCACTTTAAGACTTGTGGACTTCAACTCCCAGAATTCCTCGGCAAGCTGGCTGAGAAATTCTGGGAGTTGAAGTCCTCCAAAAGTCTTAAACTGGCCAAGGTTGGAGACCCCTGCTCTAGATGATCAGGAGGTGCCCTAAAATAACAACAACAAAAGTATACATTCATATCAATTTACTTTATTATCCAGTTTCCTTCAATCAAGTTTTTAGTAACAATAATAATAAAATAATAAAATGCTCATTATACAAGAGGAATAAAATATTAAAACTAAGCCACTAAGCAAACTTAATCCTAAATGATCTCAAAATGTAAATTAGCTAGCGACTTTTTCAAGGAAGACAAGCCTTTATACTTCATAAATTGATAAATCTTGAACTGGAAGGTTTTAACTCTCTGCCTGAAGGCAGTGGAAGAGAGAGGTCAGTCACCAAGATCACCTCTCTCGTGGACCAGCTTGTTCTGACCAAGGCTTCCTGAGACAGTAACAATCACACACCATTCCCCAAAAACTTGTTTTCATTTCAATGGCTGTGAATTATATGTATTCACAGCTCGTAATGAGTCCCAAACAGTTTGCGAATAGTCCCAACAGAAGTCTGCTATCGTCGTTTGGGATAAGGCTGATGAGCACCCACCTTTATCTTCCTTGAAATGCTGCTGACAACTAAATTGCCAATTAGCTGTACAAGGCCAAATGGAGCACAAAGTCAACATGGAGCTTCAGAGATTAAACAGACCAGAACAAACTAAGTTGCTTCCTGCAAAGGCTCATATCCCTTTGCTCTTCCTTTATGTCTTATGGGAGGAGCCAATCATCTCCAAGCTTTACTCCCAAGTCTTAACTGTACTTCCCTTCTGGCAGCTCTGAGCAGTGCGCACTGGTGATGTCACTGATGTCAGATCCTCGAAGCTCCAGAGTCAGCACATAACTCTCAGATGGCCCTGGCCCCATCTCTATGTCGGACTCAGATCCCTCATCCAAGTCCTTCCCAGGCTCCAGGACTGGCCCATGTTCCTCTCCACTGTCCAACTCTGTGCCAGCTCTACAGGCCGCCAGTGGACCACAACACAGCTAGCCCCAAATGGGATGTAAAAAAATAGCCCTTAGCAAGAAGAGAGCCCTTTGACATGTGCAATCAGAAGATTTCCTGATGATGTTGTGGATGATGGTCCTGGTGGTGATGGGGACAACAAAAGGGATTTTCCGTTCAGCTAGACTAGGCAACAACTCTGAAAGTATCTGATTTTTTCCCCCTCCAGTTGAGAAGGTAGCTGAAGTATTTTTCTTCCAAGGTGAGATCAAGCTCTATCGGTTGCTTTTAAAATAAGTGGCTGAAGCCACTTTGACTAATTTAAAAATTTATCGTCAACATCTAAGCAAATGCTGTGAGCAGCAATACATGGATTTTTTGGTAGTCAGGAAATTCTTTTTTAAAATCATGTTGCAGTTGCACTAATGCAGTTGTGTGCTAAACTATACACCCCTTTCTTTTCTTTGGGCCATGTTTATCATCAGCATTTTGGCAAGGATAATGAACTATTTTTACAAGCTTATATGACACTGTCATGGTGTTTACTAAAGGGGTTGGATGAGGACTGTTTCAATTCCTACCCTCAAAACGACGCTATAGAGCACTGCACACCTGAACAACTAGACACAAGAACAGTTTTTTCCCCAAAAGCCATCACTCTGCAAAACAAATAATTCCCTCAACACTGTCCAACTATTTACAAAGTCTGCACTACTGTTACTGTTAATCTTCTCATCAGTCCTTATTGCCCATCCCCTCCCACTTGGGATTGTGGGACTGTAACTTGTCGCTTGTATCCTTACGATTTATATTGACTGTTTCCTAGTATGATTTGATTGCTTATTGTATCCTATTACTATTATTAAGTGTTGTACCTGATGATTCTTGACTGTTGATGAATGTATCTTTTCTTTTATGTACACTGAGAGCATTTGCACCAAGACAAATTCCTTGTGTGTCCAATCACACTTGGCCAATAAAGAATTATCTAAAATGATGATAAATAATGAAGGAGTGAGAGACACCATTTCAAACTCACCTTCCATCATGGGAGCTTCTGGGGAGGGGGATTTTTCAGGGCCCCCTCCCTCTCTCCCAGCCCAACCTACTTCACCTTTGTGTGGGGATAAAATTGTCATCCTGATGTCAACTGCCTTGAACTCCTGGAGAAATAGAAACAAACAGATCATGATAAGTAAGGCTTAGATGTCGTACGATATCAAAACGGATAGATAGATTTTGCAAACAATACTTTAGGGCAGCTTTGCTGGCTGAGGAATTCCACAATTCGTTAGGTTGGTAAGGTTGGAAACCACTGCTTTAGGGGATTTTTATAATGCTTTCCAAAATTTTCAGAACGGTTTCACGCCTCTTCACATTGCCTGCAAAAAGAACCGAATCAAAGTGATGGAACTTCTGCTGAAACATGGAGCCTCCATTCAAGCTGTCACAGAGGTAAGGCATCTTTGAAGTTACGCCCAGGTTAAGTTGAACAAGCCACACTTCAGCCTTGGAGCACAAGAGCTCAGAATGCCAAAAGGGTTTTTCAGTAAACATGATCACCATCTTCTATTGTCTTGGTTCATATTTCTGCCTGCTAATTTTAAGAAAACAAAGTCCTTTGCCAAAATCTTTGCATTCACCAATTACTGAGAAGAGCTATATCCAAAGTTGACCCAGAAAAGGCCATGTTCTCCTTGGCCTTATGTAATGGAGACACAACATTTTGAGCTGGAGTAAAAGAATTTAGCTCAATATTCACCATGAATTTTTAAGATAGCTTTTACCGCCATCAAACCAAAATAAAAAAGCAAACTCTCATTCCCACGTAGGAGAAGTGGAATATTGCATGCTCTGTGATGCACATGAACATACGAGTGTGCTCTGGCCTAAAATGCTTGACTTTGATCTGCTTATGTGGCCCTTTTCAACTTCTGGTTTCTGCCTTTCTACACTCAGCTTGTTCTGAACTATAGAAAGTACACCTTCTGGGGTGCTGGGCAGAGGTGGGATTCAGCCGGTTCTGACCAGTTCTGGAGAACCGGTAGCGGAAATTTTGAGTAGTTCTGGAGAACCAGCAAATCCCACCTCTGACTGGCCCCGCCCCCATTTCTTCTCTGCCTTCCAAGTCCCAACTGATCAGCTGGGTCTTCTTTGGTTGCTCTGCACAGGAGAACAGAGCTGGAAAGCAGGTTAGTGGAGTGGGGAGGGAAGAGGAATTTTGCAGTATCTTTCCCCCAGGAGTGAGGAGGGAATGGGGATTTTGCAGTATATTCTTCCCCTGCAACGCCCACCAAGCCACACCATGCCCACCAAGCCAAGCCCACAGAACCGGTAGAAAAATTTTTTGAATCCCACCACTGGTGCTGGGGTTTTGCAATCTATGCATGCAGAGTGCAACAGAAGATTTCTTCCAAACCTAAGTAGATGCACAGAATGCAGCCTTTGTGTCAAACTACTATGTTTTGAACTTGCCACAAGGTGGTCTTGTGATATTGGCAACAGCGAGCCTTGTATATTTTGGAGCCATCAACCATCAGGTGTCCCAAACAACTCAACAGGCTGGGCCCTTAAGCATTCACTCCTCGGTGTGCTGTGCTGAGTCTTTGCTCATATTATGCCAACCCAGGAATGGTTCTTTTCTTCTCTCTGCTCATTTTCTAGTCGGGTTTGACTCCGATCCATGTTGCTGCCTTCATGGGACATGTCAATATTGTTTCACAGCTGATGCACCATGGAGCTTCTCCCAACACAACTAATGTGGTAAGTACCAAGGTGGACTTCTCATTACTGGGCAGCCCGGTGGCCTCCTCCTCCTCCTCCTCCTCTTGGCTGGGCTCCCTTGGCTGGGCTGTTTTTCTAGGCTGAGATAATGACCTGGTCTGGAACCACAGTTTTGATCCTCCAATTGTTGGTTTTTCTGCCAACTGGCACAACTGGCAGGCCGTCACACTATCATTGGCATTCTCCCAGCTGGATTTCAGAAGAGAGAAGACCTTTCCTTAAGATCTTTCTTGTCCTCCTTGTTCTACCTGCAGATCCCCTGTTGAGATTGTCTATCCCTGATCTTCACAGATGTCCCCCCTCTCAGGGGAGAGATCCCCTGTACCTTTTGACCAGTCTCCAAGCTTTCAGGGGTGCTGAAAAAGACAGAAAAGGGACAGGAACATGCCAGTCAGTTCTCTGTAAAGTTTCCAAACTCTGGCATTTTGCATAGGCAGCCATCACCAAGAAGGGATATTGTTTACCAGAATTAATCACTCTCTGATATATCCAGGCAACTATGAAGTGAAAGTGAAGGCTTTATTTTTCCCTCTCCTCTCCTGGGCTATGAAGGGATGGATCCTGCAGCGTTTCTCTCGCTAAGTCTGAGCCAACTTTCTTTTTTATCCTGATTTGTGCCACAGGAAGAAGGTGTGTGCATGATCACCTCTAGTCTGTGGGAAAGTCTCTATTTTTTAAATGTCATTTTGAGCAAACCCCCATCCATGGAGCTGATCCCAATCAAATAAGAGCACCTTTCAATCCCCAAAGGAGGAGGAGAAGCTTTAAAAGCCAGAGTGGTTTGGAGTGAATCTGTTCTTCCAAAGCTGGCCAGAGAAGTCCTGTTTCTGTTTTTGTTTTCCTATGGTCTGCCAGAGGCCATTCTTCACTATGCTCAGTGCCACGAGGAGAGAGCCACAGCCACAGAAAAATAGGCAAAAGCAGGGTTTGTTTTTAACTGTGGCAAACTATGGCCAATTCACCAAACACGACACTTCCACTTTCAGTTTCTTGCTATCCTTGTGTTCTGACCCAAGCCTTATTCAAATTAAACAAACACAAATTGTGTATAAAAGCAAACCTTTTTTAATATCGTGCTGGGAATTCAGTACATTCCCAGCCAAGAAACATTTAAACCTATTTGTCCACTATCAAAAGCAAGCCAAAGGTTGCAAAAGGCTGCCAAGAACAGAAGACTAAATATCAGAAAAATAAAGAACAGAAGATGAAATATCCACTGACAAAAGTTTCAAAAATAAACCAGAGCAAAGATATTGGCAGCGATCTCGGACCTCCAAGATCGCATGCCATATCATTGCAATGCCAGCTCCACCCTCTTTGCTTCCTGCAAAGAACATATCCCCAAAGGGTGGTTTTTATCCTTTAAGGGAGGGCCATCATTTTCTAGCCTTACTCCCAAGTTACCCTTGCTGCTTCCGCTGCTATTTCCTTTGAGCAGCCCTGCGCATCCACACACTGGGCACAGGCTCCCTGGGGTCCTCTGCATCACTGCTGCCAGACTCCTTAATCTCTGAAGGCTACTACTCTCCGACAGTCCTGGCCCCATCCCTGCATCGCACGCAGGCCCCTCGTCTGAGTACTCGCTATCAGAGACCTCTGCCGTCCACACCTGCTACCAGCGAACCACAACACCTTGCCATTTCTCTAGTGACCCATCCTTTGGCTGAAGTGCATGAAGTGCCGCAGATTGTTAATAGCCTTTTTATTATTACTATTGATTAGTTTCGATTGGCCCAGCTGTGAGTTTGCCTGCTGACAGAAAGGCATGCAGAGCCCTCAAGCCCAAGAACAGAGAATCAAATGGGGGTGGGAGACATTCAGAACTGAAGGTCCAAAGCTTGGCACAATCCCATGGGCCCTTCCTGTAGAAAATGTCATTTAAGCACAAGGGTGCCTTAATTCCTCAAATAACACCTCTCCTTTTGAAAAAGCAATGTTTTCATTTGGCAAAGAACAAATGTGTTCTGGGCTAAAAAAAAAAATCAATTCTGGAACAAATTTGTGAGGCTTAGACAGACTCGAGGGGTCAAAGATGACCTGCTTTCACATCCTGATCCCAAATATCTCTGTTGTTGCTAGTAGTATATTTTCTCCCTTTTCTCTGTCTTCCTAACCTCGGCCATCCTAATCTCTTTCCATTGACAGAGGGGTGAGACAGCCCTGCATATGGCTGCCAGAGCTGGCCAGTCAGAAGTGGTTCGGTCCTTAGTTCAAAATGGTGCCCAGGTGGAAGCTAAGGCCAAGGTAAGCAGCTTCTCTGTGTCTCCTATGCTGCAGGCGACCTTCAGCTGCTGTGCATTAAGGGGCGAGATATCCCTTCAAGGGCTGGTTAGCATCCTTTACTGTCCCTTGACAAGGAGATAGTCCTAGGGTTCTCTCCAAGAGACTGTAAAACATTTTGGTTGAACCATTTGAAGTGTGACATTTCATGGGATGCCCCCTTTTCAGTGCAAAGGTTCTTTCCAGTGTAGAACATTTTCTGTGGAGCTCATAGTGCTAAAAAACCCCTCCTATTTGTGTTCAGAACAGCCATTTTACTCTTGGGAAAGGATATTTGGCCCAGTGTCACACTCAAAACAGTTTGAAACAAAACAGATGGTGCATTGCTAATCTGTCCCAGTTAGATGGCGAGGGATCGTCTTGTTCTGACCAAGGCTGCCTGAGACCGTAATTAATCACACGCTTAGTCCTAACAACTATCTTTTTATTTCTATAGCTGGGAATTATGTGCATTCACAGCCTGTAATGAGTCCCAAACAGCCTCTCGAGATAAGCACCCACCTTTCTTTCCTTTAAATTGCCAATTTAACTGTAAAAAGACAAACGAGTACAAAGTCCACACAGAGCTTCAAGGTTTAATCCGAACAGAGCGAACAAAGTTGCTTCCTGCAAAGGTTCCCATCCCTTTGCTTCTCCCTTATGCTTTATGGGAGGGCCAATCGCTTCCAAGCCTTACTCCTGAGTCGCCCTTTTTGTCTTAACTGTTCTTGCCTTCTGGCAGCTCTGCAAATGCACACACTGGGAACAGGCTTCCCTTGTTTCTTTGCATTGCTGCTGTCAGATTCTGGAGGCTTCGGAGTCAGCACATAAGTCCCAGATGGCTCTGGCCCCATTTCTCTATTGGACGCAGGACCCTTGTTTGAGTCCTCCCCAGACTCCTGGACTGGCCCATATTCTTTCCCACTATCTGACTCTGCTGCCAGCTCCACAGGTCTCTGGCGGACCACAACACCTCCAGTCAGAACTGAGGGTTTCAGAGTCTCCATTTTAATTTATCCAGTCCTGTGTGGAGGGTTTCCTGCTTTCTCCATGGGCCCTAAGGACAACCCTTGGCTGCCCATTTGAACCTCAGTGTGGAAATTGCTGTATTTTACTCTTTCCTTGCCATTTCTAGGATGACCAAACGCCACTGCACATTTCTGCGCGTCTTGGCAAAGCCGATATAGTCCAGCAGCTGTTACAGCAAGGAGCCTCTGCAAATGCTGCCACAACATCTGGGTATACCCCACTGCACCTTTCAGCACGAGAAGGACATGAAGATGTGGCGTCCGTCCTTTTGGACCATGGGGCATCCTTGAGTATCATTACCAAGGTAAGAATGTTTAAGGAATAGAAAGCAGGCCTTGGATCAGTGTTTCAAAAGTATTGTGGCTGCTCTTTATCCAGGGAGACAACATTATGTTAGAAATTGTTGAGAATATTCATAGCTTAGGTTGTAGGTTTTGGCAGGGGTCTGTTCTCCAAGCTTGCTGTTTAGCTCCCAGATGTTTCATTACCAAACAAGGTAACATCTTCAGTGAAGGTTTTGGGCGAAGTATCTTTTTTGTTTGTATAGGTCCTGGATGGTCAATTGGTCTTGGTTCACTGGTTGACTCACAAGACCCAATGAGTCATAAGATTGATTGTCTCGAGACCAATCTCAAGACTAACTGACCACCCAGGGCCTATATAAACAAACAAGAGATTTCACCTCCAACTGAAGACATTACCTAGCTAGGTAATGAAATGTCTGGGAGCTAAGCAGCAAGCTTGGAAAACAGACCCCCTGCCAAAACAGCATTATGTCTCTGGGAATGGCATTGATTCCAATAGAATTATTGCTCTGCACCAACAATATACCAAACAAGGTCAAGTTGACTGTTTCCATAGGATGCTGAACGAGAAAGATGTAATTTTGGCAAGTAAGGGGTATGTTGTTTTTCTCATGGAAAACCCCACAGATTGAGTGAGTGAGTGAGTGAGTGAGTGAGTGAGTGCTATTAAGTCACAGTTAACTCCTAGCAACCACAGATAGATTGTTCTGCCCAGCCTGGTCTTCAGATTTTCCAACAGAGCCCTCTTTCCTGTCATATTGGAGTTCCTCCACCTTGCAGCTGGTTGTTTTTCTTTCTTTCTACCATTCTCAGAATTTAAAAGCTTCCCCAGAGCTGGTTCTTCACATAATTATCTAGAATATTTTAACTTTAGCCTGATCTTTTGTGCCTTGAGTGAGTATTCTGGATTAATTTGTCCAACAATCCTCTTGTTTGATTTCTTGGCCATTCATGGTATTCTCAGGAGTTTTCTGTACATCAAGAGTTCATCTGTATGCATTTAGGTCCTTAAAAGATGGTAGTGATCTCTAAGTTGGAAGTGTCCCACCATTATCCAAGGAATAATTTGAACTGTTTCTGCAGACCAGATATCATCCTAGGGGCCTTTGATTATTTTTGTTTTCCAGAGAAACTGATATAAACTGATTAGTTTATATCAAAATGGTGCCTTTTGACACAGACTGTGTTATTTTGCTTCTTCAAGAGGAATATTTCAAGTATTGAATTACTGTTGCTGATTTTGAATTTGATGGGAATTAAAGTGATTTCTATTTTGCCTTTTTACCATCCTGCCTAAGTTATATTTCTTTTGCTAATAATGGGAAGGTTCCACTCATAAGATTTGACATTACAAATTTCATCGTCATATACCTGTAGACATGATCCTTATGCTTTCAAAGTTTCTTTGTAACTCAAAGGATTTGAAAGCCATTTCAAAATAAAATACAATCCTTTAATTGGCTTCCTTGTGCATTGTAGAAAGATGGATCCTTGTGTCTCTTGCAAGTCCACATTTGGTTGGGAATGACACTTTCCATTCTGCTGTTAACATGGAAATGCAACCTCTCCAGTTGCTCCTGGGTTCTGCAAAAATGGTTTTTTCCTCAGATAAAACTGTTACTACAAATGTTTATCTTACAGAAAGGATTTACCCCTCTACACGTGGCAGCAAAATATGGCAAAATAGAAGTTGCCAACCTCCTACTTCAGAAAAACGCTTCTCCAGATGCAGCTGGAAAGGTAGGGCAGATGTTGCTGCAACATGGCCCATCAAATGGTGACAGCATCAGGATCCCCCTGGAATACTTCTCCTTTTCCATCACTTCTGTGTGGTATTGCAAAAATTGGTTTCTCCTGAAAAAGAAGTATTGATTTCTTGAGGATATTATTCTATTTCATAATACCTTGATGATTGATTGATTAGATGCCCTCAAGTTGTTTTATTGTTACATATTATTGTATGTAGTGACCACAGATATGGACTTTTCCCCCCAGGACAATCTATCCCTAACTTGTCCTTTCAAGTCTACCAATGGTGGGCTCATGGCCACTCTAAAAGAGTACATCTTCAACCACAATTTGTGGTTGCTCACTTTCTACTAAGATCTTTGATGACATTATTCTGCATAGAAAATGTGGACCACCCATAATATGCACATTAAAAAAAGAATGATCTCTATCAGGCAAAATTTACCAATTTTAGTTTTCATGGCTGCATATGCACATGGGGGTCATTTTAATTAGGTGATGGAAGTCTTGTTTGAAATCGGACTAGACTTTTCTCTGTGAAAGGCTGGTTTGAATGTGTCTATCAAGCGATTTTGGTAAAGAGACATTCCCTGTTAAAGGCTGAAAGTCCAGAGAGGGCTATAACATTAAACTGAAACCCCCCCACAAAAATATCTTAACTTAAGAAGCATGTCAATAAAGTATGAATCAACATTTCTTATCCATAGTCTGTAAGAGATCAGGGATGATAGTTATTCAGGTAGGCAAAGCTGATGTCTTAAAAAGTGTGAAAAACATTCCCATACAAGTCAGTGTTTTGTGTTGTATCTTGTGTTGTGGTTGATCATTTCAAAATCACAGTTAATACCACCATAAACTTCATTAAACCTAGTTTAACATAATTCTTCAAGTGTTTCTGTAAAGTGGGTTTCTAACCATGCCTGTTTGTTCTGCATGTGTTTTTAGAGTGGTTTAACTCCACTGCATGTTGCGGCACATTACGATAATCAGAAAGTGGCACTTCTCCTTTTGGACCAAGGAGCCTCTCCTCACGCTTCTGCAAAGGTACCAATGCCACCGAGTGGGGTGAAGATCCAGCCACCTTTCCATCTTTCCCCTCCTTTGGAAGCCCTGTTGGACCTCCTTTAGTGACACTATAGGCTGATCCAAAGCAGGAGATGAATTAGATTAGGGATGTCCAACTTTGGCAACTTTAAGACTTGTGGGCTTCAACTCATAGAATTCAGAATGACTGGCTGGGGCAAGTCCATAGGTCTTAAAGTTTCCAAGGTTGGGCACCCTCTAGGTTAGATGGTAGGTGACCTTTATCTTGATCATCCACACTAAGGAAGACATGGAGTTGGTAGAGGAGAATTTGACAAAGGGTTGATGCTTTGGGAAGTTCATTCTTCTCCCTTGGATTGCGAACCACAAGGTTAACACGAAGGGCCACCTAAAACTTTCTGATCCAGATGAGATGGGCTTCCGCGCTGTGTCTCTTCTGGACCTGTATTGGAGACTTGCAATGTTCTCTTCTGCCCAGAAACTCCTATGGAGCCTCTAAGCTGTGTTTGTGCTGTCCTTATAGAACATAATTATGAAAACGTAAATTAAATCAGTGGTGTTGTAGTTAACCTATGGCAGCAGTACACGATCCAAATGAGCCTCCCAATTTAGCAAAACGTCCCCATTTTGGTGCTCTGAGGGGACATCAGGAAAGCTTTGGAGTGCCAAAACATAGAGGACTTTATTTTGTTTAAGCGTTAAACAAATTAATTTGTTTAACGCTTTAACACAGATTAATTATGGTGATTGGTAGTCTCAGGAATCTATGGATTGGATGGAGGTGATTACCCTGGCATTGCTATTTGCAGAGCATACAAGGTGAAGTCTTTGTGGTTTACAAGAATGGCAGAAGGAGAGAGAGGGGGAATGGGAGGGAGGGAGGGGAGAGAGAGAGAGAGAGAGAGAGAGAGAGAGAGAGAGAGAGAGAGAG
>BLBF01000016.1:681620-692678 GCA_015471245.1 Laticauda colubrina
AAATAGAATAGAAATAGAATAGAATTAGAATAGAATAGAATAGAATAGAATAGAATAGAATAGAATAGAATAGAATAGAATTCTTTATTGGCCAAGTGTGATTGGACACACAAGGAATTTGTCTTGGTGCAAATGCTCTCAATGTACATAAAAGAAAAGATACGTTCATCAACAGTCAAGAATCATCAGGTACAACACTTAATGACAGTCATAGGATACAATAAGCAATCAAATCATACTAGGAAACAGTCAAGATAGTTCGTAAGGATACAAGCGACAAAGTTACAGTGCTACAGTCACAAGTGGGAGGGGATGGGCAATAAGGAGTGATGAGAAGATTAACAGTAATAGTAGTGCAGACTTTGTAAATAGTTGGACAGAGTTGAGGGAATGATTTGTTTAGCAGTGATGGTTTTCAGGAAAAAACGGTTCTTGTGTCTAGTTGTTCAGGTGTGCAGTGCTCTACAGCGTCAATCACAACAACAAAACAACAACAAAAACAACAACAAAACCACCACAACAACCAGAACAAAAATAAAAAATAAAAACCCAGACTGTGTCGGAGGCCCAACTGCCTACCTGGATGAAGGCAAGCTGTGTGGTCTCCCTGCCCTTCTGCTCAGAGAAAGACCAAGGGTCCATTGTGGACATAATAACAGACAGCCCAGCCAATGAAAGGGTTGCAGCCTTTTTCTCTTGGCAATGGAAAAAAAGTCTGCTCCAGTAATAATTACCTGCCCTTGTCCTCTTATCAAAGGTCAGGAAGCTGATTACCCTGTCATAAAAGTTGGTACGGTAGCCTGCAGTAGCAAAATCCATGGAGGGAAAAGCAGGCAGACAGAGAAGAGAAGAGATCTTACACATAAACTACTACATTTAGGCCCAAATACTTTAGGAAATCAGTTGGGAACTGGAACTGTTTCAAGTCAGCCTTCTTTCTTGAGGAGGAGGTGGTGGTACTTTCAGTTTCTTATTTTCTTATTTTACTGCCTCTTTCCAGCACATTTCAGTAAATCATTTTTTAAAAAGCATTTCTTGAGACCCGGAAGCTCTGGCAATTTAATTAGAAGCCTGTAAAACAAAATAGTCCTAAAGGAAGGGCAGGAGATAGCAAATCTCAAAACTGTTTGGGTCAGAAATGTCGTCTCAAAAATGGGGACGTTGCTGCAACATTTAGGGCTATTTTCATTGCATTCTTTGAATTATTGACCTGGTGCAGAGAATAGCAATCAAGATTTGCTGAGGGGGCCTGATAGTCCAGTACAAGGAGCAGCACTTGGATCTCGGGCCAGATCAGAATGAGAAGGTGTGATCAAAATTGGGTCTCCGTACCTGGAATTCACCTGTAAGAAACCATTTGTGTTGTTGTTGATTGTATTACTAGATGGCATCCCATATACTTTGCCCTCCTGTAAACCAATCCAGAAATTAAATTTCCTCTGCCAAAAATGATGTTCAGTGAAAAAGAACTGTGCTCAAGGGCTGTGTTTGCACACCGTATTTACTAGTGGCTTTCTCTGCAGGGCATATTGAGTTTGTTTAGCATTGCACTTGATTAGGTTCTTGTGAGATACGTTCAAGCTGTTTGGTCACCTTGCCATTCGTTGCATTGTTGAACCCACCAAATGGTGAATTCAATAATCAAGTCAAGTGTAATCTCATTTATTATGTTTCCTTGTTTAGGTGAAAGAAAGAAAATGACAATGAATGGAAAACTAATTCATTTTGTTGTTTCTGTTAAGTCTTATTTGATGCACCAATCAGTTCCATAAAGGAAAGAGTGGAGAGGCTAAGTTAATAGCCAAAATGTTCACATTTTGACTGAATTAAGTTGAAAAAATAAGGACAGGGGAATTGGCTCTGTTTTACGTGCTTTTAATGTTCCCCACATTTTCTGTGCAATCTAAAAGGTTATTTGTTGTTAAAGTAGAAAAGATAGATCAGAATATAATTTTCCCAGAGGACTGCAGACCACATTTTTCTTAAATCTTCTGGATGATCTTAAAATACCTCAAATAAATTTTGGGCAGATTCTCAAACCAGGTTCACGTTCCAAGAGCTGGGATGATGCCAAGGAAGACAACAGCACTTAGTACATAAAAGTGGATGCTTGTTGACTACCTGTTGAGTTGTCTCTAGACCATTGGACCTTCTGTATCCAGAGATGCTGGGCAGGGCTGTGAGAAGGAAATGCTGGTTGGTTTCTCATCCTTGCTTAGCTCTATCAAGCAAAATCTGCTAGCTGGCAGGATCTCAGTAGATCCTGTTGGTTTGTGTCATAGGACGATCACTGTATTTTAAAAACAAAACAGTAGATGCCACCATAAAAATGTGGATATAGTTTGTTATCAAGGGTGCAAGTGATTAAACAGCTCCATACTAAATTGTGTTTAGGAAAAAAGTACTTGTGTCTCAAGGAGGAGGTGTGGGAATGTGTGCAAGCAGGGGCTGGAGGGCTTTTATTTGTGGTGCAATTGTATATCAGAAAAAAATCACATTACCTTGACTCTTTTGTGAACTGTCCCTGTCACGCGTTCCCAGCTCAGTTCTGCTAAATAAGCATCCCTCTAGAAAGGAGAGATAATATTATCTTGATGGAAATGATAAGGCTTAAATTGCCCATGACTTTTAAGGGTAACTGTGATGATCCTGAAAGGTCTGAAGACAGCACTTCCTCCTCCTCAGCATTCTTGATGGAGCAGAACTTTTCTCTCTCTGGGATATCCCCCCCCCCCTTTTTTTTTTTTTAAAAAAAATTGTAATGCAATCCTCAGCCCTACAGAGTAGGTGCGTATGTTCATTGTGACAGGGGCCACACAAAAAAGTCAGCACCCTTGCCATGTGTCCACCTCGGGTTTTCATCTTGCATGTCCTCTAAGTTGCACAGGTGAACATTTCTGGCCAGCCAGGCCTCTCCCATTTTGTGAGTTTTTGTGATAGGATAGTTGTGATGGAACCGTTTAGCTCAGCTTCCTCCTTGCAAGGGGACTTGAATCCAGATCTCGTGGCTCAAAGTCCAGCAGTCCATTTGATCGAGGCAGCATTCCCAGCCTACCAAATTCCACTAATTCAGAAATGGATTAAATATGGCTGCGGCCTTTCTTTGGTGCCCTATTGCAGTCCAGTAGGGATTCATTAAACTGAGTCCATCTGCTTTTTGGCCCAATGCGTTCTCTGAAACCCCTTTTTAAAAACACAAGTGGAGCTACTTTAGACCTTGGTGGGGGTGGAGGAGAAGATTTGGAGATTAAACGCATTACGTTATTCCATTTAGTGCCGTATTAATCACCCTGCCATTCTTTTTTTGCACTTTCCTTTGTCTGGATATAATTTTAGATGGGCTACACTCCATTACATGTTGGGTGCCACTATGGAAACATAAAGATAGTTAATTTCCTCCTGCAGCAATTTGCAAAAGTGAATGCCAAAACCAAGGTGAGATTTTTTTTCCCCCTCTGTCCCTCCTTCTCATCTCTTCTCTCCCTTCCTTTGTGCGGATGGGGATGGGGGTGAGGTTCCTGGAAGGTCTCTTGCAACAGCTACCCTTCACTTTTCTTCTCCTTAGAATGGCTACACGCCCCTGCACCAAGCTGCTCAGCAAGGACACACCCACATCATCAACGTCCTGCTGCAGAACGGGGCATCTCCCAACGAGCTCACGGTGGTAAGAAATTGGGTGGGTGGGGAGAGATTTCTGGGTCCCACTTTTTGGCAGGCTCCTTTCTTGGCTGGTAACTGCTGCTCTTCCGCTTGTGTTCATAATTCTGGGGTCCTCAGAACGGAAGGAGGCAGCTCAATTCTCTGTATATAATCCTGCATGTTGGGGGGGTGGTCAGACTTGTACCGGGGTCTCCTCGTTCTCAAGAAGCAGGTGGCCCTTGGATCATCCTTCACTCCTGCCTGTGGGTGGCTTTCATAGAAGAGCTCAAGAGCGGTCCTCCCTGTCTCATGACAGTTGAGATGCTTTTGCTATCTCGATCACGAGTGTTTTCGTCACCTCTCCGTTCTGCGTGATGCATTTAAAGCACAGGTCCCCAAACTTGGCAACTTTTAAGACTTTATGTACTTCAACTCCCAAGATTCTCCAGCCAGCTATGCTGGCTGGAGAATTCTAGGAGTTGAAGTCCACAAGTCTTAAAGTTGCCAAGCTTGGAGACCTCTGATTTAAAGTATCCCTTTTCTTGGAATTCATAAACTTGGTCACAGATGGAGTGTCGATAACCCCAACTGTCTCTGTTTGCTCTTCAGCAGTTGGTTGTTCAAGCCAGACTTTACTTTTCCATTTGCTTCCCATGGAAACAGCCTCAAACTAACCCTTCCTAGTAGATAGCAGCTAAAAGTTCCTGAAGGGAAGCACATTGGACTTCTAGTTGCCTCTACAGTGGAGAAGTTGCTAGAGTCCCTCTTCTTAGGAAGCTTTTCCTCCTCTAGAATGGGAACACGGCCCTGGCCATTGCCAAACGCCTGGGCTACATTTCTGTCGTCGACACGCTGAAAATAGTAACGGAAGAGACAACGACGACAATTGTAAGTATGGCTACTAGATCCTACCTGTTCCACTACCGGTTTAGTGATCACACACATACATGCGCACCTAACACACATGCACCTAACGCAGGCGCATGTAGCTTTCCACACACCAGCTGAGGCTTGCAGTGCCAATCAGTTGAGAGGATTAAGAAAAGCGCAGAGGGCAGATCCTGCGCTTTTCTCTTCTTTCTCCTCTCAGCTGATTTGAGGCTTTTTTTTCTCCTCTCAGCTGATCGTTGGAGGCCGAACGGGTAGCATATCAATATTGGTCTAAGGTGGATAGACTGCTCTGGCATGCAGCCTAATGCACTTCTAATAAAGGAGAATATTTATAGCTCAGCATTGAAACAAGGGTCTTTGAACTTGGTTACTTTTTTGCAGTTGTTTCATTATCCAAACTAGGAAACATCATCAGGATAATGAAATGTCTGGAAGAAAGGAACCAAGCTGTCAGAGAGCACCAAGGACTGCTCAGATGCATTTCTGTTCCCTTTGTTTCTTTGGTGGCTAAAGGAGGTGGGGTCTTGAACCCCACCCCAGACCTTCCTTATTAGGAAAGCCCAGGGCTGTGGGGTAGATGGGGGGTATAGGGGGGGGGGGGGAGATAAAACTTTCTGAGGAAAGCAAGAAAGTAGCTACCGTAGACTTCCCTGGAAGCAGCCATGTTAGAAACACCCCAATGGGTAGGAGTAGAGTTTGCATCATATTCAGACAGGGGGGGGGGGGGGATGATGGGGGCTGTAGTCTGACCCACCTGGAGAGGATTGGTCCACACAGTGACATTGGCATCCCTTTGAGTATTTGCTGTAATGATAAAATTGAATTGATGATAAAATTGAATTGTCATCCTTCAGTTTCAAGAGACTATGGTATCCTGCTCTGAAAAGAGGTCCTAAAACAGCATCTAGTGTGGCTAAAAAGGCCAATTTGAGAGGGGCAATCCCTTCCACACTGAGGACAGAGACAGTCTGTCTCCTGTCCAGCCCCCGGATTTTGCTGGTTCTAGTACTGTCTCTTTGCTTCAGCCTGCCAAACGAGTGTCTCTTCTTCGAATTGGAGAAGGCCATGCTGCGTCTGTAGCCTCCAAGCTGAACGATCAGAGGTCAAGGCTTCCCAGCTGTTGATGTCCATTCCCAAGGCCTTTAGATCCCCCTTGCAGAGCTCCTTATATTGCAGCCGTGGTCTCCTTCTTGGGGGCTTTCCCGGCATTAATTCTCTATACAGGAGATCTTTCGGAATCCGCCCATCAGCCATTCTCATGACATGCCCAAGCCAGCGTAGACATCGCTCTTTCAATAGTGTATACGTGCTAGAAATTCTGATGATAAAATAGGCACATGAAATACTACAAGGGATCAGGGGGAAACTCACTTTATTTCATGTAGATTATTAATACAGGAATTTCTGGAGAACGTTACTGATAATTTTAAATTGAACCGATGTTTCTTCTTTCCTTTTTAACAGACGGTCACAGAAAAACATAAAATGAATGTTCCAGAAACCATGAATGAAGTTTTGGACATGTCGGATGATGAAGGTATTTGGAAGAGAAGACAGTGTTCGTTGTGCATGAAAGATACTATTATTAAGAAGACCCCCTTTCTGTGGGGTTTTCTATTACAATTGCTATGATAAATTGTTTCCTTGGATTTGTAAAATGAACCTAACATTTTATTCACTTGAATTGTACAGCATGTAAAGTGAATGTCCCTGAAATTCTCAGCGAAGGTGAATATATTTCAGACGCTGAAGAAGGTATTTCTGGCGCCTTTTCTCTCCGAGTTGCAGTGGACTCTGCCCTTCAGAGTTTCCACTTTTTCTCCTAACAAGCCGCCTATCAAAGCTGCATATACATTACAGTTTGTACTTCCAGTGCAAAGCCAACAGGGCTGCTTTGCCCCTTTCCCTTCGCCCAGGCAGCTGAACCTGCCTTGACCTTGGTTAAGCCTTTCCCCCCCTCTGCCTGTTGGAGGATGAAGTTTTAGAAGAAGGAGCTTCTTCTGGGCATGCAAGAATCTAGCATGGTTGTCCTCCATTTGTGGGCCCAAGAAATGTGGTGGCCCCAGACAGTAGAGCTGTTTTTCCCCCCTTCCATTGCACAGATTTATTCAGAGCTGAAGTTCCAACCAGCATCAGCATACCTGTGTGAACAGAAAACAGAGAGGTTTGGGCTGTATCTGAGTGTTTGGGCATGCATCTTCAGACTGAAGTGCTAATTGCCTCCTACCATAATATAGGAGTAGAATAATAAATCCTACAATAATGATCTGTTTTGGGAAATGATTGGCTGGTCCCAGTTTTGCAATTACTTTGTATTTTAGAGAAGCATGTCAAGAACAATAGTACTTGCTGTGTTTGTGCGTAGTTATGAAGAGAAGAGCCCCATTCAGTGACATTCCTCATTCTGTCAATAGCAAAGAGTACAAGTGACTTCATCCCACCTTTCAACACCGGCAGGTTCTTAAGCATAGAATAGATGCAACGTGCTTAACTCACCCAGAATTTTAACCCTGATCCAACTCTTGTCACATTATCTTGGATTGTCCAAGAATCCAGTGCATCTTTTACTGTGGGAAATTCCTTATTAAGATGTCAACAGAAACTTTGTACCCAAAGGGCGTGGTCTGCCAACAAAAAACATAAAAGCAATTGACTGCTTTTATCTTAGTGGCTAAAATCCCGAAACAATTGGAGTGACATTGTAGGGTTTTTTGGGGGTGAAAAGTACTAGCCATACACACTTATGTATATGCAGCAAACTCCTCTTTCACTAACATTGTCAATTCTCTTTAGCCAGTAGAGCGCCTTCATGACCTCTTACCTGCCTTAATGACTGCAGTTATTCAATATAACCTTCTGATTTGGTTCAGCTCCCTTTCCTTACTCTGTTAATCATATTGTCATTAATCTTCTTGGGACATTCTCTTGTGGGGTTGTTGCTTTTTTGTCAAATTAAGAGTTTCTATTTTATTGTATTAATCAGACCTATAAATATAAGAGATGTATATTTTAAGCAGACTGTCTTTATGGAGGAAAAGTACACAAATCTTTCATTCTAGGGTTCATGAAAGGGTTCATGGATGGATGGATGGATGGATGGGCTATTTTTAACTTTGCTGCATATTCTGAGATATTGGTTTGAAATAGTTGAGACAGAGAACCTAAAGCAGAAAGTGACTTACATAGTTGTTCTTGTTTTTGAGGTCTGAAGTTGGTGTTGGTTAAATTTCATTAAGAACAGAAGCATCTTCTCTATAGCTGTCCATTGTCAATTGCAGGTGATTTATTAATTGATTCCTTGGTTATCACATTGCAAGCCATCTTAAGCCATTAATGTAAGGTGATTGAGGCAACATTGATAGGACAGAGAATTGAGTTGTAAAGTTGAGTTGAGTTTTAAAGAGATAAATGTATATTTTGATGAATAACTAAATGCATTTTGGATTTTGGAATGACAAGGAAATATTATTTGGCCGTCAGCCCAACCTTGGTTCTTACTTCTGCCCTGTGCAAAACCTGTTCAGCCTGTATATTTGCAAACAAATGTATTAAAGGCCTCCCAACAACAGGAAGAGAAACCCTGAGTTCCCAATCCTGGGAGAATATGAAAAACAAAACAACACTTACTACATGCCACGTCTATAATACATAATAATACTTGGCTGTGTTTGCCTTAGAACCACAGAGAAAGTAGACTGGTTGGTGAGCAAGATGCCGATCTCTTGCAGAGCAAGAATACCACAACACAACGAGGAAAAACAGTGTCAATTGTTTCTGTTAGTATTTTTTTTAGTATTTTAGTATTTGATTTGTCAATTGCTTACAAGATACAGGTATAAGAATAAATATAGTTTTGAATACTTAGATAGATATATACTTATAAGAAAAATAAAAGAAACAATAGGACAGGGACGATAGGCATGATTGGTGCGCTTATGCACGCCTCCTACAGGCCTCTTAGGAAGGAGTTGAGGTCAATAGTAGACAGTCTAAGGTTAAAGTTTTTGGGGTTTGGGGAAGAAACCACAGAGTCAGGTAGAGTATTCCAGACTTTGATCACTCTGTTGCTGAGGTCGTATTTTCTGCAGCCAAGTTTGGTGCGGTTAACCTTGAGTTTGTATCTATTGTTTGCTCTTGTATTGTTATGATTGAAGCTGAAGTATTCATTTGCAGGTAGGGCATTGCAATGTATTTTATATAAATTTTATTTTATATACTATATTTAGATCGGACCGGAAGCAGAGTAGTTCTAGGTTTTCTAGGTTTAGAGTTTCAAGTCTGGTGGCATCAGGTATTTTGCAATGAGTAGAGGAGCAGAGAACTTTTCTTGTGAAATATTTCTGGACTTTTTCAGTTGTGTTAATATCAGATACATGATATGGGTTCCAGAGTGATGAGCTGTATTCAAGTATAGGTCTAGCAAATGTTTTGTATGCTCTGGTTAGTAGTGTGATATTACCAGAGAAGAAGCTGCATAGGATTGGATTAAGAACTCTTAATGCCTTTTTGTAGTAATGTAGTTACAGTGGGCTCTAGCACTTAGATCATTTGAGATGAGTACTCCAAGGTCCTTGACAAAGTTTGGATCCTCAACAAGGTCTTGACTATTTAGCTTGTATTTTATTTTCTGATTTTTTTCTGCCAGTATGTAGGACAGAGCATTTATTTGTTGAGATTTGAAGTTGCCATTTGTTTGACTATTCTGATACATAATCAAGGTCTTTTTGGAGGGTAGTAGTATTGTCTGTGGTGTTGAGTAGCTTTACATCATCAGCAAAGAGAACACAGTTGCTCTTGATATGATCACAGAGGTCATTTATGTAGAGTATGAAAAGAGTTGGTCCTAAAACATTGCCTTGGGGGACACCACTGTTGACAGGTACAGAATTTGATAGGATGCTCCCAATTTTGACCATTTGTTGTCTGTTTGACAGGAATGCCTCTATCCAGTTATGCAGGTGTCCAGAGATACCATAAGATTTTAGTTTTAGGAGTAGTTTGTCGTGTATCACTGAATCAAAGGCTTTACAGAAATCTATGCAGATTGCGTCTATTGCTTTGCCCTGATCAAGTTGTGCAGTCCATAAGTTTTTGTAGTGTTAAGAGTTGCAGATTACAGTTTTTACAGCAGGAAGCTTTTCATTTTTGCTCAGATCATTCTTCATGATTTTGGAGTATCCATCTTTAGTGCCTGCTGAAAGAGGGGGTAAAAGTCAAGACTTAAAGAAGTAAAGGGCAGCTTCTGGTGAACTCATGGACACATTTTGGGAGTTTCATAGCAGAATGAAAGGGATTGGCTGTGGGTGTCTTCTAGACTTCTTTCTCAGTCTATGGTCCAATGTAGAGAGAGTATAGTCCTGGGATTTCCTGGTTGGCTTTCCATTTAAGCATGAACCAAGTCCAATCTTGCTTAGCTTCTTTTTCCTTAAATTGCTGTTCCATGCTGGGAACAGAAGAGATAGTAGTGCAAAATAGTCCCACAGGGGTCTCATTATGTGAAAGGTAAAGCACTAAGACCCAAGGTTCTTTTTAAGTAAAGCTAGAGATATACGTTGTGGCAAGAAGGACAGAATGTTGTCGCGAGTCTAGTTTCCTGTTAAATCCACTAAGTGCCCACTACTTTTTCTCATATTGATGAATTTCAATAAATAACCCAGTTACAGTGGCTGCATTATTAGAAAGATCCAGTTAGGGACAGAGAAATCAGAGAAAACTGGCTTCGTGCTGTCCTTTATTCTTAGAGTTTCCCCGTCTAAGTCAACAAGGCTTCAACTTCCCAGTGGCTCCTCCTCCAATTCCTAGTCAGTTCCAACCTGGCTGGATTACCTGAGATCTGTCAAGATCAAGTGGGTATGAGCTATGGAGAAAACTTCTGCTCCCCCCAGTTATCTCCATGGGGATGGCAGATGTTCAGTGGCTTCACAGATTTAGCAAAACTGAAAACCTATAACATGCAGTTGTTTTTTTTATCTTTTTGTTTTTGCAAGGAAAATTCTAATCCTGCTCTTGAACATACTTTGGGAAAGCCAAGTCCACCATGTTTTCTGTGTGCATTTGCCACAGGAACCAAACCGAGCACCAATCCCTTTTTGTCAGGAAAACTCTGACCCTGTTTGTATCTCAAAAGACCCAAAATACTGTAGGCTTTAGGAAAGTGGAAGGGAGAAGCTAGAATGAGGGTGCCCTTGGCAATCAGTCCATTTTTTTTTTCATTCATCCAGCCAACCAGAAAAGGAAGAAAGACCTTTTAAATAAACTGAGAGCGCTGGACCAGAGGTGGAAAGCTAGAAGAGTGTCAAAGGCTCAAAGCCAGAGGTCTCCAAACTTGGCAACTTTAAGACTAAGGATGAGCAAATGTATATATATATATGTGTGTGTGTGTGTGTGTGTATGTGTGTGTGTGTATATATGGTATTCAGCTTTGCTTGGGTATTTTCCCACGTCATTATAGTTGTGCTGTTAAAGTTGTAGCAACGTTTCGGCAGAATCTCATCTGCCATCATCAGAAGAAGCCTGAATACCATACAT
>BLBF01000016.1:692688-758829 GCA_015471245.1 Laticauda colubrina
GTACTTACATGTGTGCTGCTCAGCTTCCTTCGGGTATTATCCCACGTTATTGTAGTTCTGTTAAAGTTGTAGCAACGTTTCAGCAGAATCTCATCTGCCATCATCAGGCTTCATATATATATATGAATATATATATATATATATATATATATATATATATTATATATATATAACAACTCCACTATGTTCAATGTTTTTTATGTGTTATGTTTAATAAAAATTAAAAAAAAGAAGCCTTGTGGACTTCTGGGAGCTGAGGTCCACAAAGTCTTAAGATTGGCAAGTTTGGGTACCCCCTGCTCTCAGCCTACGCCATACTTTCTCCTGCTCCCCTTGAGACCACACCTGGTGTTTTCAGTCCCAGGTGCCTCAGTCCTCTCACTTTCCTGGCTTGCCTGCCAGGGGAGAATTGCCAGCTGTGTTTAATGATTAGCCAAAGCCGTTTGTAATCTCTTGGCCCAGGGAGGAGACACAAACAGATCCCAGAAGCCTTTCCTTCCCCACCCAGGGGTGGATCAAGGCCCACTGGTGCCCCTCAGCACTGACACCTCCTTTGTACATAACTATACAAAGGAAGCCATATCCTCAAACTTTGTCGTGCCTCCTTTCGGGCCTAGAGCCCGAAGTGGCTGCTGCTTCAGGGTTGTGAATGCACCAGCCACACTGTCCCCACCGAAAGGGATCTGTGGGAATCCTCCGACCTGGGCAAACCCCATTCCAGGCACCCTCTTTCCCTCAGCTGTTCGTCCCCGCCCCCACAGCCCCTGAGAGGGCTGAGGGGCCTTTTTGTTGGATTCCCGCCTGTCCCAGCCAGGCCTGCAGGCTGAGCCCGGGAGTGAGTTTCAAGTTACAGGCGAAGGGGAGGGCGAAGCCGCCCCGACACCCAAGCGGTGCCCGCATCATTTCCATACAAATCGCTGGCTTGCCGGCTTGCCCGCCTGCCCGCCCCCGGGGTGCCGCTTCGCTGCCTGGTCCTTCCCGCCCGCCCGCCCGCGTCGGAAGAATGCCAGGAGGAGGCGGCGGCGGGCGGGCTGGTTCGGGGGCCGCCTCCCTCCGGCAGCTGCTCTCCGCTTAGAGAGGTTTCGGGGAGCAGCCCGCCGGGGGAGGCCGGGAAGAGGAAGGCGGCGGTGGCGGCGGCGCCCGGGTCCCCAGCGCACGTGCGGGACGCAGCTTGGGCCGGCCGGAAAGCGAGGAGCGTTCCCTCCCCACAGCCGATGCTGCTTTGGCGGCTGAGGAACAACCGCGGCAGCAGAAGCGGCGCTTGGAACTCGTGGGGCCGGCCGCGGGCCGAGAAGACCCGGAGGCTGAGGACGAGGCGGGCGGAGATGGCTTTCCAAGGCAGTAAGAGAGCCCGCGTGGCTCCCCTCAGGGGAGACGGATAAGCGGGGAGCTCTCCAAGGGGATCTGCTTCAAGCAGAAGGGGGAGAAAGTTGATCCTTTTACATTGTTGCTGTCGGGGTGGGGAGTGGGGGAAAAAAGAAGGTATTTTTAGCCTGTCCTGGAGAGTGAAAAGCGGGACTCCGGTCAGGCTGTTCAAAAACACCGCCTCCCCCCCCCCTTGCGTGTGGAGCGGGCCTCGTTCAGCCCCCGTTGGGAGGCCTCCCAGGGCGACTCCGACTTGTACCTCACGGGTGTTAAGTCACCTCAGGCGCATCCAAACCACCCCCCCAGGAAGGATAGTTTGAGCTCTTTGATTTAAGCGGAGGGGGAACATTTGTGAGGGGCGTTCATTTCAGGCTGTCTTTGTTGCGGGTGGAAGGTGGCCTTGACGGGGGCGGCACAAAGGGGGGGGGGGGGGAGAGAGAGGTTAAGTCAGGGGGGAGGGAAACCCCTGCCGCCTCGGCTTGCCTTCTGGTTCACTGCAGCCTCAGGGCTGGGCTGGTGGGATTGAAGGCAGGGGTCCCCAAAACTTGGCAGCTTTGAAGACTTACAGGGCCCTCACAATCCGGACATAAACTCTTTCAACTCCTGCCCTCAAAACGACGCTATGGAGCCCTGCAACACCCGAACAACTTGACACAAGGGTGGTTTTTTCCTGAATGCCCTCCCTCTGCTAAACAAATCTTTCCCTCAGCGCTGTCCAACTATGTACAAAGTCTGCACTACTATTACTGTTAATCTTCTCATCACTCCTTATTGCCCACCCCTTCCCGCTTGGGACTGGAGGACTGTAACTTTGTCGCCTGTCTCCTTGCGGTCTATCTTGGCTGTTTTCCTCCTATGATTTGATTGCTTATTGCACCCTATGACGATCATTAAGTGTTGTACGTGATGATTCTTGAGTCTGGACGAATGTCTCTTTTCTTTTTATGTCCACTGAGAGCATTTGCACCAAGACAAATTGCTGGTGTGTCCAATCACACTTGGCCAATAAAAGAATTCTGTTTCTATTCTACTCTATTCCTATTCTATTCTTACTACCACCCATGGGGGAAATGTAAAAAAAACACAAAAGATGTTTTGGCACAGGATTGGGAAATGGCTGGAAAAAAAATGATGGGATTGAAAATAGACCATAGACCAGAATGTTTATTATTGGGAATTGCATATATAATATAATATATATAATAAGGAAGAATTATGTTTGATAATGCACGTCATCACTGTGGCAAGAATGGTATTTGCGCAGGAGAAAGAGAAAGAAAATTCCTAGTGAAGATGAAGTAATAAATAAAATTCTGACGCCGCTGAAATGGATAGGCATAACACTAGAGATGAAAAATAAGGATGAATCAGAATATTATATAATTTGGAATAGATTTTACGATTGGTGGGGACAGAAAGGAAGGGGTTAAGAATGAAAAGACCTGTTGAGAGGACATCATGAGACTTGAGGCCCTGTCCCACTGCACTTACGGATGCAAAGAGGATGTAAAACGTTAAAAAAAGCTTGCCATCCGTTGGAAAACGCTATGCATCCGTTGTGTACTCACTGCATACGTGTTTCATATACTCTATCCGTCGAGCATCCGTCCACTGAGTTTTCATCCGTCCAAGAAGTTTTGAGCTGCACAAAACTTTGTGAACGGATGAACTTTCTGCCGTGTACGATGTAAATCCGTGACATACGAGCAATAACCGTTCTATGTCCGTTTATCATCTGTTAAACGTCCGCTGTATCCTCTCTGCATCCTCTGGGCATCCACGCAACTCACATCCGCTGCAGCTGAAAACGGAAAGAAGTAGGAAAGAAAGGGTACATGGAACGTCTACACAGCGTTAGTAGCACGGAAATAGAAAGGATGCGCAGGGAACGGTTTGCATCTGATATACATCCGCGCGGCATCCCCTTTCTTTCCTTTAGGCGTCCGTGATGCATCTGCTTCATCCGCTATAAGTCCACTTTGCAATTCTCCCCCGAACCCCCTCGGAGGTATCATCATCTTCCATCCGTTAGGCTTCCGATGAACATCTGTTTAACATCCCCGCTACATGCTACCCACGTCCGTTCTTTTCCGTTCTGTTTATGCAAATTTTCGCCACTTTTTGAAGCGGATGACAACGGATGGAGCCACCCCTGAAATTTTACTCGTCCGCTGTGTCCTTTATGCATACGTTTTGCGTCCGTCGGCCAGTGGAACCAGGCCTTTAATAATACCAAGAATGTTGGAAGATATAAGTAAGAATGAGCAAATGTGTGTGTGTGTTGTGTGTGTATAAATGTATATAAGATTTATATTCTACTATATTTCACGAGAATGATGACAAAAAGTTATGTCAAAAAACTCCACCATGTTCAATGTTCTTTATGTGTTACGTTTAATAAATTTTTTAAAAAAAGAAGTCTTGTGGACTTCAACTCCCAGAATTCTGGGAATTGAAGTCCACGGGTCTTAAAGTTGCCAAGTTTGGAGACCTCTGATTTAAGGCCACAAACAGCCCTAGGAGAGAGATTAAAGCCCATTGCTACTTTACATGGGTGGCTGCTTAAATGGGATAGTTTGCTTACGTGGTTTTCGAGCACGGTTTATAAACTGGTCTTTATCTGGATTATAATACTGAGGGAAGGGCAAATGCCTTAAAGTAAATTCAAGTACGATAGCTTCCATATTTTGTTTTCAAAAAGCAAATTCCTAGTAGTTGAAGTGTAGGATGAGAGCGGTATCTGTATCTGAGCCATATTTACAAGGAAGAACTTCTGTTTGTTCTGTCCTCCTCACATGAAAATCAAGGAAAAGTGAGGTGGCATTTCATTTTTCTCACTATGCACCTCCCAGGTTGCTGTGAATTTCACTTCCACAAACCAGGATGCAAAAATGTCATCTTCTGCCCCATAGATGGATCTGGTCTCTTCCCTGTCTCTGACAGGCAGGGTAGTCAATAGAAGGGGAACCAAGTGGAGAGTTTCTTCTCCCTAAAACAAGCCAGGTTTATTCCCTGTCTGTCCATAGCCTGAGGGACCCTATATATATGCCTTGTTGGCTGGCTGCATCCAGCAAGGGTTTTTCTTCTTTTCTGGTTGGAGACCCAGGTCTTTGCTAAAATCTGGTTCTTCCTGGTCTGTGTCGCTCAGAGGTGTCTGTACCTCAAATAAAACAGCTTAAGCTCTGAATGTGAATCCAGCTTTGGTCTGCCCTGCCTTTCTTGGACCAAGCTGGACTTCCCACCTTGGGACTGATTTACAGACATCCACCTTCTTTTGCCTTGTTCCCCAGAAAGACAAGGGACTTGATCATATCTTTACCTCACTGTGGATTCTTTGTGGCTGAATAAAATATAGAGACATCTCCCATTCTCCCCAGTTCAGCCTGAAGCCACTTGGAATTCTAGGTTGTTTCTTTTGGTCACCCTCTCCCTTTCTCTCAAACTGGAGTCTCCATCCTTGGCAACTTTCAGACTTGTGGACTTCAACTCCCAGAATTCCTCTCCCAGCAGAATTCTGGGAGTTGAAGTCCACAAGTCTGAAAGTTGGTTGCCAAGGTTGGAGATCCCTGCTCTAAAATGTCCCCAGCAGGAGCTCCTGGAAAATAATAAGAGAGTTACGATTCAAAGTGAGGAGAGGGTGGACGAAGGAAACTTTAAGTGATTAAATAAGATTACAGAGCAGAGCGGATGGCCCACCACAAATCTCTACATAAAGTTACACCCAGAATCTGAATCAGGAAAGAAAAACTCCCCAACCATTTCTGTGGTTGGCACCAAATTGGACTTCCAGTGCTTGAGTTAAAAGCAGTGTGGACAGGGCTGGGGAGGGGAGGGAAGGGAGGTAGAGGGCAGACTAGGAGAGAGGGACGCAGAAGGGGTTCCTGTGAAAAGCCAAATTTTGAAGAGAGGGAGATGCTTGCTGGTTTTTGAGCCCCCATAACGCTGGGCTACTGTATGGGCAAAACAGACTTGTGACTGTCCTAGGGGATGTTCACTTCATTGAAAAGTGATCACACTGGAAAAATAATAATTAAAAAAAGCGGGTTGCTCAGCTCTCCTGAATCGAGATGAGATTAACAGCTGGATTCTTTTCTCTACTTGTGGGGAGGTACCAGCCTAAGAGAGAGATTCTCAGGCAATTAATATTTCTAAGCTTACCCTTCAGGGCACAGATAATAGACAGGGAGAGGAGGGATGAAAGGAAAGAGTTGGTTTTAAAGGCCCTTGGATTTGGGCTGAGCATCTGAAGGCCGAGAAGCCACAGCAGATCACCTTCTGAGCAGTCGTGGGATTCTACCTTGGTCGCTACCGCTACCGGTTCGGTGGATGATTGCGCATACATGTGCGCCCCTAACATGCGCGCACGCCCCTAACACACCAATCATCTGAGAGGATGAAGAAACAACAAGCTAGGAGCAACCTCCCTCCCACCCGTGCACTTGTCGCTTCTTTTATCCTCTCAGCTGATTGTGGGAGGGACGGGTTCAGCTGTACTGGTAGGTTTTTGTTTTTTTTACTACTGATTTGGCTGAACCGGTAGGGTTTTTTTTTTACTACCAGTTGGGCTGAATCAGGCCGAACCAGTAAATATACTGCCACTGCTTCTGAGGCTGTCAGAAAGCAGCTTCCCAGCTGTCTCCCTGTTGCGAGTTCAGATGAAATGTGATCCAGGGATCCCTTTGCCTTGATTAGATGTTCTGGATATCACCTGTTTGTCTTTCTTTTTTTTTTTTAAAAAAAAAAGGCTGTTGTTGAAGATGGTGATTAATCCATGAGATAACATTGGGGTCAATCTCATCCATGAGATGCATAATGCCCTCTGCTTTGGCATGTATACAGAGAAGGGCTCCTGTTGATGCTTCAGTATGTATGAACCCATGAGGGAGGATTTCTCTCTTTTTTTTTAACAAGGAAGAAACAGATAATGGTTGATGTTTATCACCCTTCAGCAGGCCAAACTCTCTCTGTGTGTATGTATGTGGTTTTGTGTGACTTTTATTTCCTAGCAAGGTTGTTAAAACAGTGGGCATCCCACTATTTTGGATATGTTCCTGAATTCCCCTTTTTTTTGCTGGCAGGTGAAGATGCAATGACGGGTGATACGGACAAGTATCTCGGACCCCAGGATCTCAAAGAATTAGGGGATGATTCTCTGCCTGCCGAAGGCTACGTGGGCTTCAGTCTGGGAGCCCGGTCTGCCAGGTACGAGCATGCTCTCCTTGTAAGCATCTTCTTCCAGGAAACCTCTTTCTGCAGAAGTCCATTCAAGTCCCATAAAGTCACTGCCTGGTTGCTGCCAGCCTTTCAGTGATGCCTTCATTCAGAGGTCCCCAAACTTGGCAACTTTAAGACTTGTGGACTTCAACTCCCAAAATACTGGGAGTTGAAGTCCACAAGTCTTAAAATTGCTGAGTTTGGAGACCTCTGCCTTCATTATTTGCATTCATCTCTGCTCTGCCTTCCATAAGAGTTCTGCTATGGCAAAAGAGTACCTCTAGAATCCATCGTTTCCCTTCCACTACATTCAATAGGCTCATTCATTGATTCAGGTGAATGAATCCCCACTTCTCCTTGGTACCTGCTCACACCCCAGATCTACCAGAGGTTTCCTTTGGAAACAGAGGAGAGCTTTGTGTGTGACTCCCATAGCTGAGCCACCATTTCGACAAGTCCACAGAAAAACTGGTTGGTCAGATGCCTCTGAGGTCATTTGATGGTTAATGGCTTCCTTTCCCCCCTCAAAAGAATGCATTATCATTCCCATGGATCACGGTCACTCTGTCCATTTGTTTGCCAGTTGCTGCCTCGGTGCCAGAGCCCTTTGCCAGCTTTTGTTTTGAGAGGAATGCGCAGGGAGGAAAATGGGTCATGGGCTGCCCTCTTTGCCATGGCAGGATAAAGCCAAAAGCTCATTTTAGCGAGGGCATCTTCCAATTTGCGAGCCTTGAAACATATAAAGCCATCATTTTGGAGATGATTTCGGGGGGGGGGGGAGAGGAGTCAGTTTACAGGCAGTGAGATTGTTGTGAGGCTAATAATTAAACCTCCTGAGCTCAGCCCCAGGACATTTTCCTATAGCTTAATGATTGCTTGTAGAAGGTCCTTTCATTATTGGACAGCGAGTGGCATCTCCCCCAAGGCACAGTGTGTATAGGAGTGAATTTTGGGAATTGTTTCTGGGTCTGCCTTGGTCCAGGATCATGTGACCCCACTTAACCCTTTAGATTCTTCCTTCATGAGAAACCTTTTGAATTATGGAAATCATTTATTCCAGTGTTTCTCAAGCTTTCCAACTTGCAAGATGTGTGCACTGGCTGTGGAATTCTGGGACTTGAAGTCCACCGACCTGAAAGTTGCCGAGTTTGAGAAACACTGATTTATTCAATCATATGTGAGTTCAGCATTGCACAACTCTGCCAGATAGATAGAAGTCTTTTGGATGTTACAGCCTTCCCAGATTTCTTATCCAAATAGCATTACATTCCACTGGTGGCATTATTATTCGGGTTCTTATTCCACAAAATGTAAACTGTGGCTTTAGTTGTTTAACAAAGAATATCTCAGTATTAAGCGAATGAATAGCACTTATTGGAAGAAAAGAAAGAATGAATATATGCACACATCTCAAAGATATTTATGGAATGTTAATCTGTCACTTCCCTATCCTTCCTCCCTTAGGATCCAAGTTGCTTAGCTGACTTTATTGTTTTTTGGTAGAATCTCAAATTTTAACTGGTTCAGCTAAGATGAGCACAACAGCAGTAAAACAATTCTTTATAGAAACACTCAGCAACAAATGCAAATTGTGGTCAGAACCATTTAAAGCAAGAGCAAATATCATGATGTCACTAAGATTACAGAAAATAGATGAATCTTGAGGTTTTCTTAATGTCCTAACTGCTAAAGTGGACTTCCAATAGTCCACTTTTATTTCAGAGTTGCAGAGCTGCTATACTAAAGCCTTTTAAATCTTGTTCCTGTTAATTTGCATTTTAAATTGGCTTTACAAGTATGCTGGCTGAAACGAACTTTGATAGAATATAAGTATTGCATGAATTTCTTGTATCTCTTCTATCAGCACTCAAGCAGAAGTGTTGGGACCTTGCACAGAGAGTTTGGAAAACCTCTTGACTGGAAACCTCACAAGATTTCAGGTTTCTCCAGAAAAGTCTAGAGCTACCTTTGCCCATTGGCTTTCCTGATGGCTTTGGGATGCAATTGACCCAATTTTTATTGACATAAAAATAATGTATTGGGACTGTCAAGGAGAGCACAGCCCACCTAAAACCTGTTGCAACCCCCTAAGAGCAGCTCATAAGGATACCGTGCTAAGAACTGCCTAACAGTTTCATGGCAAGTGGTATATATCTTAAATGCATCATTCATTAATAATGAGGTCATGCTGTTCTCTTTTAGCCCTTTCTCTGTGTAAGTTATATGTCAGGACTCTCATAAAAGGTTTTGCCATAAAGATAGGCTAGAAAGAAGGTGGGAATGTAGTTTAGGAAGAGGCATGTTAATGCTATTTGGCATTGAAAAGGTTTTGCTCAGAAGATCAGATCAGAAACGACTAGATCTCTGCTAGGTTTCGTCAGTAGTGACCTTATCAGTTCATCATTCTCGCAGCTAAACCACCTCTGAGTAATTAACCTCCCCCGAGGCTTAACCACCAAACCCAATTTTGGCAGCATCAAAAATAGACCTTTGCATAGATGCATGAAATCTTCATGCCGCTGGCCATGGGGGCTCAGTCCAGGGGGACTTGTGGTTGAGCAGCATCTGCTGGCTACTACTTTTCCAGCCTGGGTTGAGAGCTGTTCCTATCATCCCACAGGAACCAAAAACAGGACAGGAGGTTATAGTAGGCTAGAAGTTGTCCATGTAGCCAAATGACATTGATTCCCATTGGAAGTTCTCCAGGATCACTAGCAGAGTGTCTTCCCATCTTCTCTTACCTAAAGTTTCTTGAACAGAGTTTTTATGTAGCTAGCTACCCAGAGTTCTTTTTAATAGATGGGCAGCTACATAATTTCTTTAATAAATAAATCATTAAAACCAAAGAATTTTCTCTCCCCCCCCCCCCCCCCAATTTGGTGGCTATGTCATCCAGCTCTGGCATTGTGCTTTTTTCCCCACTGATTCTTTGCTTTCTATTTCTCCTCCTTTTTTCTTCTTTTCCCTTTTCCCTTGTATATTTCTAAACCTAGTCCTAAGGTCAGGTAAGGAAGCATGGCCGCAGCTTGGTAATGTTTCTCTGATTTTGCTCTTTCTCATTCTTCTGCTTGCTTGTGGTTTTTTTGAGTTAGCATCTTTTTTTTTTTTTTTTGAGTTAGCATATCATGGCTACTCAGTTAAATAATGCTGTTTTCATGACTGCAGTGAAATGCCCGGGGTGGGTGGGTGGGTTATAGTGCTTAATGGCTTGATAAGATAGATGGCTGTAATAATCCACCAGAATTTCTTGTTCAAGATGGTAATCAACCCACCAGATAAACATTCTAAAAGCGATGGGGTTTTGTAGAAATTTGGGAAGATTTACTCAGAAGTGCACAGTGCATGTCATTGTCATATGCTGTTAAGCCACTTATGCATTCTTACCTTTTTTTTTTAAGTTAGCCCCAAGACATTCTTTTGCTTGTTGAATGCATATTATTTGACCCTTTCTTTTTTTCTCCCTTGCAACAGTAATCATTTTTTTAAAACGTGGCATGTCATCTAACGTTTGCTCGATGCAACTTCCAGGATTAAAACATCAGAACTAAGTGCGTAGCCTTTCTTTTGGTGGATTCCAGTTGTTTTCCTCCAAACTTCAGGAGAACAGGCTAGGTTGACATGTTCATCCCATTGAATCCCTTGCATACAACGAAGAGACAATCTTAACCAGGAGAGTGGACTTGGAGCAGGGGTGGGATGCAAACATTTTTACTACCGGTTCTGTGGGCGTGGCTAGGTGGGAATGGTCATGGTGGGCATAGCTTCTTTTTCTTGTGCAGCACCCCCACCACTGTGTTCCATGTTGTTGTTGTTTTTTGCCTCCTGGGCCTCAGGGAAGCCTTCTGGCGGGGCATTTTGCTCCCAGGAGATTTCTCTGAGGCCCAAGAAGGCAAAAAATGGAGTACCCTCCCATGCCCCTTTTTGTCTTCTGGGCCTCAGGGAAGCCTCCTGGGTGAAGCAGTAAGGCAGCAAGAAGGATCTTGGAACAGCTGATCGCTGGGAGGAAAAAAAAAAGAAATACTGGTCCAGCCATACCGGTAGCTGTTTTTTTACTACTGGTTCAGTCGAACAGTTCAACCAAACCAGGCCAAACCGGTAGAATCCAACCACTGACTTGGATGTCCCGCTTCTGCCTCTTACTTCACTCCATTGTCCACTGAGCTAAGCTTTTGGATTCTCTGCTTATAAAGGGCAGCCTCCTAATCTTAACCCTGGAATTTGAACCAGTTAGCCTCTGGAAGGATGGCCCGTGACCTCTCCTTTGTTGCTGATGGCCAGTTAATCTGAAAGGCCTGAGGTTGGAATGAGCTTCCTTTGAGCAACTGCTTTTCCTTGTTGTGGTACCCTGGAAGTGGAAGTCCCAAGTGTGCTTCAAGTTCACAGCCAGTCATCAGAGATGGAGGATCCTCTTAAGGTTCGGGCAGTCAGTTCTTAAGGTGGGCGCTTCCCCTTCGAAGGATGCCAGTGTAGACCAGGTAGCCCCTCTGAGAACTAAATCCTTCAAAACAACATGGAAGATTCTCAATAAAATGGATGAGTTAAACTTCAGAATAGAGCAGTCTTAATTAATGGGGAAATGGTTTTTTTTTCTATGTTAATCAAAATATTTCTAAATCATTCCTTCTTTTACAAACTCTTAGCTGTGCGTGGTTAGATGCACATAATAATATTTTTGTGTCATGCGAAATACAATATAGTCTACAGTCCTCGGTGCCATCATCTGAAGGGCAAGTAAAAAACATTGACTGACAGAAGTATCCATATAAGTGGAGTCTAGGCTAAAGAAATTGAAGGGCAGGTTTGAGAAAGTTCTGCACCTGTATAAGTTTTGGAATAAGGCATAAGTCATATATTCAAGGTTATTACGTTGCCCATTGAAATCAATCATGGTTACACTTTGCATGAGCGTCCTCGGGATTGGTAATGTGTATATAGTGTATATTGGACTTCAACATGCATTTTTTCCCGTTCAAATAGATGCCCTCTGATTTTAAATGGATAAAATAACTGTCAGGACAGCTCCTAATTTCAGCTGAGGGACAATATCCAAAGGCTTCCTTTGACAAAATAGAAATTGCCAGAATAAATGATGAAACTTTTCACATTTTATCAAGCGGGTCAGGAGGAAACTCCTAAAATCTTCATCGAAACTGCACTCATAGTATTTTTAAACTCCCCCACATCAGTTACACATGGTGTAGGGACTTGAGCTTACTCCCTGGAAGTTGCATGAATTAATTTTTCTTTTGTTCATCTCATCCTCATCATCGCACTCTCTGATAAATTGTAAATACAACCAGCCTCCGCTCCTTCAGTTCGGATAGGTCCTACACCTTGAACAGAAGCTCTTACACCCGGGACAGCGTGATGATCGAAGAACTAATGGTACCACCAAAGGACACGGTGAGTTCCTTGTGATTCTGGCTGGGAGGGGGAAGGAGGGATTTAAATGCACCCTTTGTGCAGCCCTACAGCTTGATGGGACTGGGGCTGCCATCCTTTCCAGTCAGCACACCCTGGGATGTTTCCTGGAATTTGTAGCTGAGCCAATTAGGAGAGGAGAAGATGGACAAGCCATCTCCTCTTTATTTTCTTATCGCAATAATGTTTGTGCTGCTTTAATCCAAGCAATTAAAGCCAAGGCTTGAGGTTTTTGGCATACATTGTGACCTTGGTGGCACAGTGGTCAGAGTGCAGTACTGCAGGTCACTTCTCCTGCCTGCTGTCTGCCTGCAGTTTGGCAGTTGGAATCTCATCAGGCTCAAGGTTGACTCAGCCTTCCCTCCTTCCGAGGGAGGTAAAATGAGGACCCAGAGTGTTGGGGGCAATAGGCAGACTCTGTAAGCCGCTTAGAGAGGGCTGGAAAGCACTATAAAGTCTTAAGTGCTGTTTCTACCAAACTGAAAATTCCCTATTAACTAGGAATTTCAGCTGGTCAAGTACTTGGTAACCCCATTTCCATGACTATCCATGATTCTTCATAAATTCCAGGTTTAAAAGTTCTCAGTTTGTCAGCCTTCCTGATTTTTTATTTATACATTAACTTTATTTGTATACTGCCACCCTCCATGGCTGTGTAGAGTTAAAATATCAAAACAACAACAAACAATGCATCAAAGATGAAATCTGAATTCTAGGCTAATGCATCAGGATGCAATTAACCCATTAAAAGCAATCAACATTGCTGAACCACAACTCCCAACAACCTCAGAGTGCAGGGCCCCTGGAAATTAAAGTTCAGAAAGAGCCCGAGGCCAATGTAGTCCATCCTTAGAATTCAGATTCTTAGATTGCTTTTTTCCCTACAGTTTTGAAATTATTATTAAGTGTTCAAGGACAAGAAAATAAACTATTAATGGATGCAAGGTGACTAAACACAGGGTTAATTAAGCAGAATACCTGTAAATTTTATGTAGTATTGCCTTTCATTTGCCAAGATAAGATACCTGTTTATACCCTGAAACTACATCTGTAGTGAAATGTCCCTTGTGTTTGAGACATTGTGGAATTTGAATTTATTTTTTTTTTGTAGTTCAGGAGGGAAGATCACTGAATAAGCTTTAGCTACAGTTGCTTGCCAGTATGGAAGACTTCAATTAAATAACAGGATGCTGGCCTTTCTTTGCTAAATTAAACACACATTTCTACTGCATTAGACTCTCACAAAATAGGGGCTGTGACATCAGCACATCGGCAACCTCTGATTGCTGTAGCAGCGCTACACAGAATGTGGTGCGTCCATGGGAAGAGCAGTTCAGAACAGTCAAGACAGCGGCCACAATGATGCAGTTGAAGCCCCACTCAACTGCATGTACTGAGATCCAGTGTAACTGCATGTTACATGTACTGAGATCCAGTGATGTGCTTCTGGCTGTCATCTTGATTCAGGAACTGTCCAGCAGGCCAGTGATCCTGAGTTCCATCAGACTAAGACAGGGGTCTGCAACTAAGACAGGGGTCTGCAACCTACGGCTCTGGAGCCACATGCGTCTCCTTCAGCCCTCTGCTGCAACTCCCTGCAGGCTGATCCCACCATTGGCTGGCCCCTCCCCTCCCCATCACTCCTCACCTGGCCTTGAGAAGGTAAGGGTAATGGCGGGGGATGGAGACTTGCTCAGTATTCCAGAGCAGGGGGTGACTGGAGGGGAGTGAGCGACGTTGAATTGGCCACCCACCACCCAGTCACATAGATTGTTAAATTATTGGCTCCCTGTGTTTTCTTTTCTGTGGGAAAGGGGTCCAAATGGCTCTTTGAATATTTAAGGTTGCAGACCCCTGGACTAAGAGCTGAGCTAGCTGTGAGATTGCACAAGAGTTCTGGCCACCGTTAGAGTAAGCTCTGCCACTACCTGGCAGACTCTGGTCTGACATAGGCCTTGCGCACTTGTTCTTCGTCCTCCGTTGGTCTCAGAGATATCAACCCTGGACTTTGGGTTGACTTCGTTGTTTTTACTTAACTGATGGAGCTGCCTCTTCTTTCCACTTTTGACAGAACGCCAAATCTGGACCTACCAGTAGCCTGAAAAGTGTCCATAGCCATCTGAAGTACTCTGGCTGAAAAAAGTACTCACCCCACCCCCAGAATGCAGAAAAAGAAGCATTCTGAGAAATAGCAGAATATCTTCATTAAAAACGAAGAATCTTCCTCCTCTTGCTTATCAAGAAAGGTGGAAGGGTTCATGCCAGAGTTCATGCCAGGCATGTTATGTGTTGAGTATCTGCACCTTGCCTTTTAAAATTGACAAGTTGTTTGAGGTTAGACATCCATTTCCTTATAGGATAATGTTGCAATGAAGCAATTGCTGATGAGTTTGAGTCAGTTGGCTCACAGAGGTGGTTTGGTGCCTGGACAAGAGCCTTGTATCAGATCTCTTGTCCTCCTTGCAATTCATCTTCTGACTGTAATGGACAAAGGCAATGGTTGGTCATTGTGTGGGGAGATGCAGGCCCAACAGTCCATTTAACCCAGAGATTTGGGGGACAACATAATGCATAATCACCATAGTGTTACAACAATGTTTAGAAGGGAGATCTCTTTGGAGGAAAGATGGGAGACAAAGTTAATAAGAAAGAAGAGCAAAGCAGAGACCGAGCCACTTACCAGCTCTAACCAAGCAAGTAAAGCTGGCAAAATATCCATGGACTTTAAAACAATCACAATGACCATGACCATTTCTTCCAGAGGACCTTTTAAGGACTTGATTGTCATAAAGCACAGGATATTTCTTATTTCTTGGATGAATTAATTGTTTCTTGTTGACCATCTCTTTGAAGCCCCCGACATTTCCTAGAGAAGTGGACTCTGATTCCCTCCGGCACTACAGTTGGGCTGCAGAGACCTTGGATAATGTTAATCTTGTGTCTAGTCCCATTCACTCAGGGTAAGTAGTTCGGATACTATCCTTCCTTCACTCTGGGTGAAACCAGACAGTGGCTTGGAGGAGAGGCAGTAACCTATTCACAGTGACCTTCCTTGACATATATTTCCTCCATACCAACTGTGGAATTTGATATTTATCGTTATTGAATGTCTACACCACCATTGTGTTGCTAGCAACACTTAGAGTAGTTTAAAGTAATCAAGAAATACAGAACAGGAAACCTAGCAATAGAGTTGATGCTTCTGATAGCAAAACAATGAAACCAATATCTTTAAAATATTAATTTGACCTGAGTTTGGGTGCCACCTCAACAGCCCAGAGCAAGAGAGTGACATTTCAGGATAAATAATTAGATGGCTTTTCAGTTAAACTTTTAAAACCATGAGTAGTCCTATTCCATAAAAGGGAACTTCAGCTTTTTAGTCGATCCTGTTTCATACCAGTGCTAAATCTCTATCTTGCTCTGATATTAACTGTTGGAATTAGAAGGTAAACATTTTTCCTTCTAGTCCACAATGCTGTAGTGAACATGTTTTAATTATGACTCAACTGGATGTATTTGGAGGAACTGGTGGTGAGTTTCTTCATCTTGGATGTATGGAAGAATCATTTCCTTTATATGTAGAGATAGATAGACAGACAGACAGACAGACAGATAGATAGGCAAATTCTGACTCCATTCCTCTAATTAATAAGAAATTTGGAAACTGCTCCATATGCTAGTAGAGATGTGTCTGTTCTGCTCATGGATTTTTATTTTTATTTGCTTTATAATCTCCTGTGCTTTGTGAGCCAGAATCAGAAGAGAGAGAGGCTCAGAGCACACCAGTGTACCATTAAAAAGAGGACAGGAACTCAACCTCCATGGTCATCTGCTGACTCCCCACCTCCATGAATAACTCTTGAGCTCAAAAGTTCTTAGTCCACTGCTTTGATTTAAGACTACTTTATGGAACTCAGATATTTTCTTAGATTGACATCTAATCTAAGGGTTCCTTTTTCATACCTGTACCAATTGCATTAACTTTTGCAAAGGAATTAGCCTTGATGGTTAATTAGACTAGGTGAATGATGGAGAAATAGATATGGTGTCAGCAAAACAGCTGAAGTTCCATGAATTTCACTTCCATTTAAGCACGATTAAGGCAATTTGATTTCCCAGTAAGTTATGCCTGCCAAAAAAACCAAAAAATATTTTTCAAATGCTAATAATAATCCTCTCAAAGTTTTTGTAGACTATTTTTAAATGTTTAGACATGTTTGCTATAATTACAAGGTAGCTTCCATTTCCTCTTCTTCCCTTCAAAAGCATATCTATAATTAGAGCTATAAGCAAAATAATCTTCCTGCCACCAAATCAAAATATGAACAAGGCTTTTAAAAAGATCAACAGTACAGCTTTATCCTTCAGGAACTTCCCTAATCTTTGTCAGCCTTGTGTACTGACTTATCCCAAATGGACAGAAATCTGGAATAAACTCCCTGGTTCCCCCAAATGTCAACATTGTTTGTGGCACTATTAATATGGTGACAGTTCATCTTCTTAGCTGATTCATCCAACATGCATGAAATAGAGATTGGGCAGCTGCATTTGAAAAGGGGCAGCTCTTTTCGTATCACTCCGAGTGAGACTACTTTGCTTCCTTCCCCTTACAAGTTAAACAGGAAACATTCCAGCCTGGAAAGGGCATTTTTTTACCTTGGGGGGGCTACTAAATCTCTATTTTCTGTTTTCTGCACAGGAGTGGATTTTTAAGCTGTGCAGATGCAGAATGGTAAACTCAACAAGATGTCCATAACAAAGTACATTTATTGGTTCATCAGGTATCCTCATAACTCATATTTGTGACGAAGTTCTTCTCCTAACCCACCTTGTAGTGATAGAAAGCAGCTGCCATGAATTAGAGACTTCAGGCAAAAGTGAGGAAAACTCCTCCCAACCCATCTAGTGTCAAAACAGTGACCAATCGGGATTACAGATGTGGCCACGTGACATGAACTACATTCCCCAGGATACCTTTAACTACATTTACCATGATGGTCCCCTTAAGGGGACAGCTCATAATTCCGAAGTGACTATCCAATTCCCATAGACTGGCTGGGACAGCACACTCTAGATTCCCACATCAGAACTGTACGAGATGGCAAAGACATGGCCACAAGCGAGTATAGTTCCTTCCTAATAACTCCCACTGGGAGAATTCACCAGCCAGTTTGTAGAATGGTTGACTCAGCACCAGCTGTTAAAACTCACATGTCAGATGCCGAAGACCAGCTGGGGAAACACTTCTTAGCCATACAAGATGGGAACTCTGAAGAGTATTCTGCTAAAGGGGGCCTCGGGGGGAAGGGGTCCCCAAATGGCTCTCAAGCCCCAAGTTGCTGGCCATCAAGAATGCACTTTCCTTCCCCCTCAAGCATGTCTGTTAAACCAGGGTCTCCAACTTTGGCAACTTTAAGCCTGGAGGACTTCAACTCCCAGAATTCCCCAGCCAGCAAAGCTGGGAATTCTGGGAGTTGAAGTCCTCTAGGTTTAAAGTTGCCAAGGTTGGAGACCCCTGTGTTACATTTAATGTAACTCCTATATCTGAGATTCCTTAGTTTTCCCACACAGTTAAAAGTCGCCTTAGTGGCCATATGCTGTTAAACCTTCCACTATTTTTTCCTAGAAATTAGGAAACTCCTCAAATCCAGGCATCTAAACAGTCAGCATTTGAAGGCCCCTTGTTTCTTTTTCTGTCTCTGGCCTCGAGCGATTTAAGTTAAACACTTTCTCTAGTGCTTCAAATTTCTTGATCATCTACCACCCTATTACTATTATTATTATTATTATTATTATTATTATTATTATTATTATTATTTTGTCCATTTAATTGGATGTTGATTGGATTTTTTTTCACAATATTTTTTAAGGCTAACCATGATTTAGGATTCAGGCAAAAGCCTAAGGTGTGACTAATTGAAATTGGCAGCAATTGCTTCTAATGGTCCAAGATATACAGGAGCTGAGAGAATCAGTGCTAATCGGTGCAAGGGGTAGGATCTCAGTGCTTTGCTGCTGCAAAGACAGTTTATCCTGAACTTTTGCACTGTATTGTTTTTGCAAACTCAATAAACCATCGGTTGGGAGTTTCAACCAGTAGGGGCCAAGATCAAACAACAAGCTAAGCCAAAATGAAACACATGCCATCGCAGTGTGGCATTGTTTCAAATGATTTTCCTTCTCAAACAGAATCAGAATTGAGTTGGAAGGGACCTTGGAGGTCTTCTAGTCCAGCCCCCTGCTCAAGCAGGAGACCCTATATCAATGTTGGCAAACCTTGATTCTTTTCACCGAGTGAAAACCTGATGATTTTCACCGAGTGCTGAAAAGGGAGCATGCACCGATGGGGGGAGCACCGGAAACCAGAAGAGCAGCTCCCTGGTGCGCTTCCAGTTTCCGGCATGCGCATGCACACCAGGCAGCTGGTCTTTGTGTGCACGTGCATGCCAGAAAATGGAAGATCAGATGGATGGTGTGCATGCACATGCCGGAACCCAGAAGAGCAACAAGCGACGGCTGGCATGCCGGGAGAGATGGCTCTTCCAGCATACTTGCCATAGATTTGCCATCATGGCCCTATACCATTTCAGACAGTCTCTTCTTAAAAACCTCCAGGGATGGAGCACCCAGGCCTTCTGAAGGCAACTTCTGTTCCACTATTTAATTGTCCTCACTGTTAGAAAGTTTCTCCTTAATTCCAGGTTGGTTCTTTCCCTAGTTAGTTTCCATCCATTGTTTCTTGCCCTGCGCTCTGAATAAACTTTCCACACAGTATATTATACTATACTTGTTATAACATAGTATAATAGAATAAGCTTCCCGCATAGTAGCCATTGGCAGCTGCTCGCCAGCTTTGCTGTGCCCCTCCAGGAATTGCCCACTGTAATTCGACAATCTTGCTAAACAGAATAGAATAGAATTCTTTATTGGCCAAGTGTGATTGGATACACAAGGAATTTGTCTCTGGTGCATAAGCTCTCAGTGTACATACAAGCAACAAATCATAAATCATGATCATCAAATATAATCATTATAAATCATAAGCTACAACACTAAATATAATATAAATGCAACACTACATAAAGAGAGAGTAGCTGTAGATAGGCAAGAAAGCACTGTGGTTTGTAAATATATATATATATATATTAAGGTGCCAGGCATAATCTAAATATTTCAGCAGTGTTACTCCTCCTGGACAACTTTGAAATAAATAAATCATAAATAAATAAACATTTAAAATACCTGCTCTCATAAATCAACTGAACATCCTTTGCCATCAGCCTTACATCCTATAACACAATCCACGTTCCAAGAATGCAGGCACAGTGCACAACAGTCCTCAATTTTTTCCTACCCCATGCCAGAGTATGGATCCTCATCTTCATCCAATTTTTGAGCAAAGGTTTTAATTTCAGCAAAATGCATACCGCTATCGCATAACTTCTTTCACTTTTAAAACAGGGAAATAACTGCCATCTCTCTCCACCACTTAGGACCAACTGAAATGCTTTGCTTTTGTTATACTGCGTTTGTTTATGATCAACATTTTTGTTGCTTGCTTCTAATAATCTCATGTTAATTTTTCCCCAATTTGCTTTCTAAATTATTTTGCAGCTATTCCTCTCCACTCCCACAGTATGATTCAAGGTGATGATGCTGTCTGTAACTTCTCATTTTGCCTCTCTGTGTGTTTATTTTATTTTCCTCCCCAGTTGCAATGTCTGTAGATGTTTCAGTAGTCTCCAGTCTTTTCACCTTCTGCTGTAGACTTTCCTCTTTTGTCTACTTGTTGTCTTTAATATTGTGCTTTAGAAATTGTTCTGTAACTCATATCATTAGTCTGATAATTATATAGATGGTCACTAACTCTTAATGTCATTTATACAAGCTGCATGAAAAAAATCCTTGTCTGATGTCTAGGAGGGCTGATACTGGAGGAATTGCTAAAGTCTCGTATCTGGTGGAATTTGCCAGTGAGGATTTATGGAAGACATTTCACAAGAAAGAAACTTCCAAAAATAATCAATCAAACTGCAGCTTGTTTCTATGGCCTTTCTAGCTGGGGGACCATAGGTATTTGCTGAGCTTGAAAAATCAAACCAGGATCATCTCTTAACCATGTCTGTATTCACATTTAGCATCAACAGTGTTGTTTAGGCAGATGGTCAGAGAAAATTGTTTAGCAAATACACTAACAAGGCCTTCAGGCCTTCCAAACTTGGGAGCTTTTTTGGTCAGACTAAACAAACCAAAAGGAAACCATTTAAAAATAAGCTAAGTTCTTGGGACAGATCAAAGTTTGGGACGGGAAGACAGTTCTCTTCCAGACAACCTCCTGCTGTGCTACATGTCCTGGGGTTGACTTCCCAAGAGTGAAAAAGAAGTTCTGAGGTGCCCAGTGTTGCTTAGGATGGGCAGCCATCTAAATCTTTTGAAGAAATAAAGAAATCACTTTCCCAGCATAGGGGAGGGAGACCAGGTTGGAGCCTCAAGGCAAAAATTAAAACACATGCGACAAATTGCCTATTTATTCAAAGGCAGAAGAAGCACCAGATTTTTTAGACTGATTTTTGGTTTTCTGGAATGCTTCCCCCTCTATAAAATCAATGTTGGTCCACAGCCTTTTTCTTTTTTTTAAATCAAGAATTAGAAGGAAGCAGCTTTTTAATCTACAATCACATCGAGATTTTAGGCCTGGAAATGTAGAAAGGATAGTTAATTTAAAAAAAAAAAACATCACCCTGCTTTAGAATCATGTACATTTGTACAAGTTAAGGAAGTAAGAAACAAACAAACAAACAAATCCAGAGCAGTTTAAACTTTCCTTTGCAGTAGGCGAAATGAAAGCTGCAGCTATTTTGTAAAGGCAAAGGGCGAATGGACATGTCCGTGTTGCTTTCTGAAGAGCTGTATGGAAGCGGTCTGCCATTGCTTTCACAGGAGCTCTCAAGCTCTTTCAATAAATGGTATTTCATTCCAGCAGAGCCTGAGGGTTAGATGGATCTCACGGCAAATGAGCTTCTGATTGTGTGCCATTCCGTTTGAGAGGAGTGGAGGGAACACACAAGACTACAACTTGCTCACAGAGCATCACATGGACAAATTATGTCCAGTTTGAAAAAAACTCATTCTTAGCTGCCCTGCCCTGTCCGGTCCGGCTCAGTGGTCCATCAGTCTGCCTTCGGATCTTCAGGTTGGACCTGAAGATCTTACCTCCAGGGTAAGACCTGGAGGACAGATACCAAGGAATCCTGGAGGAACTGAAGGCTAGCTTGAAACAGTGAAGGTCAGTCTTGAAGATGGCAAACCCCTTTCCTAAGGGTCGTTTATCACTACAGAAGCCCCACCTGGATGTCCGTGAAGTCAACAGGAACTGTGCTTGGCTCAAGGAGATCTTATTTTTGTCCTTCTGAGCTCAGCAGAATTTGAAAATCTTTTTCAAAAGAAAGCCGGAACATCCTCCATGGGGCAGCAGTGGGATCAAAGTTGGTTGCTTTCTTTAAGTAACCAACTATGAGGAACTGCAGTAGAACACCAAGTACAGGTTGATGATGAGAGATTTTAAGGAAAAAAAGAGAAAGGAGTTTTTTCCTCAGAAAGCCTTTTTTTTTTTTTTAAGAGAAAAAAGGTGTGGTCACGCATGCATGTTGCTCTGATAGTTTCTGAAGAAATAAGAGTAAAGCATTTTTAAATGTTAATTGATTAATTGCTCATGCTGATAAGGCATGAATCATGCACTGATAATTTCACGATAGGAGATGGGGTGCAATCCTTAGCCATGGTATCATGCAATCATGTGATCAAAATAACGAAAAAAGCCCTGTTTCTCCTCCAAATAATCTCTCACGCAAAGAATTGTCTGTACCCTTTGCTGAGAAATCAGCTGCCCAAGAGCCACCCAGGCCCCTGCGGTTTTATCCAAATTCAGCCACATTAGTCTTGGCTGCTCCAGGGAGCAGAGTGGTGGGCTCAGTGTCACCTCCTCCTGAGTAGACCTGCACTCAGATGGTGCCCAATAAGTGCCGGCTGTTCTCAGAAGGCTTTTCCTTCTCAGTGCGTGAGGTTGGTGTTAGACATCTTTTGCTCCATGCCAGCTTTTTCCTGACGCTGCCCATTCCTCTTCCCAGTTTTCTGGTCAGCTTTATGGTGGATGCCCGGGGGGGCTCTATGCGTGGCAGCCGCCACCACGGCATGAGGATCATCATCCCGCCACGCAAGTGCACGGCTCCCACCCGCATCACTTGCCGCTTGGTGAAGAGAGCCAAGTTGGCCAGCCCCCCGCCCATGGTGGAAGGAGAAGGATTAGCCAGCCGGCTGATTGAGATGGGGCCTTCTGGGGCACAGTTCCTGGGGTAAGTGGCCCTCTGGGCTGATGGCTCAAGTTCCTTTTCCTCCTTCTATCAGTTGGATCCTTGTCTTCCCTATTGTGATCACCCTCTGAGTGTTTGTGGATGTTGGTGACGTGTGTTGCTTCACTGGAGGCCAACTCCCCATGGAAGCCAGAGGGAGCTTCTCTTGAACAGGTGGGATGGGATGGAAGGAGGAAAGGAGGATGTTCAGCAGAGACCCCCCCCCCTTCTGTCATGGGCTCCAATCAGCCTTTGGTCATGCTACCCACTTATGTCCAGAGCAGTCCATGCCCATAGACCCCCTGTCTCTCCAAAAAAACACTCTGTTCCACCTTTCCTTCTTCCTTGGCTGTTGCCCATCAAAGGCAGGAGAAGAAATAGCCTGCAAATAAGCATACTCTAGCTGTCAACCTGTGGCTCCTAATTTCCCCTCTTGTTTTTCTTCCTGCTGCATGGATGCTACTAGTAAACTGCATCTTCCCACCAATCCTCCCCCTTTAATTGAGGGCGAGAGCCTGGTTAGCCGAATCCTGCAGCTTGGGCCTCAAGGGACCAAATTCACTGGGTAGGCTCTTTCTAAGCAAAGATATCAAATGTCTGCGGTTCTTTTCTTGTTTTGACTTGCTTTTTTTTTCTGATTTTTGTGTTTTGATCATGCCCATCTCTTTTACGTTCCCTACAACAGTTGCAGCAAAAGCTTCCCGTCGGTTTAAATATTGCAGGCAGTGAAACCATAGTGGCTTGATGGTGGTCTTAACACTGCTCCTGTTCAACTGATCTTGTGCTTTGAGCATGTGGAATTCACGGCAAGCATTTCTGCTTTCATAAGTTCTGTGCTTTTTTTTAATTTTTCAAGAATAGCTTTTTCTTACAGTCTCAGCTGCATTAACTATACCTTTAAAAAAAAGAAAGATCCACCCAAAACACTTGTTTATTTCAATCTTGGTGATAGAATTATTGACAAGGCTTTGAAGTCAGTTTGAGGAGGAAGAAGATACCCCAAACTGGGTCATTTTCAGCGATTAATATTTGTAATACATGGTTGGCCCAGTTCAAGCCTAAGATGGTGTCAGGCCAAAAAGAACCAAAAATGACTCTGATTCAAAATAAAGACATGTTGAGTAGTTCCTTTATTGTAGACAGAATCTTGTCAGGCTAAAGCACTTCTCTGCAAGATTATTAGACCTACCCTGCAGTCTGGTGCATGGGTTGGGGAGGTCTGCCTTCACCCTTTTCGTGCATACCAAAGACTCCAAGCTTCTTTGTCACTTGTTCCCTGGGAAAAGTCCTCTTCAGCTTCCTTGCCAAGACCTCACAGGACACTGTAATTCAAATTCTCGGGAGAAGACCGAGTTGGGAAGATGCTCCTCATTGTTTGGGTTGGTGATGGCTTTATAGGCTGCACACGGAAGCCGAACCCAATGGAATGGGCCAGGTTTGAAGAATGCTCAAGGCTACCAAACCCCAGTTCTCCAATTAAAACTAACCCCCAAAAATATTATGTAGATATTTAAGTTGCCTGGGGAAACTTGTTGTGTGAGTGTAAATGCAACCGGACAATCCTTGAAAGGATGAGGAGTGGCAGGTTGGCTCATCCTATCAGCAGAGGAGAAGCTCCTGTTCCATTTATTAGATGCCTCTTTATCTCCAATCTAGCTCTTCCCTAACTAGTGAAATATCTTCACATGCACACACACACACACACACACACTTTTTAAAATGTTTATAATTGATATATGTCTATAATTTATATTTTTATTTGTGTGCGTAATTTACAAGCATTTATATTTAGAATTCACACACAGGGATACTGCCCTGATCTGAAAAGAATTCATACTTAGAATTGTTGAACTCCTTAAATATATTGACAGCTGGTATTCCACAGTTGTGAAACTTAATCTACCCTGCTATTCCAAGCCTTCTGTTGAATCCCTGTCCTACCTTCCCTGTGAGTTTTGTTTCTATACATGGACATAACTGTGTGGGCTTTATTCAGAGAGACACTAACCAACAAAGATTGCATTCAGAAGATATTTGTTGGTCTGTTTCAGTATTTTGTACACGGGGAGCTCTGAGTTAAAGTTAGATTACCAAATGCAACAGCCCTTGGAGATGTTGCTGTTTGCTTCCAACCACGTAATTTGAATAACAATCTGTATTTGTTTGTTTGTTTTTTTGGTGGGGGGGGGGGAATAAGAAAAGGCAGAAATTAAGTTAAGAACCTTTCCATCTCATGGCATTAAGTATGTAAATAATAAAACCAGAGGATAAATTAATTGGATGGGGCCCTAACTGCTGTTGTTCCTAATGCCGTAGTTGGAAATGCAGAAGAAAGCCGGGTCCCATCTTGCTTATTTATTCCCTGCCTGTTCTCAGCATGGTCAGATGCTCTGTGGTTGTAAACAAGGAGGAGTTGTCACTGTTTTCCCACCGATAAAGCTCAGTAGGAAACTTATTGAAATATATTAAAGCTGCATTATTCCGTAAATGCTTACATTTCTGTGATTAAATTTTTCATCTAGGAAATAAAGAGAGTGCCTCTGCTTAGTTTCCACACTGGTGTTTGCCATTCTGGGTGGAAGGCTCTGAGATATGATATCCGTTATTTAGAAGGGGTTGGAAAAGAGGGTTTAGCTAACCTGGGGTGCGCATACAGCTGTGCAGGATTACTGTGCTTGTGTGACTCTGCAAATCACCTGGTTCTTGATACTTGGGGAAAGAGATGGAAGGGTGGTTTGTACGTAGCTGATCGGCTTCACTAACTTCAGCACGGCAAGTTACAACAATGGCAGACAGGAATGTCTCTGATGTATAGTCAAAAAGGAGAAGAGAGAGACATGATGTTGTGACAGCTAAAGCTTTGATGACAGCATGGTGGCTCCATCTTGGCTCTTTTTGATCACGTCCTGTAGATGCCCCTTCCCAAGAGAGAGCTCCTCTGCTACAGGCATCAGTCCACAGCAGAATTCCTACTCAACCTATTGTAGTCTATTGAAAGATGGTGCCAGAAAGGGGAAGAAGAACCTGGCCAGCCCCTCTTGGCTGGTCAAAATTTAATTTTAATTGTCCAAGAGTTCACCTTGAACCAGGGACTGCTTTTAGAGTTTTTTTATCCTAGAGAGTGTGAATGGTGTAAGCCCCGTGGAATCACCATTTGCATCATTTGGGCAGCTATATAAATGTTGTTGAATAAATAAATCTCAGGGTCGTGAAATAGCTTTGGAGGTTGGAAAACATCTCTGAGAAGAAGCTTGCCTGTCTCCCCCTTGTCACCCAGGTTCAAGCCTCATCTTTGCTATAAAAACAGCAGGAGATTGCATAAAGGAGAGTCACCTTGTGGTAAGAAGGGCGGCCAGCAAATTTAATAAATCAATAAAAATAAATAAAAGGAATGGGAGGAAAGCAGGATCCAAACCTTGGTGGTGGGTCTCTGATAGTCCAATTCAGGACTTAAGCATCCCATTGCATCTTCTGCCTTTTAGTTGCAGTCATTCCGTTGTCTGATTTCATCTCGAATGTTTTGCTGAGAAAGTTCTGCTCTCCATCCCAGGAAAACAGAAGTAGCATGTCTGCAACGTGGCTCTTCTCTTGAGAGGCTGTTTTTCAGGGACCCTTTCTTTCTCTACAAAGTGGGAAATCCGTGGGCTGCAGCACAAAATACTTCTTGAGACTTGCACAACCTCTCCCTGTTTCCCTTCTAGGCTCAGCAGAAAAGAGGGCTTGAAATTGTCCCTTCTTCACCAGGAAACAGAGCCTGGTTATTCTGCACCTGTGTTGTCCTTCTTTGCAGAGAATTTGGAGGCACAGAGTGAAAAGCATCTCCCTCCCTCTCTCCCTTTCTCTTTCTTCTCCCTTCCCTCCCCCCTCTCTCTCCTTCACTCAGTCTCTCCTCCCTCCCTTCCTTTTTCTCTCCATTCCATCCCTCCCTCTCTCTCCCTCTTCTCCCCCCTTCCTTCTCTCTCTCTCTCTCTCTCTCTCTCCTTCTCTCTCTTTCCCTCTCAGCCCTCTATCTTCCTCTCCCTCCTCTCTCTTTCTTTTTCTCTTCATCTCCTTCCACTTCCCTCCCACTGCTTCTCTCTCCCTCTCCCTTTCTCTATCTGCCTCACTTACTCCCTCATCCTCTGTCTCTCTTTTTCTCTCCTTCTCCCTTCCAAGCTCACCCTTCTGCCTTTCTCCCTCTCACACACACATGCTCACCCTGAGTAAGTTTTGAATTTGGGACAAGGGCAGGACCAGCCTTCTCTCTGTTTGCATACTCAAAGACATCCATTTGTCTATTTATCTGTCTCTTACCCATTCACCTAAATTGTGCTCCACAAAAGCTAAAGCCAAATGGGAACTCTTGGGAGTTACAAAGCAAAATGGCGGTCTCTGTGGCTCTAGTGATATCCGTGGCCAAGAAAGGGAGACAGCTGGGATAGTCTCAAGAGGAGGACAGGCAGGATCTGGATAAGATTCTCAGTCATTTGAGTTCTGTGCACCATGTTTTTCTTTTCACGCTTGCTCAAAGCAGAAGAAATTATGAATGCAGAAAAAAAAAATATTGTCACGTTAACATCCATTGCATGATACAGAGCAGCTCAGGTGCAGAAAGCAGCTTTCCTTGAAACTGGCGTTATCACAGCAGATCTTTCTTGCCAGATCACATCTCCTGAGTATGACCTCTTTCTGCGTAAGCAACTTTCAAAAGCTCCTTTTTCATTTGCTTGTATGTTATTTCTGCAACTCCTTGTTTTCGTGTGAATCAGCCTTTGCCAGCACTCCCGTGTCTGCTTTCAACCTCGGGGTTTGCTGTTGGGTGTGTGTGTGTGTGTGTGTGTGTGTGTGTGTGAGAGAGAGAATCGAACGGTCAATTGCAGGTCAAGCGGGAAAGGTTTTGTGGCTTTGCCAGTTGTTAATTGCTTGCAACCGAATGACAAAACAAGCCACAAAACAAGCCGAGCCCCGTTTCTGGCCCATGGAGAAACAACTGCTGTGGGGAGCCCTCTGGCTTCAAGGGCTTTTCTCTTTTCTTTGATGCAGTCCGGTTGTCGTGGAAATCCCCCATTTCGGATCCATGCGAGGAAAGGAACGAGAGCTGATTGTGCTGCGGAGTGAAAACGGGGAAACCTGGAAAGAGCATCAGTACGATAGCAAGCACGAGAACCTCCTGGAGATCCTGAATGGCATGAACGAAGGTAACCGCCCTCGCCTTGCAAAGGTCCCTGGGCAGAACGGAGACGGTGGCAAAGTGAAAACTATGCACAGTCCTCGTCGGGACCATCGAAGAAAGTGCAGGGGGGGGGGGGAAATGGAGCAGATTTTTCTCTGTAGTAGAAACAAAAGATCACCGTTTGACCATTACAATCCATGCTTATAGGTGTTTTTTTTTTTTTTCTTGAACTACTTTTGATATTTTTGTTAACACGAAGCTGACGTTTTATCGGTTTGATACTTTTGTTCTGGCTGCAACAAGATAGGGCCCACTAAGAGGCACAAGTATTCTGTAATGCCGGGGTGTCAAACTCACTTTCATGGAGGGCCGCATCAGGGTTTTGTTTGACCTCAGGGGGACAGGGTGGGCATGGCCAGGTGGATGTGGCCAGGGTGGGCACGGCCAGCTCGATCTCACTCGTGTCTGGGCACCTGTGATGGCCCGGGTGCCCCTCCCACCCAGGCTTCGTTTTTGGCTGGGACAGCCTCCTTTTGCTGGCAAAGGCACTGCGGCCCAGTCCTTCGCTGTTTCCAGGGCAGTCCCGCGGGCCAGGTCCAAGCATCCCAAGGGCCAGATCCGGCCCGTGGGCCTTGAGTTTGACACTCTTGCTCTAATGCTCCCAGCCTTTGGGGCATCAGGGACTAGTTCCATGGAGAGAGGTTTTTCCACTCCCGGAGGGGGTGTGGTTTTGCCTGCTGCCTGCATTCTGTGGATGGGGATTTGCTTGTTTGCGTGTGTTCTGATCCAAACCTTGTTCCAAGGAAATAAACAGCAAACAGAGGAAAAAGCAAAACCTTTTTATGCTTCTCTGCAAATTCCGTCCATTCATAGTTAAAAGGCTGTGAAAACTAATTGTGTCTGATAAGAACGAGCCTTGCCCAGATTGTGCAAGGCTGCCAAGAACACTAGATTAAGTTGCCAAGAAATATTCAAAACAAAATGTCTCCAAACACAAACCAGGATAGTCTGAATGTCCGTCCACAAAGCTTGAAGTGGAAGAATTTCTTTGCTTCCTGCACAGAATCCTGGTCCCTGAGGCTGGCTTTTATCTCTTAAGGGAGGGGCCATTACCTTGCAGCCTTATTCCCGGGTTGCCTGTGCTGCTGCAGCTGCTCTTTCCTTCGAGCAGCCCTGCGCACGTGCACTGTGCACAGGCTCCTCGGGGGACTCTTCATCACTGCTGCCAGCCTCCACAATCTCCAAAGGCAGCCTCCCACCCTCTGATAGTCCTGGCCCCATCGCTACATCACACACAGGCCCCTCATCTGAGTCCTGGCTCTCCAAGACCTCAGCCGTCGGCACCTGCTGCTGGCAAACCGCAACAGTGTGGCCCAATTTCTGGCATGCCATGGCCCAGTGCCAGTCCACAGACCAGGGGCTTTAATGTTTCTGGTTTCATCCTGGATGACTGCTGTTCTGAATCCCTGCTTAGGGAATCTCCAAGAATGCCCGGGTCCTCTTTGTGGGAAAGGGCTCCTTCAAATGAAGGAATTGCTAAATAAGCATTTATACCTGTTCTCAGATACATTGAGCAGCCTCCCAGCGCTCTGGTTCTTTGCTGTCTGCTGAATGTTCCCCTCCCTTTGCCTTTTAAAATGTTAAAGCCAACATGGTTTGCTGAGTGGAGTACCATCTACTGGCCAAGATAGATATTAAAAGGGACCGAGACATCAAAAGATTCAGAATGTGATTCTCTTGATCTAGCAGATGTTGCAGGAGGAGAATCAAAAATTAGAAAGAGTTGGGCATACTACAAATATTATTAAAAGCCTCTGATTTTTTTTCAATAAGCTTGTGCTGTTTTAGCCATTTAAGATTTATTTGGATGGGTATTGCTATTGGATGTGCTTGTCCAATGCTTTGGAGTCAAAAGAAAGTGATTTTAAACTATAAATCCAACGTCTTTTTAATTTTTCCTGGTGTGTTATTAGTGAAGAATCTGGATGTACTTTATTGGTTTTAACAACACATTGTTAATTTATTCACGGAGAAAAATACAATGTAAATTAAATAGAACATCGGTTCTGGAGTCGTATAATTCTTGTCTGACTCAAAGTTCAAGCAAACACATTCTGAGAAAAGGCTTAATACCGAGTTTGAAGATAGAAACAGAAGAATTGCTTGCAAAACTAAAATCTGCACGCTTCAAAGTTAATTCAGAGAGGTTTGAACGTGAGGCTGACAGAGTGAAGGGAATCTCTGGGGAGGGGTGGGGAATATCTGAGGGGTGGGAATATCTGAGCCTTGAGCCCCTTTTCCTTTTCCAGAGCTGGACAGTGTGGAAGAGCTGGAGAAGAAGCGGGTCTGCAGAATCGTCACTAAGGACTTCCCTCAGTATTTTGCAGTGGTTTCGCGAATTAAGCAAGAGAGCAACCAGATTGGGCCAGAAGGAGGCATCCTAAGCAGCACCACTCTGCCTCGGGTCCAAGCTGCTTTCCCTGAAGGCGCATTGACGAAAAGAATTCGAGTGGGCCTCCAGGTAAGGGAGCTTCTTGTCTTGAGAAACCCCAAGGAGGAGGAGACCCAAGTCAGGGCCTGGCCAGCTCCATTGGGGCCCAACAACAGTCCCATTTCTGCACACACTTACAGAAGGTCACCTCTTGAGTCCAGTTGGATCCTGGTGAGCAGACAAGGCAGGAGTTCTTTTTTGACCTCCCCTGGAGAGAGGCTACAGCTGTTGTCCGGTCCTCTCTCCCAAGTATAGGTTCCTAAAAGTCCCACAAGGACTTTTCTCCCTCTTAACATTTGATTAATCTTTTGAATCTTATCCAGCATCTCAACTCTACTCATAATGAAATGAAACAGTATCTTTTATTGTATCAACACATGGATAGAAGATTTTTGTTCTATCACCACACGGAGATTTTCTTTAGATTTTCATCCCCATTTAGTGGTGAAACTGCTTTAATTTACTCGAAGTAAATTTTTAAAAAGGGGCTAAGCATTATTCTGCATTCATTGGACTGATATCTGTCATGAATGTTTTGTCGTTAAAGAGGAGTTCAGGAAAGTTTCACATTACCTACAGAAATGATACAATACATGCTGTTTTTGAGGTTCTGGAACGGTGATTCATGGATCTGGAAAAGCTAATGTTATATTCTATGCTGCCGTGAACAGTGTGTATCTCCTGCTTAACTGTATTCTCAGCATGGATTTTTTAAAAGGATATTAAGAATTTTGTTCTTCTGATATGTGGGGGATGACCCCAAAATTTATTCTAGAATCCTGGAAATACAGTCTCTTTTGTGGAATTGTAACTATGGGTTTAAGATTCAGGACCTTTTGGGCAAATTGGTCAGATCACAAGAAGTTCTTTGTTCAACACACTTGCGTAGGTGACAGAGCATGATCTCAGAGGATAAATCCGTGTATTTTTTAAAAAGCCCATAAATTTATAGGGTGGTGTTATTAGTGCTTCAAGGGGGGGAATTCAATGACTATCAGAAAAGTCATGAGAAAATCAATCCCATGTTGTGGCTCAAGGATGTTGTATGGTCACTAGAGATTTGAGCTTAGCTTATATGAATATGTTTAGTGAATTTGACAGGACAAGACGCAGGCTTCTCATTTTGACAAAAAAGACAACTCACTTTTTTCTGGAAAACAGTGCACATAGACTTGCTTAAAACTCTTTCTTGGATTAATAATAGGCTCAACCAGTGCAGGACGAGATGGTCAAGAAGATCCTTGGCAACAAAGCCACCTTCAGCCCCATTGTCACTGTGGAGCCCAGAAGAAGGAAATTCCATAAGCCCATTACAATGACGATTCCAGTGCCACCACCCTCTGGGGAAGGAGTGACCAATGGGTACAAAGGTGACACCACACCCAGCCTTCGACTGCTGTGTAGCATCACAGGTGAGGCCCTAAAGGGCTCATGCACTTCCTTAGAATGAGCTGCACACCTCCGGCAGCTTCTTCCAATGGCCCTGTGCAGGGGTGGGCTTCAAATAATTTAACAACCAGTTCTCTGCCCAGTTGCTGCGTGGACGTGGCCTAGTCGGCCTCCTGCACCACCCTAGGAGTGAAAATGGGCCGCAAGGAGGCCATTTTCGCCCTTCCCGGGTTCCAGAGGCTCTCTGGAGGCCAGAAACTGACCCATTTCTGGCTTGCCAGAACTTCCAGGAGGCCTGTTTTTCACTCTCCCCAGGCTCCAGAGGCTTTCCCCGAGCCTCCAAGAGACCCTTTTTGCCCTCCCAGACTCTGAAGGCTCTCTGAAGGCCTTCCGGAGCCTCCAGGAGGCCTGTTTTTTGTCTTCACCGAGTCTCCTGAACTTACCTGCAATCCAAAATGGCCCACGTGGGGATTCCTGGGAGGGGTGGGCTGGGCAGGGCCAGCCAGTCCTTGGAACTACCGGTTCACCAAACCAGATGTAAAATTAACATCTGGTTTGGCCGAACCGACGCAAACCGGCTAAAGCCCACCCCTGGTCCTGTGACTCCCAGTTAGTCTTGCATACCTCAGGCGCTTCTCCCCAGCCCCACTATGACCGGGGTGAGCAGGATGGACAGAAGTTGACTTGCTTGTTTGGTTAGAATTTCAGGCCAACCCAACTCCATTAGGAGGCTGGAAGGAAAACAGAAAGTACAAGAAGTCTGCTGAATTCTTAATGTCTTAAAAGACTACATTTTCTGTGTTCCTCTGAAAATTTCTAATTGAACCTTTCGACCTTTGAGACACATTCCTTTCAGCAGAGATCTGATTAAACATTTTGCCGAACAGTATTTAAAATATTTTACATTTTTGGAGTAAAAGAATCTCTCTCTCCCCTCTCTTCCTCCCTCCCTCCTGTTTCTCACTATCTACTCCCCCACTGTCTCTCACTATAACTTATGCACAAAAATGTCTCCAAACTTTCTAGGTGTCCTTGCTGAGTGTTGCTCTTGGAAGATACCCAGACACCATATTTACCAACTATTTGGTTCTCTTTGTTTTAGCATTTCCTTAATCAGCTATACTTTTTTCAGGGTTGGGGCTGAGTCCTCCCAAGAAGCTCCTAACAGACACACACACACACAGTGTGTGTTTTCTCTCCCTGGCCAAGGCCGGTTTCATCCTCCACAGGGAGGGAGGGAAACCTCAGTTGTTCCCATCTGAAACAGAAGATTGGGAATCCAGGGCTCAGGGATTTGGGAGCTCATAACTTTTGGCTCAGTCAGACACACAATTCCAGTCTGGGCCAAAGCTGAGATTCTTTCTTAAAAGAGGGGCATGTCTTTTTCTTCTTCTTCAGGTGGGACTTCACCAGCACAATGGGAAGACATCACAGGAACCACCCCTCTCACTTTTGTGAATGATTGTGTCTCCTTCACAACCAATGTTTCAGCCAGGTAGGACAAAAAGCAAGGAATACAAAGCAGATGACTTCCATCCTCATCTGGAAAGGAAGATCAAATTTACTTACTTGGACATATTTATTAATTAATCAATTTTTTACAGCCACCCATTTCACAGAATGCAATTCTGGATGGCCACAACAATTTTGAGTGGTTTTTTTCAAAGAGCTCATCAACTGCGTTCCTTGTTCCTATTTTCTTTTCATACCAGCAACCCTCTGGGGTACGTAGAGAATGGCCCTAAATCACCCAAGCAGCTCCCATGGACTCCAGCCCCATCACTTACAAACAGCCCTTAGGTAGTTGGAAAGATTGCCATTTGCTGTTCCTCTGTGTACAGAGCACTTAAAAAGCAAGCCATCCTCCAGTCCAATTCTGATTTTAATAAGCTTCCTGGGCAACAACTAGAAAGAAAGCTGGGAGATCTCAAAGACTATAGGTTGGTCTCTGGAGGAAAATCCAGATGTGCACCATTGAGATTTCTTTCCGGAGATCAAGCTACAAATGAAGTGATAAGAAAAAGAAAGGAAACACGACTCTGTCTAGATTGTGCACCTCCAATTTTGGGGAAAGCATCTAAAGGTCAACTAAAATTCAAGAAAAAGTGTGGAGCTCTTGGTATACATTCAGGACACATTATTCTAGACAGATGAGGATTATAGAGGAAGAGTTGTAATTTGGTATTCCAACGGAATATTTATTCTGTTCATCTCCTTATGAATTAGATGTATGAAAATGAACTCATTGTTTATGCCTATATGTCTGTCTATGTAATCTCATTTCTTTCTCCTTCCCTTTTCTAGATTTTGGTTAGCAGATTGCCATCAAGTTCTTGAAACGGTTGGGTTGGCCACACAGCTATATAGGGAATTGATATGTGTCCCTTACATGGCCAAGTTTGTCATTTTTGCTAAAACAAACGATGCTGTGGAATCCAGTTTGCGCTGCTTCTGTATGACAGATGACAAAGTTGACAAAACACTGGAGCAGCAGGAGAACTTCGAAGAAGTTGCAAGAAGCAAAGATATTGAGGTATTCATGATTTAACAGCAAAGGTCTTCATTATAATCCTGGACTGTGGGGGAGCCTTTCAAAATGTATTAAATACGGCATGAAGCCTCGTGCAAATCAGCCTCAGTTTAATTCAGTTCAGATCAAAGGTAGATCAAAAGTATGTAGCCTTCCTCATAAGAGCCTGGAAGAATAAGTTCGCAAAGTGAGATGCTTCCCATTTATTTTAATTCTTTGGATACTAATCCAGTTTTTTTTTCTCCCAACAGGTTTTGGAAGGAAAACCTATTTATGTGGATTGTTATGGAAATCTAACTCCTTTAACCAAAGGAGGACAGCAGCTTGTATTTAATTTTTATGCTTTCAAAGAAAATAGACTGCCATTTTCTATCAAGGTAAAAGCCATGGCTGCTGTAAGATCAGGGGACAAAGCTCTTGTGATCTGACAACATTGTTCTTTTGAAAGGACATGCTTGGGGCATTTCTGGTGATGGCTGTCCATCGTACACTTGACTTAGGGGACATGGATTGGTGACAGAAAAATTAAGGCATGGAATGAACTTCCTGCTGATGGTGGAGGTGCTTTCTCGTATTTCCTTTTAGCCCCTTAGTTGAAGACCAGCCTTGCTGCTCTTTGCATCCCTGCATTGAGACACAATCTGATTATTTGTTTGGGGTTCAGAAACTCCTTTCCAAGTGCTCAACATCACCTCTGGAAACAGTGAACCTGGAAATAGCCAAAACCAGTCTGGTGCCCCCAGATTGATTGTTTTTAGGTGGCCCTCCTGCCCATTCACGATGGTGTGAAATAGTTACAACCTCTGATTCTAAGGAGTATTTTTCACAATGGGTGTTTGCTTCTCAAAGGGCAGCATGCGCATAAGCCTGTTATGAAGAAAAGTGGGGCGTAAAGAAAAGTGCTTCCAAATTTTGATCCACTCTTGCAGCATTATGAATGAAGCTTGGACAACTGAGCGACTTCCTGATTGCTGTCCCATCATTGGACTTGGCAACCTAGAGGGGGAAGAAAACAGCACAATCTCTCTGGAAAGCTAATGTGTATTATAGGGGCATAAATGGGGATCCCATCTTAGCATGTGTTCAAGGGAACTCCTCAAAAAATACTCTTTGACAGTTCTTTTATAGAATAGAAGTAGAAATAAGAATAGAACAGAAATAGAAAAGAATAGAATAGAATAGAATAGAATAGAATAGAATAGAATAGAATTCTTTATTGGCCCAGTGTGACTAGACACACAAGGAATTTGTCTCCGGTGCAAATGCTCTCAGTGTACATAAGAAAAAAAATAAAAATACATTCATCAAGAATCATAAGATACAACACTTAATGATAATCACAGGTTACTAATAAGCAATCAAATCATACCAGGAAACTAATAAAACAATATATATTGTCAAGATACAAGCAACACAGTTATAGTGGGAAGAGATAGGTACTGGGAAGGATAAGAAGAATAATAGTAGTGCAGACTTTGTCTGTTGAACAGTTGAACAGTGTTGAGGGAATTAGTTGTTTAGCAGATTGATGGCGTTTGGGAAAAAAACTCTCCTTGTGTCTCGTTGTTCTGGTGTGCAGTGCTCTATAGCGTCGTTTTGAGGGTAGGAGTTGAAACAGTTTATGTCCAGGATGTGAGGGGTCTGTAAATATTTTGACAGCCTCTTTTTGACTCATGCAGTATGCAGGTTCTCCATGGAAGGCAGGTTGGTAGAAATTGCTATTTTCTGCAGTCCTAATTACCCTCTGAAGTCTGTGTCTGTCATGTTGGGTTGCAGAACCAAACTAGACAGTTATAGAGGTGATCTATATTGGCAAACTAAATGTAATGGAAGTGCAAACTAGAGCCCTCCTTTCCAACCAACTTGTAATGTTGTATTGACTTGTAGATCAGAGACACCAGCCAAGAGCCTTGTGGCCGCTTATCCTTTCTGAAAGAGCCAAAGACCACCAAAGGTCTGCCCCAAATGGCCATTTGCAACTTGAATATCACTCTGCCAGCACACAAAAAGGTACAGTCCACGTGCGGCTTAATATCCATGGTAGCAACATTAAAAGTTAGTACATGCCATCAATAGGAATGACTTGTCTTACCCTCAGATTAAACCAGCCTCTCTATGTATTAACTGTTTTCATGTATGCAGAAAGTAGAAGTGTGGAAAACATCTCATGTTCAAAATGTCCTGCACTGAGCGATTCTGAGCTCAACAATTTTGGACTCGGGAGTGTTTTGCACACTGTCAGCAGAAAGCATTTAAAAATTCCCAGTTGCCATCGTTTCTGTTGTTTTTAAGGCTGGGAAATTTTCTTCTGCTTAGAGTTCCTAGACTTTCTGCTTTTAGTGATTGTCATCTGTTGATTTGCATTTGATGTAGAGTTTTGTTTGTTAACCTACTTTTGTTGTTGACATTGGTTTGCTTTGTCTATGATGAATTAGCTTGCATTTTTGTGCTCCCTTATTTGGTCTTTTTCATATCCTGATATTCTTTTCCCTGCTGTCTGTTATAATATTCCTTGTCTCTGCAATTCATCTTGGGACCCAAAGGAAACAGAATCAGATCAAGATGACGAGGTAATACAAAACACTTTTTATTTTACCTTCATTGTAATCAAGAGATTATATTCAAATTTCTGTCACCCTGCAGTAAGATTTCTCGACTCCAAATTGTATGCCTCTTTATGCTCTCCTGTGAAATAGAAAAATTGTAAACATCCAATGATGTAAAAGTCTGTAGAGATTCTCAGTTATCCAAATCATGCTTGTCCCAAGGATGCTTTTTCAAGAGGCAACTGGACTTTCTTGTTTTTTGATTGAAGATGTTTTGCTTCTCCTCCAAGAAGCTTCTTCAGCTCTAACAGGATGGTGGGGAATGGAAGGATTTATGCTCCTTGAGTTGGTCATTTGCATTCTTTTAGAGAGTCGTTGAGGCTCCTTGGAAGTTTATCTATGTCCTCAGGGTCACCTGAATAGTGCTCCTGGCTCTTGTAGTCTGCCATTTTCTCCTCTGGAAATCCATTCCTACTCCCACAGAGCTGAAGAAGCTTCTTGGATGAGAAGTGAAACGTCTTCAAAAGAAAAAACAAGGAAGTCCATTTGCCTCCAGAAAAAGTACCTTTGGGACATCCAGTGATGTACCACATACTACTTAGAGCAACAGAGACACTTTTCTTTCTAGATTTCACATTCACCCTTTCCCCCCCCCCCACCTCCTCTTCCTCCTCTTCCTCCTCCTCCTCCTCAATGGACTGTTTCACAATACAGCTTTGCACAAGAAAAGTGAAACTTACCTTTACAGATTCCCATGGAGAAAAACTGTGCCACATTTTGCGCAAGTATTTGTGGAGGGATATATATCATTTACTAGGGTGCAGTCAGTGTCCTGTACTTTCCTATGACCTGTCCTCAGCTAAAAGCTTGTGGGTAGCTGGGACCTAGCAAATTCTCTTATTCCAGTGCCAGGCTGTTGTGAGGCAGGACATAAACATATCTGAGAACTTTAAATCAGGTCAGAAGTGGGAGGGATCTGCGCGAACCCCTCCAATGATCCACCTCTACACATAAATAAATGCACTCATGCAAACTACAGTCAACTTTGCTAAATCTGTGTCACCTTAAATATCTGACTCCCACAGGAAAATACTGCATTTTCGTTCCAGTAAACCTAAAACCATTTTATTCATTTGAAATCCCAAGTTGACTTCCTCTTCAAACTTTCCATATACAATTTATATAACCCTTTCTCTGTTATAACCCTTTCTCTAATACAAGGGTCTTCAAACTTGGCAAGTTTAAGATTTGTGGACTTCAACTCTCAGAATTCCTGAGCTAACATGTCTGGAGGAGGAATTCTGGGAGTTGAAGTCCACAAGTCTTAAAAGCTGTCAAGTTTGAAGACCCCTTGCTCTAATATTATAACCCTTCCCCGATAGGCACCCGCGCACACACACACACACACACACACACAAGCATCTCTCTCAAATCTTCTACAACAGGGGTGTCAAACTTGCTGTCGTTATGGCAGTGTTACATGAGATATCGGGACTCTTTCCCCCTTCACTAAACTGGGCATGGGCGTGGCAAGCATGTGACACATCCGGCCCGCAGGCTGTGTGTTTGACAGCCCTGTTCTACAGTGTTTGAATCACAAGGAGTTAACACTCAAGAAAAGCTTGTGAATATCTAAACCTGATGCCTTCCGCATTAATTGGGATTATAGTGAGCTGAATTATCAGCTATTCTGACATGTTAGTCACAAACCATTTGGGAAGGACCATACTGAAGATATCTGGTCAGGACCTTGGTTCCTGGTGCAGAACGGCCAGCTATTGGCAAAGGAGGAGGAGGAGGAGGAGGAAGGCTGTCTGAGTGAGATTTCTAGTTGTGCCAACTGTTTCATGTTAGCTTGATAGGGGACATGATATGAAAATAAGCATGAATCAGCTTCTGATTGAGTCAAACTTGAGTCAAGTGTGTTAAAAATCTCAATAATTCGAGCAGAGTTAAACATGGGCTTTATGCTGCCTTGACAGTCAATGGGACTTAAATCACCATTTTCAGCATCTTTAAGTCACTTGGGATGTTCAACTATTCCAGTACTCTTCCTAGCTGTCAAATAATCATTTTCTATCAGTTCCAAGCAAACATCCTTTAAATACCCCCCCAATCATTTTGCTTCTTTTACTGTATAGATATTCCTATAACCATTGCTAAATAAAAGTATAAGACACATATAGGTATGCAGAATAGAATAGCTGGTTTTTCTAATCCTCCCATCCTTGCCTTTGTGTATATTGAAAGAAAAACTAATCCCCTTCCGTGCCTTTTATTTGTCGTTTCTGTACTCACCTTAAAGTGTGTGTACCTTGTCATTTATGTGGTTCCTGTGCAAATTGACTTTGGCAGAAGTATTTGATTGGCTTCAATTAAATCTGCCCTGATATGTATGACTGTAACCTTGTGTGGGGCTGCCTCTCATTTGTAGCCAGAAATTATAATTGTGATTGATGTCACTGCAGTGTGATGCAAGAGCTTTGTACCAAAAGGACATTGTGATCTGACCATTAAGGCTGAGCTTTGCTAGGTGATTGTCTGGCACTCTTCAAGGGGGCTGCATTTGGTCTGGGATCACCAGATCAAGGCATTGGGTGGAAAGTGTCCCTCTTCAAAGGTGGTCTCATCCAGCTTTGCTGGCTGGGGAATTCTGGGAGTTGAAGTCCACCAGACTTAAAGTTGCCAAGGTTGGAAACCCCTGCATTAGAAGATTCAGCACAGATGTTTCAGACACCTTCTTAGGTTGCCTCCATATCAAGTCCGGACACAGACAAAACTGTAGTTGCACTTGGACATGCACTCATGGGAAAGCACTCGCACCACTTGTAGCAAATTAGCATTCCCGCCTTGGAGGAAGGATGCTTGACTTCCAACAAGGCATTTTGTAAAGCTATCTTGCAAATGCTTTGCACAATCCTGCTCCATAAAAATGTGACTTCAGAGAGACTGCACCAATGTTGTTCGGGGACGACATTGTGGATGGCAAGTTTTGGGATTCAGTTTCTTCCCACATTTTTATTCAATTTCCCCCTTCCCCCTTGGTTTCATGTATGGATCAAATACATCATGAATCCAAGACGTTGGGGCAGCAACAGAGCTAGCCCAGAGGGCCCTGGGTTCATTCTGCTCTCCATGATGGGGGGCTGAAGGCAGGGGTGGGATTCAAAAATCCCAGCAACTGGTCCGCTGCCTGGTTGCTGGGTGGGCATGGCCATGGTGGCCATGGCTTACCAGAACTAACTGTTTCCGGTCTTCTGGTAGGCCTCCAGAGCCCGGGGGAGGCCATTTTTGCCTTCCCAAAGGTCCAGATGCCTCCCCTGGACCTCTGGGAAGATAAAAACAGCCTCCCCTGGGCTCTGGAGGCCCACAGGAAGCCAGAAACAGGCCTATTTTGCAACTTTTGGTACTTCCAGGAGACCTGTTTTTCCCCCTCCCAGAGCCTCCACGCATTCATGCCTGCATCGCATGAGACTCCTGGGAGGGCGGGGAGGGGCAGGGCCAGCTGGTCGGTTGAAATACCGGTTCAGCAAACCAGATGTAACTTTAACACCCGTTTTGCCCGAACCAGTAGAATCCCACCCCTGGCTGGAGGAGGCAAGGGATATATTCCAAATCAGGTCATACTAGGTTATATCATAGTTAGCCCCGAGAGAACCCCTTCTTCATCTCTTTTGCCCCCCCCCCCCCCCCCAATTTGAAGAATGGAACCGGGGCCATCCATCTTCTAGTCCTCACAGAAAGGGACCATATATGCCCAGTTATGTGAATGAGTAAGTTGAATAAGAGTAGGGTGAAATTTATTTCATGTTAAATTGAACTTTTAAGATATGTCAATTGAATTTGTACAAACTGAAACACCCCCCCCCCCCAAATGAGGTAAAATATCCTTCCATTTTTTTAATTTCTTACTGAGTCCACTGAGCACATATTTAACTGTTCAAAATTCAAGCTTTGAAATTGGATCAAAAGATACCTAAGTGGAGATCAGCTGGAGGGGGTGGGAGAGAAGGGGCTTTGTCTTAATGGAAAATTGGTTATTCTGAATTACAGGGCCAGGAAAAGATAAAACCAGATTGTGTAGCCCGTAGGTAGACAGTATCACTTTCAAGCCCTTAAGACTTCTTAAGTGATTTTTTTTTTTTCCTTAGGCCCCACTCGATCCCTGAGGTCTTTTTAAGCCTGGGAATGGGATGAGGAGAATAATCCCTGTTTTTAAAAACAGTCCTTTGCCTGTCTTGCCTGCTACTTAAAACAAGGCTGGGAGAATGAATTGACATAGGGGTTTATTGCTTGAGCAGGTGGTTGGACTGGAAGACCTCAAAGGTCCCTTCCAACTCTGTTACTCTGTTATTTTTTTATTTTTTTTTCTGTTAATAAGACCATGATTGAAATATGGAAGAGCATCTGCTTTCAAGGGGGATGTCTCTTCCAAGTTCCAAGAAGAAATATCTTTTCTTACAGACGGAGAAGACTGACCGCAGACAGAATTTTGTGTCCCTCGCTCTACGTAAGCGCTACAGCTATCTGACTGAGCCTGGCATGAGTGAGTTTCCTAACGTACAAACTACTTTTTCATGAAAAGATACATTTTTTCTATAAATGTTTGCATTTTATGTCATTGGAAGAGGTATGATTCAGTCGGCAACACCCTCCAAATTACCCAGGCGCTCTTCTTGAGCATGTACAACTTGAGAAACTCAAACAAGGACACCATCTTCTTTTGAAATATCTGTGGACCAAACAAATCATTTGTGGAGAATTGGTTTTCTGTGCTTACCTAGCCAAAGGAACTGGTCTGGCTCCTTTTCCAGAGGCAAGATGGTGGTATCTCATGATTGACAGCTAATCCAAAGATATACTCTATGTTGCTTCAGTTGGGGACCAGCTACATGTTACACTGAGCCGCTCTCCAATTAAGCTTATTTTAGAAAAAGCAACTGTCTAGAGCAGGGGTTTCCAAGTTGGCAACTTTAAGACTTGTGGACTTCAACTCCCAGAATTTCCCAGAGAGCAAAGCTGGCTGAGCAATTCTGGAGTTGAAGTCCACAAATCTTAAAGTTGCCAAGATTGGAAATCCCTGCTCTAGAGCAGAAGTCGCCAACCTTTTGGACCTCAGGGACCACCAAACTCATAATTTTAGATCCCAGGGACCACTAACCAGTTTTGTGGGTGTGGCTTGGTGGTCATGTGACTGGCTGGGCATGGCTTGTATGTAAATATTACAAATATTTATATAAATATTAAAATTTTTGATAAAAAAGAGCAACTTTTACTCAAAATCAGGCAAAGTAGGCAGGTTGAGTTGCTCACAGAATCACAGATTCATTCAGAGATCTATCTATCTACCATTGGTTAGCTCAGTCTGTCACATAAAATTTGCTTGCAAGCAAACTCATAAAATTAACTCACAACACATCATGCATGTAAATATTGATTTTTTTTATAAAAAAGTGCAACTTTTACCCAAAATCAGGAAAAGCAGGCATATTGAGTTGCTCACAGAATCATTCAGTGATCTATCTATCTGCCATCGGCTAGCTCAGTCTCTCAAATTTGCTTGCCCTGAGTCTGCGCTGAATTTGATTGCAAGCAAACCGACAGTCCTAAGGGAGATTTGGCTGTGCTGAGCCAAAGATCTAAAGACTAGCTGGAAAGCAAGAAATCCAACCATTTTCTGCTTCCTAGCTAATCTAAATCTCCCGGCACAGCAGAACAGGTGATGGTTGGAAAGAGGAAAAATAGCAATTTAGCAGACAATTTTGCCAGTAAGAAGTGAGTGGGTGGGAAGGGTTCCTGCGGGCCATGTGGGCGATGCAGCCTTGTGTTTCTCCGCAGCCTGGATTAATTGCTTTGTCGGGGTGAGATTTCTCTGCGGCCCACCAATGGACTGTGGCCCACTGGTTGGCCACTGCTGCTCTAGAGCACTTCTGCTCTGGAAAGGCATGCATTTCCTGATAAAAATCTCCCTTTGGCTGCTGGTATATAGTTAACAACACTTTTTACAAGCACAAAATCTGGGTCTCCCTGTGTATTTGTATTATAGGCCTCCACATAAGAATTGAATTTTACATTAATAGGTTGAGCCAAAATATTTTCAGACTTAGTCATAGATTTCCAATCTATGGAATTAAAGGTTGAAACTTTAATTTAAAATTATATGTATTTGTTCACAGTACAGTTCATCTTACAGAAGTCCAACCTTTGGACCTCTGTAGGGTCAACTGTACAGTGAATATGTATGTATAATTTTAAATTAAAATTTCATTATAGGATGATGTAAACCTACTAGGCATAGAATAGAATAGGAATAGAATAGAGTAGAGTAGAGTAGAGTAGAGTAGAGTAGAGTAGAATAGAATAGAATAGAATAGAATTCCTTATTGGCCAAGTGTGATTTGGATACACAAGGAATTTATCTTTGGTGCAAATGCTGTCAGTGTACATAAAGAAAAAATAAAGAAAAAAACAACACTAAGTGATAGTCATAGATACTAATAAGCAATCAAACCATACTGGGAAACAATAAAAACAACATAAACTGTAAAGATACAAGCAACATGGATATAGCCGTAAGTGGGAAGAGATAGGTACTAGTAAGGATGATAAGAAGAATAGTGATACAGTCTTAGTAGTTAATTTGGCAGTGTTGTAGGAATTAGTTGTTTAGCAGAGTGATGGCATTCAGGAAAAAGCTGCCATTGTGTCTTGTTCTGATTTGCAGAGCCCTATAGTGTCATTTTGAGGGTAGAAGTAATACCAACTTCCTAAAAATGATTCCTTGCTTTAAGAAAATGGCCAGGTTGATTTAAAATATTATCAAATCAAATTTAGCATAGGAGAAAGTTATTTTTCATTGGCATGGATATTATGCCTTTATTATTTTAATATCAGCATGTCTTAAATTAATTAGAATTTCCAGGGATCGGGCTCAGGACGATGGTCCTCCCTTTTCCTCAAAGCCTGTTTGACCCAGGCATTCTACTGATGCAAAGTTAGCAGCACCTTTGACCTTTTTTGGTCCACTGTCATTTTTTTTTAAATTAGCTCACGTCAGAATTCCCTTCTGCAAGCTCAACTCTTCCAAGCTTTTCAGAGACTCAGCGTAATGTGGTAACATGAGCCATGGTCAACAGTTGGCAGTGTCTTGACTGTTGTAGCCGATTCTCAAACTCATATCTTCTGGATTAAAACCTGGCACCCTCTTGGCTTACATTTTCCGCTGCATAGTAGTTTGTTTGTTTGTATGTTCAACATACAAACTTGTTTACATTGTTTATATTCCTGTGCTGGGAAATTCTCACTACTGTAGTAGGAAAATATTGGTGTCATGGCCACAGAGCTTGAGCTGCTGGCACTGGACTGTCACTTACCACATTGCATTTCCCCCCCATTCCCTTAACACAGAGGTCTCCAAACTTGGCAACTTAAAGACTTGTGGACTTCAACTCCCAGAACTCTCCAACCAGCATAGCATAGCTGATTGGAGAATTATGAGAGTTGACATCCACAAGTTGCCAAGTTTGGGGACCCCATCCTTAACATAACAGCCCACAGGAAATTAAATGATGAGCATTCTTAAACCTACCAGAACCCCAGTAGTCTCTCTATTAGAAGAACGGAAGAAGCTGGTACTAAAACTCCTAAAAATCAATGTAGCTAAGAATCTCCTAATTTGAAGCTGACCTTTTTATATAGGTGGCATTATGTAATGCCCCCATGTCAGTGCCTCTGAGAATCACTCTGGAATCGGGCAGTGCCAAAATTGAGAAGAATGAATGAATTAATCAATCAATCTAATCAAATCATCATATCTTATAAACAAGAACTTTGAAGGCCAATGATAGGACTGTAGCCTTTCCTAGAGTTGCTATTCTTAGGGTTGAAAGTTCAGTCTTAGAAGGATAAATTCAGTTGTCTTTGGAAGAGTTTTTTTAAAACTCATCCATTTTAATAATTCCAGCAGTCCTCGGGATCAGATTAAATCAGCATGCTCAACTCTGCAGCAGAGAAGCCCGGAAAACCATTTTCACAAATAACTTCATTTGCTTTTAAATGTGGGATATGAATGTTGTATTCCTTGCTTTGAAAAACTGTTCTCAAAAGGTACCGAGACATTCGGTCTTGTAGAAAAAGTGGGCTCTTCTTTTAAAATGTTTTCTGTGTAAATAATTCTGAATATTGATGTATTCTGCATAGCATACACCGCACATGTCATTTTATTCCTCATGCTTTTTTTGACATGATAAATCATGCATGAATAAAAGTGAAAAGTTTTGGTTGCTTCGCTTGCCATGTTTTTTCATTACTTGTATTCTTTTTTTCTGTATGACAAATGCTTATTAAAGTCATTCCACATGAAGCTTTTTATTTACGTTTTACCAAGCTAAGGGACTATTGCATGAATAATTTGACTTTCAGAGAACTTTTTTTTTCATTGTTGTTTTAATCTTTGAGTCAGAAAAGCTCTTGCTCTTATTGGCTTTGTGAGCCTGAAGCATTAACCAAGCGTGCATGGGAGAGAGGTCTGACTTTATTCCCCCCCCCTTCACACTTTGCACATCAGTTGCCTGTCACTTTGAGAGATTTTTGCGAGGTGGGGGGAGGGGGCTCTGCATGAAAGATTTGGGAGTGTTTCTCAAGCAGAGTTGCTCAGAGTCACACGCACAAACCTATACAAGAACTTAACAAAACAGTTAAAGCCCTTAAAAGTAGACAATCCTGAGGAAATTGTGACCCTTGCTTACAGCAAAGACATATAAATTATCAGGCAAATGGAACTGAAAGATTTAAAACTTCCAATTCAGCACATCAGAAAGTCAATAGGAAGTGAGAGAAGAATTTTTGATTGTGGCTGGACCAGCGTGGACTTCTTTTTTTTTTTAGCCTTTTTTGTTTTCTTCATTGTCTGCAGATTCGGTTGCCTTGTGCTTTTCTGTTTTTCATTTCTTGTTATCTTTTCCATTTTCCTTTTTATAAACTTTGTTGATTATCCATAATTACATGGCTCATTCCTATTTTCTCCCTTCCTGTTAGCCATTGACTGTTACCTGTTTCATTCTGATTCATACGAACAATTGTATTTGCTTTTTTTGTAATATTACAAAACGTTTACTGACCAATTTTCTTCTCTGGTCTCTCTGTTTTTCAACCATTTTTGTTGATTTTTACGTTTTTTATATCTCTATATATTATTTTGATTTAACCATTTAAGAAACAGTTGAACGGAGTGCCACGGCTACGAGATCCTTACCCACCACCTATTCCTACAAGCCATTCTTGTCCGCAAGACCCTATCAGTCATGGACCACAGCACCCATCACTGTGCCTGGACAAAGCAAATCGGGCTTCACTTCCCTCTCCAGCTCATCTTCTAACACACCAACTGCTTCCCCATTAAAGTCCATCTGGTCGGTTTCCTCTGCTTCGCCCATCAAATCCACGCTAGGAGCCTCTACTACATCTTCCGTTAAATCCGTTAGTGATGTAGCTTCTCCAATTAGATCCTTTCGGACAATCTCACCTATGAAAACCATGGTTTCCCAGCCTCCCTATAATGTCCAAGTCTCTCCTGGTTCCTTTGTCCGAGCTCCGACTGCCACGGAAGCTGCTGGTTTGAAAGGACTGGTGTCAGCTTCTGTGTTCCCCACTAGGACGTCTCCTGTGACCACAGCCGGGTCCCTCTTAGAGAGGTCATCCATTACCATGACGCCTCCGGCCTCTCCCAAATCTAACTTTAACATGTATTCTTCAGGCCTACCATTTAAGTCAATCATCACATCAGCCTCTCCTCTCTTGTCTTCACCTTTAAAATCGGTGGTGTCTTCTGCTAAATCAGCACTTGATGCCATGTCTCCCTCTTCAGCCACAATGGCTGCATCCCCTGTGAAACACATGGTTGGGCACCAAGAGGTGGCCATGGTGAACGGATCCATATCACCTTTGAAATACCCATCTCCCATCAGCTTGATCAGCAGTTCCAAGGCCACGGCTGCCTTTCAGGAGAAGATGGGGGTGGCAGCCTCTTCTGCAAGCTGTGCCGTTAAAGCAGCCACTGACACAGTTGAGAAAATGTTGCCGGCAACTCCTGCAAAGCCTTTTTCTCCACTCAGGTCGCACGTGTCTTTGACTCCATCCGCCTTTCAGTCAATCAGAGCTCCTTCCACAGGGGTGCTCTATACGTCTCTCGGGTCAATCTCAGCAACTACCTCGTCAGTAACCTCATCAACCATCACGGTGCCAGTCTATTCTGTAGTCAATGTTTTGTCAGAACCAGCACTAAAGAAGCTCCCTGAGACCCCCTCCCTGGCCAAATCAGCAGCTGCCTTGCTCTCACCTCTTAAAACATTGACTACAGAGACATGTGCCCAACCTCCCTTTAACCGAACCTCATCTCCCGTGAAATCATCTTTGTTCTTAGCACCCTCAGCCCTTAAGTTGTCCACACCATCATCTTTATCTTCTAGTCAGGAGATACTAAAAGATGTGGCCGAGATGAAAGAGGACCTAATGAGAATGACAGCAATATTGCAGACAGATGTAATGGAGGAGAAGGCATTCCAACCAGAACTGGCCAAAGAGGGTAGAATAGATGATGAAGAACCTTTTAAGCTTGTTGAGAAAGTCAAAGAGGACCTAGTAAAAGTTAGCGAGATACTGAAAAAAGATGTCTGTGTAGAGAATAAAGCCAAACTCTCTCAGAACGATAAAGGACACTCCTCTGAGGAAGAATGGGTAGAGTTCAGTGCAGGTGAGATTGACGAAGCCAGACGCCAGGGCATGATCATCCCTCCTCTGACTATCCCAGAAAAGGTGCAGATCAAAGTCAAGGCTGTCTCTGAAAAGGATTACAACTTGAGCAAAGTCATTGATTACCTAACGAATGACATTGGCAGTAGCTCCCTGGCAAATCTAAAGTACAAGTTTGATGACGGGAGAAGGGAAGGGGAAGAGAGGCAGAAAAGGGTTCTCAAACCAGCCATTGCGCTACAAGAACATAAACTGAAAATGCCGCCAGCCTCCGTGAGGCCATCCACTTCTGAGAAAGAATTATGTAAAATTGCCGATTCTCTTTTTGGAACGGACACTGTTTTGGAGTCTCCTGATGACTTTTCCCAGCACGATCAAGATAAAAGTCCTTTGTCTGATAGTGGCTTCGAGACCAGGAGTGAGAAGACCCCTTCAGCTCCACAGAGTGCAGAAAGCACGGGGCCAAAGCCCCTTTTCCATGAGTTGCCCCTCCCTCCTGTAATCACGGAGACCAGAACTGAAGTGGTGCACGTGATCCGTAGCTATGAACCTACGGGAGAGGCCTCTGAGCCTCACACAGAGGAGCCGCCCTCGCCCAAAGTGGTCAGCACCTTTATGGAGCTAGAGCCCCGGCCCAATGGGGGCTCCATCAAGGGGAAGGTGAACACTTTTCAAGTGAAGGCCAGTAGCGAAGATGAGTGTGCCCTGACTAAAGGGGTGCGCTTGAAAGAAGAAACCCACATAAGTACCACTACCAGAATGGTTTACCACAAACCTCCATGCACTCAGAGCCCTTCAGAGAGAATCGAGGAAACCATGTCTGTTCATGACATCATGAAAGCTTTTCAGTCAGGACGGGACCCTTCCAAGGAGTTGGCAGGTCTGTTTGAGCATAAGTCTTCGGTCTCCCCAGAGGCTGGCAAATCCACTGAAATGTCACCCCAGCCTGCAGAGAAGGACTACAAAATGAAACCCAAACTGGAGCGTATAATAGAGGTCCATATTGAAAAAGGTAATCAGGCTGAGCCTACTGAAGTCATTATTAGAGAAACCAAAAAGCATCCAGAGAAAGAAATGTATGTATATCAGAAAGACTTGTCACAAGGGGATGTGGAAAAGCAGGAGGCCCTTCCTTGTTCGGATGAACAAGGTCAGCCTGAAGAAGAAGAACTGACAGCCGAAGAGTCCCTGCCTTCTTATTTGGAATCTTCTAGAGTAAACACTCCTGTCTCTCAGGAAGAAGACAGTCGCCCTAGTTCTGCCCAACTTATGTCTGATGACTCGTACAAAACCTTGAAGCTTTTGAGTCAACACTCGGTAGAGTACCATGACGATGAGTTGTCAGAACTAAGAGGGGAATCTTACAGGTTTGCCGAGAAAATGCTTCTCTCAGAAAAGCTAGATGTGTCTTACTCAGACACCGAGGAGTCAGTAACTGACCATGTCCCTCCCCTTAGCTCAGACTTTCAGGGGCCTGATAAACGATCCAGAGAGAAAATAGCCCCAGCACCCCCACAAGACATCCTTACCAAAATCTCTAAAGAGATATCAGAAAATGGTGTGGGTAAAATATCAAAAGATGATCCTTATGAGAAAGTGACAGTGTTGCATTATTCCGGAGATGTTAGTAGCCCAAAGCATGCTATGTGGATGCGTTTTGCCGAGAACAGATTAGACAGAGGTAGAGAAAAGTTGATGTATGAAGACAGGGTGGACAGGACAGTTAAGGAGGCTGAAGAAAAGCTGACCGAAGTATCGCAGTTCTTCCGGGACAAGACAGAAAAACTGAACGATGAGCTGCAATCACCAAAGAAGCAACAGAAAAGGAATGGGAGAGAGGCCAGTGTGGGCCTTAGATCAGCAAGCAGCAGTCCGGAGAAGGTGACTGCTTCTGAGTTACGAAGCGACTGGACAGGAGGAGGAAGAGTTTGTTCTCAGGATGGGAAGGGCTGGCCAAAACCTGAGGAGAGGAAGGCAGCCAGTTTGCCCAGCAGCCCAGAGAAGCAGATGCTCTCTCAGCCGAGCAAGGACTTGAAGGAACCCAAGGGAGCAGTTCAGAAGAGCAAGATCCCAGAGACTCTGCCAACTGGGTTCCAGTTGAAGCAGTCCAAGCTCAGCTCCATTAGGCTAAAATTTGAACAGAGCCTGGGTTCCAAAAGTAAAGAGATACTTCCAGAGGAGAAAAAGCTGGATGCGCCATCTAAAATCCCAGTGAAAAAGTTGCAGGACAGCAAGCTCCCAGTCTATCAGTTTTACTCCCGAGAAAAACAGGCCAAAGAGATAGATTTGGTAGATGGGAACTTAGCATTGCAGAAGGAACCTCCTGCTGTCTGCTTCCAAGATGCCCCCAGGGACAAAGGCAAAGTGACTGAGGATGCATCTCCTCTGAAGGTTCCCAAGGCCAAGGATGAATTACCAAGCAAGACCATTTCTGCCCTTGCAGAGCAAAAGGTGAAGGGCTTGGCCTATGGTGCCAGTGCGGTGCCTGTCCCAGCCAAGGGGCACTGGGATAAAAAGATTTATAGGACATGGGAAAGTCCAGGGACATCCTCCCCTAAAGCCCAGAGAGAAAAACTTTCCCATGTGCTTGTGCAAGATGTAGTCAAAGAAAACCAGATTGACCCTCTTGAGACTAAAGATCTGGCCAAATCTGGTGAACTGATCACTGTAACTGAATATGAGCAGAAAGTGTCCACAAATGGATCAGGTTCTAAGGAGGTGAAGGAAATGACTGTAAAGTCTCCATCCAAAAAGGTGCTTTATAGAGAATACCTTGACAGAGAAGGGGACTATCCCAGCGAAGTGAGGGATAGGATTTCAAAGAGAAAAGAACCATTGATGGCACCCCATATTCCAGAAAGAGTTTCAGAAGAGAAAAGTATGTTGGCAGGTGGCGTTCTTGAAGGACAGTCCCCAACTGCACGCCACGAACTGCCAACTCGATTGCCCCATGTCAGAATGGATAAAGACAAAGTAGAGGGACAGTTTGATGTGGCTGAACAAAAGAAAGGGGTAGAATATAGTCCATCCAGCACCAGTTGCTTCCAGTTAAGTCCTCCTCAGGAGGAGACAAAGTCAACCCACAGTAAGACTCCCAATTCCTTAGAGGTTAGCCCAGGAAAACTGTCTCCCGCAAAGAAATTTGATCTGATGAAACCATCCCCTTTAGCAACAGAGGAAGGAGCAAAGGAGATCAAAACACTGCCTGTTTATGTCAGTTTTGTTCAGGTAGGGAGGCAATATGAAAGAGAGGTTCAGCAAGGAGCTATCAAAAAAATTGTAAGTCAGGAAAGTAAGACAGTGCAAGAGACAAGAGGGGGATTTTATACCACCAGGCAGCAGAAGCAGCTTCCCTCCCCCCAAGGTAGCCCAGAGGATGACACCTTAGAACAGGTGTCCTTTATGGACAGTTCTGGGAAAAGCCCCCTCACCCCAGAGACACCAAGCTCAGAGGAAGTGAGTTACGAGTTTACCTCCAAGACACCCGATTCACTCATCGCTTATATACCTGGCAAACCAAGCCCAATCCCCGAGGTGTCAGAGGAGTCGGAGGAGGAGGCCGAAGCCAAATCCAACTCCGTAAAACACTCTCCCCCAACTGAGCAAGAGCTGCCCAATAATTTGGACAGGGAATCTAACAAAAGGCCAAAGGGAAACCGGGTGGCCTATATTGAATTTCCACCACCTCCTCCATTAGATGCTGATCATTCAGAATCAGAAAAGCCACGTCCCTCCTCTGAGAGTGACATAGAGTTGACAGAAGTCAACCTGCAGGATGAACTTGAGAGGCGTCAGCTGGCTGAACCAGTCATCCGCGTTCAGCCCCCTTCTCCTGTACCGCCAGGAGAAGATCTAAGCAACTCCAGTGATGATGAGTCTTTGTATCAGCCCGTCCCAATTAAAAGATACATGTTTAAACTGAACGATATTGAAGATGACTGGAAAGAGACCACCATGCGCAAATCCTCTGAAACAAAGGAGAGCAGAAAGCCCAATGAATTTGATTTGGCTCTTGAATCCCCCCAAAATGACGTGGCACCAAATGGGAACAATGACCAGTCAGTTACCGAGTGCTCGATAGCAACCACCGCAGAATTCTCCCACGATACCGATGCCACTGAAATCGACTCCCTCGATGGGTATGATCTGCAAGATGAGGATGATGGGCTGACCGAGAGCGATTCTAAGCAAGCATATCCAGCAGTAGAAACTAAAAAAGATCTCTGGGTTACTGAAGGCATCTTGAAACAGACTGATCGAAGTTTTAGCCAAAGTAAGCTGGAAATTATTGAGGAGGAGGAAAAAGTCGGCCCTGAGGAAAAGAAGAAACCCTTATCAAAATGTCCAGCAGCTGAAAAAAATGTTGATAAGGCTGAACAAAAGTCGGGGGCACAGTTCTTCACTTTGGAAGGACGACATCCTGACAGGACCGTGTTTCCTGACACATATTTCAGTTACAAAGTAGATGAAGAGTTTGCCACCCCTTTTAAAACCATAGCCACCAAGAGCCTAGATTTTGACCCTTGGTCCAGTAGCCGTGGAGACGACGAAGTCTTTGAATCCAAAAGCAGGGATGATGACTCCAAGCCTTTTGGCCTTGCAGTGGAAGACAGGTCTCCAGCCACCACCCCAGACACGACGCCAGCTAGGACGCCGACAGATGAAAGTACCCCAACTAGTGAGCCCAACCCCTTCCCGTTTCATGAAGGGAAGATGTTTGAGATGACTCGCAGTGGTGCAATTGACATGAGCAAGAGGGATTTTGTTGAAGAAAGACTCCAATTTTTTCAGATTGGTGAGCATACTTCTGAAGGGAAGTCAGGGGACAAGGGGGAAGGGGATAACAATAAAGTCACTGCCATCACACAGCCACAGTCAGGGGACAGAACGGTAGAGAAAACCGTAGAGAGAGAAGTAGAAACGCCAACAGTTGAACCTAAACTCATCCTCCAGGCCAGTGGAGATGGCATGGAAGCAACACCTGGTTGCAGCTCACTGGAGAAACCGTCCATGGCGCTTCATGCTTCTAAAGTCGATCCCAAATTGCGCACGCCGATTAAAATGGGCATTTCCGCTTCCACCATGACGCTGAAGAAAGACATGTCTGGGGAAATGGCAGATAAGCTAGAGACGTTGACACCAGGGACTCAGGGGTTAGGCTGCCAAGCTGTAGAGGAGGTCGCAGACACAGCTGTGCTTAACCAGACCAGCAGTAGGGAAGCAGAGAAGTATGATTTTCCAAAAGATAATTTTAATAACAACAACAATTTGGACCCCTGCACTACACCTACCAATCACCTTACCTGTACAGTAGTGCCAAGCGAACACTTTGAGTCTGAGGGTCCCACACAGAAAGCTAATCTAATGAAACACCTTTCAGGAAACGGTGCAACCCAAGGAGACAGTAAGCAGAAAAGACCCAGAGAGCAGCAGGCACCCTCCAAATCAGTCGGGAATCGAACACACTCCCGGCTTCCCATAAAAGCCAAAGACGCTGTGCTGCATAGTATTAGCCAGACCAGCAGGGGGAGTCATGTCAGGGAGGCCAGGAGAGGTGACCCAAGGAAGCCGTGCAGCTGTTCTCCACCCGTAGAGGGGAGGTCTAAGATTCCCATAAAAAGCATCCAGAGGCCTAGCTTGGCCTTAGCTAGAAAAATGCCACCCACTCAAAGCCAAGGGCAGGTAGAGAGAAGCAAGGCCAACTCTTTTCCTTCCAAATTACCATTAAAGGTAAGATCTACCACCACCATCACTGCAGCAGCCACAACAACTGTTAAAGCAAAACAAAGTCAGCTTAGCGAGGTATGTAAACATTCTATTGAATATTTTAAGGGAATTAGCGGTGAGGCTTTAAAGTTTGTCGACCGACTATCCAATGAACAGAAAAAAATGCCACCAGGAGTATCTGAGGAGGTGGAGGAGGAGGAGGAAGAAGAAGAAGATAGTACCTCAAGAACCACATCCCTGTCCGAAGCCACTCAAGTTTTCCAGCCATCCATTGCAACGAAACCCGCTAGAGATATCAGAACAGAGGCAGCATCTTTAAAATCAAAGATTGAAAAGTCCGACAGTGACAGGAGGAGGAGGAGGAGGAGTAAGAGAAGGACTGGTGAGAATGGAGGGAGTCAGGTTTCTGGAGCTCTCCGGGCTCACCCTGTGGAAGCCAAGCCTAGTTTGTAAAACTTTCAACTTGTTGATCCTAGTGCATGAACTGTTGTGATTGCCTGTGTAGTGACTTCCTCTAGTTCTCATTCTGTCATTGTCATCTCTGTGTTTTGTCTTCTTTGCTCTTCTTCCTTCCTTTATGTGAAGTCTATATAGTAGATAGCTAGGGGTGCATGCCTAAGACGTTCATGTCAGCCCCCCCAGGTGCTCCCGGGCAGTAAATCGTGCCCTTTGTCAAAAGAAATAACTTTTTTTTCATTCTTTCATTCCTGGTGGGCTATTTTTTTCCCCTCTCCTCCACCAGTAATTAAATCATGTTATTCAGCTCATTAGATAGATTGTCAGCATGTTTAGTTCCATTTACACAATATTGACATCATGTGGATGAACACTACTAGCCCTTCAAAGGGGAAAATTCCAGATCTGCGAATCTGCATATATATATATATATATATATATATATATATATATATATAAATAATGTATAAAAGAAACAAAACAGGGCATTCCATTCTTTTTAGTAATTGGATTAAAAGCACCTATTAAAATAACACAGTGTATTACAGTTATGTTAGTAAGCGCTGAGCACCCTTTCACATTACCCTTTTAATAGAAGAATTGTAAATCACAGGTCCACAGAGTCCATGCGAACGGACAGATATAAGGATGGCAATTGTGGCTGATCACCTGGGACTTAGCTGGACAGGTAAGGGTTTGAAATATTCTGATGCTCTAGAGCAGGGGTCTCCAACCTGGGAAACTTTAAGACTTGTGCACTTCAACACCCTGAATTCTGGGAGTTGAAGTCCACAAGTCTTAAAGTTGCCTAGGTTGGAGACCCCTGCTCTAAAAACTAGCAACCCTGGAAGAGGCTCACCTTGTTGTGTCTCCCTGGATGTGTGTATCCATGTGTTGATGGATGGGGGAGGGCAGGGCGAGCTTACTCCTCCCAGGTCCATCCTGGCTCTGCTCTTCAGGTGGAGAGATTAAGAAAATGGGAAAAAGCAGAGTTTTTGGAGCTCTTGGTATTTCCAAAAATAAATAATACAGCTGGTAAGAAAAGATGAAGGAAACCATCCTTCCCCACTATTATTGGAGTTAAAGATGGTCCTGTTGAGCTGATGCAGCCATGTCATTTTTGTGGGCAGCAGCACGACAGGATCAGAGATATTTGCTTTTTCCCTTTTTCTAAATGATATTTTGTCATCTCAGTCCTGGGATTGCCTGGAGCAAGGGTCTTGAAGCTTGGCATGTTTAAGACTTGGGGACTTCAACTCTCAGAATTCCTAAGGTAACATGGCTGGAGGAGGAATTCTGGGAATTGAAGTCCACAAGTCTTAAAAGCTGTCAAGTTTGGAGTCTTCCCCTATGCCAGGGCTGTTAAACTCACATGCTGGCCATGTCCACACTTGGATTAGCAAAGGGGGAAAATGTCCCGATATGTCCCGTGATGACGTGAGTTTGAGACCCCTGCCCTATGACTTTGGTATCTCCTCTCTTGCTTCAGAACCACCTGTGTAGTACATCATTACTATAGCCAAGCAAGCCACACAGCCAGATTCTTTTCGTTGCTTCCTACTGGGTGTTGGGAGGCTGCCCAGTTGACATCATCTCAGATATGGATGGCGAAGGTTGAGCATTGCACTTGTTATCCTGGGGGTGGGGTGGGGGTGGAGTTATCCCAGATGAGTCCATTCATTTTGCCCTCATTCTGGCCACAGCAGATGTCCTTCTAATTCTAGTCCTTCGATGCAGTGCTGGGACCAAATGGAACTGGGTTTTGATGATTGACAGAGGAGCTTCTGATCTTGGCTTGGGAAACTTGGAATCCAAGCCATAATGTTGCATGTCTGGAGAGTGTGAAGGGCTGTCCCACCCCTCTGCCTGGACCATTGTTTCTGTCCAGACTGAGACCAACAAAGTAAAAGACCCATAACTTTCTTAGCTTCTCTTCCTGAGTCTGCAACTCAAGGCTGTCTCTGAAAATGGCTCTCATTATTCTCTGTCTACACCCTTTGGCCTTTCAGGTATGTTGGGAAGTTTAGGCTGAATTTTCTGAGAATAAAAACTGGTGGTATCGTTTGATGTCAGACATACATTTGATTTTTTCAAAAGGGTTGTTCAAATAAAACACGAATTATTTTTCTTTTCTCTTTCCCACACTGCAGAACTGGCAAGAGAGCTGAATTTTTCTGTTGATGAAATTAATCAGATTCGAGTGGAAAACCCAAATTCTTTAATTGCTCAGAGCTTCATGTTGTTAAAGAAATGGGTTACAAGAGATGGAAAAAATGCTACAAGTAAGTTTAAAATTTGTGTAGAAAGATCTGGATCTCAAAGTTCCTACGAAAAGAATGCAGCTACCTGATAGGTGACAGACTCAGGGGCATGTGTGAATGAACAGTCACATATATCCAACAGCCTTGATCATCTAACCTTCATGCCTGTATAATATTGCAGAGGGACACAACATCTTGGAGAATAAGTTGCCAATACACACCATTAAGTGTTCTTGATTTACGCAGCATTGTGCGTTCAGTGATCAAAAGACAGGGCAGGATTGGATAAATAAGCAATTCAAAATGTACAGGGCATTGCAGCTCATGTGCTTCCATCTCTGATAATTTAGTTGATGCCTCCTCTTTTGTTTAGAGACCTCCACACTTCCTATGATGACAGGCCACCTAACCAAAGAATTAAAAGTTACAAGAATTTTAATGTGTTTTGTCCTTTTTCCCCACAGCTGATGCCTTAACTTCTGTATTAACAAAAATCAATCGGATCGACATTGTAACTTTGTTGGAAGGACCAATATTTGACTATGGCAACATATCTGGCACCAGAAGTTTTGCAGATGAAAATAATGTTTTCCACGATACTGTTGATGGTAACTGAGTTTGTTTCGTTTTATGTAATTCTCCCCCCCCCCAAGTGAGTAACAAATATATATGTTTTGATGTAATAATGTGGGACTTTAAGATTTTTTTGTCCACTTAAAATATGTTCTTACTTATGATTTAGGGTATGACCGAACCAAGAAAGGTTCACTTGTTTTGAATGAACCGAGTTGCAAATTGCTTTTGTGGTCCTGAGGTGTGATGGCAAACTTTGCAGTTGCATTCTGAAACTCCCCTGATCAGGCAATGAAACTCCAACTTTCCCATTCAGTGTCCAGAGTTTCTCTGAGATTGTTAAGCAGTGTTTTGCTTTGAAACATAGAGGTGCAATCAAGAACAAGTTACAGCAATTACCTTTTGGCTTTTGACATGTTGTTAAGCTGCTTTAGGAATACTGTGCTGGCCTGAACATGCAAGATGAGTGTGTATGCATGTGTCAAGTTGCATATGCATACATCCAAGAATCCATGTTCTGGGGTGCTGCCTCCTGGGGGAAGCATTTCCTGGCTCAATGCAAGGCATCAAGCATTCCCTGTCTCTGAGCAGCAGGGTTGGCCCCGAAATCGCTGCAGTGCAGAAATATAAGTTCTGTGGACATTTTGAGAAATTTGCTCTTGAAATGTGGCTTGTGCTGTTCAATTGTGAAACAGGTCTCTTCCCTCTAAAAAGAATGTGCTTGTTTTGCATTCTGTCCTTCCTCTTCTTCAAGCATCTCCAAAGCTCCTTGTCCTCACCAAGACCAGACTGCATCTTAACTTTCTCTCAGTGGATTCAGAGAACAACCAACCAACCATTATAATTAATGCACGTCGTTTCCAGATGCCATATCTCAACCCTGAGCTTCCCCATTTTTGTCAGATGGGTTAGCCTAATATTTACCTGTGGGGTTATGCTATACCATTCATTTGCCATTTCATTTCTATGCTGAAACTAAATGCTAGGACAGGCATGGTCAATGCTCAGGCTCTTGCAATGTGTTCCATACTCTGGCTGGTGTCCTAAATGCTGGGAATAATTTTCTGACAAGCACACAGTGCCACAGTCAATGGTCAGTTTGACATGAGTCATGGTGGTGCAGTGGTTAGAATGCAGTATTACAGGCCAACTCTGCCCCCTGCCAGGAGTTCGATTCTGACCGGCTCAAGGTTGACTCAGCCTTCCATCCTTCTGAGGTCGATAAAATGAGGACCCAGATTGTTGGAGGCAATAGGCTGACTCTAACCTGCTTAGAGAGAGCTGAAAGCACTGTGAAACAGTATATAAGTCAAAGTGCTATTGCTATTGCCAAGCTTCCTTGTGGTAAAGGTGAGGAGCACATTCATTGATCCCCTCAGAAGGATGTGGAACCTTCTCTAACATTTAGACCAGGAGTCTCCAAGCTTGGCAACTTTTAAAATTTGTGGACTTCAATTCCCAGAATTCCTCAGCCAGCATGAGAGACCCTGATTTCCACATTTTGGAATTCACTTGGATTGAAAATTTGACAAAGGTGGAACCTGCTGCCATGGCCATTCCTGTCCTGGGGAAGAATGGTTCCTTTATGTTCATGCTTCTCCTTTTCTTTCCTTTATTTGATCAGTGTTTCTGATTGTACCTGTGTTTCCAAGATCACCAAGGTCTCCTCACTCATCACAATACTCTCATCTCTAGAGATGCACGGTTCCTGGAGTTGATCTATAGATTTTCTTCCCCCTCCTTCTCCCCCTTCCCCTCCCCATCCTGGTAGTTTGTCTTTTCCTGTTGTAGGTCAAGAACAACCTTTTTCTGTCCTACCTGAAATTTATTTCTATTTTCTACATGAAATCCATTCGCATGGGGCACTGACTAAATTGAAGAACGTAGCACAGTAATCATTATGCATGGTGTCAGTATAAAAAGGAGATGTCTATAATTAAAAACAAAGGCAGTTTTAAAATGTTTGTAAAATATTTGCCTGGCTTGCAGGCAGCTCCTTTGGTTTTTTTCTCCATTTAACCCCTGTGAGCCATAATAAGAGCAGAAATGATTTGTTATGCTGCAAATCACCATTTTTATCTATATATACATACATGCATATATATGATTATAATCATATATATATATATATATATATGTATGTATGTATGTATGTATGTATGTATACATACATACATATATATATTATTATTGAACACAAAAATTGAGATTCTGTCCAGCAGATTGAGAAGAAAAAAAATTGTTTGATTGTGAAACCATCAAAGTAGCTGTGAATGGAGACACCACTGCCGGTGTGTGCTGTGCTGCCGGTTTTGCTGACTTCAGTTTTGTTGTGCTCTCTGAAGAATTCTTTGTCCCATTCCTAATTCAGTTGTTCTTGCTGTTTCATGCAGTTCTCATGTTCTAAAGTACTGCGCCATTCTGAATGCTTGATTTCATGTTACTCCATTCTTCATGGCAATCAGTCCAAATGTGCTGTCTTCCTTAGGTTACCCCACCTTTCCAATGGAACTGGAAACCCCCCCTGGGTTGTGCTTCGAGCCGCCCAGCCATTTCCATCAGGATGATTTGGCTAGTGATTTCTCTAGCGTAGAATCACCCCTTAGAACTCCTAGTAGACTGAGTGATGTCTTAGCAACTTCACAGGGAAACCTAGAGGAGGCGGCCGCAGGACCTCCCGTGGTCGTTGAAGAAGACACCTCACTGGAAGATGGCAAACATGATCACTCGGTGCCTCTAGAAGGAGCTTCTAAAGACGCAGGCCCAAAGCCACTGGAAGAAATAACCCACCTTAAGGATTATCCTCGTTATCTCGGTAGCTATGCTGGAAGGCAGACGCCGAGCGAAGAGAGTAGTCAAACCTTAGCGAGGACTGAGCGCCACGAGAGAAATTGGTCTGGTACTGATGAGGAGCCGGCGGAGAAAAAGCTTAAGTCTCTGTTTGAAGATATTTGCCTTGAAGAAATAGCAGAGTCTGAGGAAATGACAGAAGAGAAAGTCTTGTCTATACTTAACTATGTGCAGCAGGCCGAACAGGAAATGTCTTCAATTACAGGTTGGCAGAACGAGGCGCCCAGAGTCAAGGTGGAACCAACGTCTTCAGGACGCAGACTAAGCGGAGAGTTGCTAAACCGATTGGACGACAGGTATGGAGCGATATGGCTGACTCAGCCAAGTCTCAGACTAAACAATTTTTCTGCTTCTCTCATATTATGGAGGGATTTTAAAAAATATTTAATTTGTTTCCTGCTAGATGGAAGCATGTAAACATTTGACACTTCAAAAGCAGGGACCAATAGCTTAAGTATTTAGTTAATGATATTTTATTGACCAACTGTGATGTTCTCAGGACATAGATATGCACCGATATTTAGGGCAGTGAAATGAAAACCAGCATTGAAACATCCTCATTCAAAGCAGAGATAGAAAGAATTCTAGAAGCAGATTGAGGTCTCAGAGGATTTAAAAGAGCCCAAATGAGAGAGGAGGGAGACAGGGAGGGAGGCAGGCAGACTATAGGGAGGCCATTCCAAAGATCCAGAATGATCACCAAAGGTTCCTGCTCCTTGTGGATGTGCCTACAACACCTGGCAATTTTATCAGGATCTTGTTAGCTGTTCCCATCACCCTGGGAATACAGAGAGAAAATTGCATAAGCTGTAGGCTGTTCCCACAAGAATCCAGGATCAACCAACTGTGTGTCAATATCCATAGGGGGAAAACCTTCCTTTCTTTGGGGCTTGCCTGCTTTTCAAAAGCATCTTGCCATTATGGAGCAGAGGAGCAAACCCTAGACCTCAAGTCCAGATTTATTAAGAGGATCACCACGATCCTTCAAGGCTCATATTGGATAGATAATATCCCATGGCATGTCTGGAATGATATTGACTTCCAGCGCCACAACTTGTAGATGATGACTTGCCTATAGCTGCAGTCATGGCTTTTTGTAAGTCATAAATGTCAGCCTGTTGCTGTGCAGAGGTGATTTAATGATACCATTACTTATTTCTTGGGTTTGGCTCTTCCTTTCTTGCAGCCCTGGTCAATGTAGAGATTCTATTACCTCATATTTCAAAGGGGAAGCAGGAAAACTGGAGACCAATGGGAGCTACTCAGAATCTACTACGTTAGAAGCAAAGGCCAAGACTTTTGTCCAGGACTCTGTGAACAGTCTAGGAAAACAGAGTGACAAGGAAACTGTGAAACCAAAAATGCAAAGCGCTCTCCAAACTGAGCAGCAAACAATCTCATTAACATCCCACCAGAAATCAAGCAAGCCAGCAGTTGATACACCTAAAACCTCTGTGCCTGTTAGCATGAAAAAGACAAGCTGGAATATTTCTGAAAGCAGCAAGCCAAGATCAAAAGCTCAGGAAGACGATGGAATAGTGGCTGCATCAGAACAAAAGGTATAAATGCCACAAACTTTGATTCTGCCCAGGGAGGATGAGACAGGCTACCATTCGCCACCCAGTCTTGCTTCTTCTGCAGCTGCCCCTCCCACCATCTCTCAGGGTTGGGAGATGAGCTGCTGCATGCCAGGGCCCCTGTGATGGCCATGTGGGAATCAAATATGCAGAGCATCATGTTTTTATTCTGTAGTTCCCCCTCCCCATTCATTCACCAAATTCCCCGAGAACCTTGATTAAAGCCAGGTTCTCAGTGTGAGTGTAGATACACACGTAAACAAGATGCTCGTGTCCAATGCAAAACTGGGGTGAGACCCATGAGGGAAAGTCCCACAAAGGGCAGGAAATATATGTATGATGCATCCACCTGCCAAATGCCATCAAATCCTAGCTTAGCCCATTCCGGGGTGGGAGAAATCCCTAAAAAGCGCTTCGGTTGAGTAGCAGGTTGACCTTACTTCCAGCTGGAGGGTGGATTCTCCATGCAAATAGCTCACTTTTCAGCTATTCTTTCCCATGGCAGAATACGCATTATTGGCTGGAAAAATATACATAAAGCTGCATGGGGAAGCTAAAGCCTTGGGCCTGCAGAATTAAGCATAATTCTAAGCATAACTCCAATTTGAAACGGCTTTTTTGAAGTAGTGTTTGAAATACTGTTTAACAACAACATGCCACTTATTTAAGTTTGGTGTAGAAAGAGATGAGGGCTGGTCATATACCACTGTGAGAATAGCTTTGGTTTTGCAAAACATAGAGCTGTTGCTGTTTCATGAAAGGGTCTTCGAGGGTAGCAAGGAAGATGAAATGAGCATGTCTGCACTTTGGTCCCTCCTTGCTCATAACAGGCTTGTTTACAGAGTTTACAGCTATTGCCCAAGCCTGTGCAAATCTGTTTTTATGTTGTAAATGATATTAAGGCAACATGGCTATGTGCCCCACACTAAGAAGTGTGGTCCCCAGGAGCAAAATGGCACACAGTCCGAGGACAGTAATTGGGGGAGGTGAATTTAAATTTGAGGGTAAACCATTTTCTCCTATTCATTTTGATGTTTTAAATGAGCCAGTCAAAAAAAAATTGTACTAAAACTTCATTTATCTGGAGCTGAGTGACAGTGACAGTGAATGTGAGATTCAGAGTGATTCAAGTTCAGGCGAAGAGCAGAGGATCGTTACGAGGGTTTATCGCCGGCGGTTCATTCTGAAGGTATTGTGCGATGGTGCGGGCCGTTGGCATGGAGTGGACTTGGACTGCAGTGCAGATAGTATGGCTCACTATTAGACTCTCTCTTTGTATTGTCCCTTGCACAACCTACAGACCTATTGGGAGGACCTTTTTGCTCATAATCCCGTCCTGTGTTGCATGGCTGTATATGCATGACTCTAAGTGTACTGGAATGTAGTTGAATACCCTACATGTGTTCAAGAGCAGTATAGTAACTGGGGGCTGCTACAGATGGAAAGATAAGTCAGGAAGGAGTCAAGATCCTTGGAAGGCCCTCAATTTGTCTTCTGCATTGAGAATAGAATAGAATTCTTTATTGGCCAAGTGTGATTGGACACACAAGGTGCAAATGCTTTCGGTGTACTTAAACGAAAAGGTACATTCGTCAAGAGTCAAGAATCATCAGATACAACACTTAATAATAGTCATAGAGTTCAATAAGCAATCAAATCGGGAGCCAATTCTTCCCACAACCAGGGTTGAAGGAGGATTCAGCTATCAATCCTGCTCGTGTTTGTCCATGCATAGTTGAAGCCATCTTGCCTTTCAGCTTAAGAGGCAAAATGTCCTGAATCAACCCCCTAACTTAAGCAAATACACTCTCAAAACAAATGTGTTAACTCAATTTCTCTTTCTGATAGCATTCTTCTGGATGCCTTCCTCAAAGCCGCTTGTGTAAATAGAAGCACACACAATTACTGCGGTTCAGTTGAAGGGTAAAGAATACTTGTGGTCATTAATGGTGGGTGGGAGATTATCACCACACCTCCATCCGGACATGTGATCTAGATCAGGGGTCTCCAATCTGGGCAACTTTAAGACTCGTGGACTTCAACTCCCAGAGGAATTCTGGAAGTTGAAGTCCACAAGTCTTAAAGTTGCTCAGGTTGGAGACCCCTGATCTAGATAGTCCAAACCACAATGTAAACAGAGACATTGGACCTCTTCCAGTTTTATGCCCTTGTGGACCTGTCTGGACTTTGCTCCCTATCCAGTTTGACAGAATCCTGGAGACTTCCCAATTTTCGTAAGGCTCCTTGTGAAGGCAGTTCTGAGGAAGATGATCTGTTTGTTGTCAGTTGTGACACGGATCTGCTGATGCTGTTGGGATAACAGTGATGATGATTCAGTTTATATCCTACCTGATATGAACACTCCAAGCTTCTTCAGTTTTCCCCAGAGTTGTCAAGAGATGGGCGGGAGTATAAAACAAGGACACAGAAAAGTTTGTCTTGATTTTAGCAGCATAAAGATAGACTTATCAACTGTCTAATCTTTCTCTGTAGTTAATTTAGTGGTGCCTAGTCATCCTGGTATTGTTTAAGGCTCTTAAAACTCTCTTCACTGGGTGTTTTGCCTAATATGATGATGCTTCTCATGCAGTGAAACATCTTGCACAATCAGTGGGTGTGTGCACTAAATAATGACCAGTTGGAACTCCTTGAGATAAGTGGGAAGCCTTATCTACCAAAGTCATTGGGAATAAAACAGCTGTTTTTTACTCGTCTTTGGAGGGATAATTCTGATGAGCTATTTTTCATGAAGAACTAACATTAAGGCTTGTACTAGGACCAACACAACTAAGCATGGGCTTCTCCTGAATAAAGATCCATAAAATTGTACAAGTAATAACTTGTCTTCAAAAAAAAAGAGGATTATGGAGGATTGAGATTGCAGCAGGGAAGAATTATTTCAGAGGAACAGTTTCTCAGGGCCATCAAAATGAAGTAGTGATTGTGCCCTGTAACTTCTTGGAGCCGTCTTCATGGGTTTATCCCTAAGTTTCCTAGACAAATTTCCTAGGTTTATATCACAAATCCACAGCATAAATTGCTTTCCAGAGTGGAAAGGCTGGCCAATATTTCCTGAAAGCAGCAGCCACCCATAAATGGCCTTTGACAACATGAGTATATGTTCAGCATGATCCACTGAGTTGAAATCATGTGTCATAAGATACTCTAGATGTTGGATTGTCTTTAACAAGAAAATCTTGCCTGGCCTGGCATGAGTTTATTGCTTGGACTGGTGTTGAAAAGCAGCCGATGGCCCCAAATGAGCAGGGCTAATCCTTTGACCTGTTCTCTACTAGGGCGAGGAAGCCAAAAACATTCCACGTGAATCAGTCACACGAGAGCAGTTCACGGACGAAGAAGGCAGTACCGTCACCCGAAAAGTAATTCTCTTCTTTAGATTCGTTTTTCTCCTTCTTTCTTGAGTCCTAATTATGGATTCTTTGGCCATCAACTTTTGTCCTTCCAGACTTGGACAGAACACATATCGATTTTTGTTTTTCCTATATTATTTCTCACAGGTTACCCGGAAAGTATTAAGACGCCTTGTTATCCCACACGTGAAAAAACCTATCAGGGTAATGAAAGAGCTGAGCTGGGTGCAGTGGTCCCTCTGGGCTTAAAACGCGGTTGAGTGGCTGGTGGCTTGCCAATTAACCTCTGCAACCTCCCCCCCCCCCCGCCCCTCCAAGGCAAAATGCTTGTGCTTTTAGCAAGTGATGCATCTGATCTGGAAGGATAAACTCTTTCGCCCTTTAGCTCCAAAGGATTGTCCCCCAGGCTGTTCTGGCTAGTTGAGCTCTACTAGCAAAACTTGTGAATAACACTATCTCAGGCTCTTCCCAGTGGGGTGCTTTGTTCTTCCCATCTTCTGACTCCTACTCAGTTTCATCTACCAAAGGAAGACAGGTGCTGAACATTTTCTTTGGTACTAAGAGGATTTGGGGTGTGTGAAGTGAGGGTGCAATTTTAGGTTAAACCTTCTAGAATGAACCCCCACCCCATAAATACTGCAGGATGTGCACAAAGTCAATGTGGCAAGTAATCAAGAATCCCAGCATGAAACTCATTATGGGCTATCCAGTTGTTTTCAACTCCTGGTAGTTATTTTCCCTAATGATCCATCCCATGACCTGGTTTTTCAAGTCCAAATGGATATCAGATCCATATGTTGTCTTCCATTCTCACAGAACGCCCTTACTCTTTCTCCCATTGGATCAGTCCTCACATTCAGATGGCAGGAGGGGTGGTATTCAGATTTCTTAACAACCAGTTCTGTGGGTGTGGCCTAATTTGAGGGGGTGGCTTGGTGATCAAATGATTGGATGGGCGTGGCTTGCTGATTGGACATGGCTTGGTCATGTGACTGGATGAGCGTGGCTTGTATGTAAATATTGTAAATATTGACGTAAATAATTGATTCTTTTTATAAAAAAGAGCAACTTCTCCCCAAAAGCAGGCAAAGCAGGCAAGCAGATTGAGTTGCTCCCAGAATCCAGATTTACTTAGAGATCTACCATTCTGCAATCTGCTGCCTGAGTCTGTCACATAAAATTTACTTGCAAGAAAACTCATAAAATTAACTCACAACACACAATGTATGGAAATATTGATTTTTTTTTAAATAAAAAAAGACTTTTACCCAAAAGCAGGCAAAGCAGGCAGGCAGATTGAGTTGCTCCCAGAATCTCAGATTCACTCAGAGATATACCATTCTGCAATCTGCTACCTGAGTCTGCACTGAAAAATAGAAGCTAGGAAGGTTCAGCACTGCTTTTAGATTAACTAGAAAGCAAGAAATCAAACGATTTTGTGCTTTCTTGTTAATCTAAATCTCCTGGCGCAGCTGATAGTCGGAACAACTGATGGTCGGGGGAAAACAGGAAAAACAGCAGCTTAGCAAGCAAGTTGGTGCGCATGCCAGATAAGGAGTGATGGAGAGGGGAGGGGCTAGCCAATGGTGTGATTTGCCAGTTCTCCGAACAACGCAGGATGGTTAACAACTGGTTCTAATGAACTGGTGCGACCAGGCAAGAATCCCACCTCTGGGTGGCAGTCAAGTTTTCTATCAGCTGGGCAGAAAGATTTTTTTTTTTTTTTAATGAAGACATTCAATCTTGCTAATTATCTGTCTTGTAAATAATTAGTAAGGTGTACATGACTTCACAAGGCCCAGGTTCTCACCTGGATGCTATTTTTGAGAAACTGGAGGAAGAGTGAGCCTAAGACTTAACACACTGAAAGGCCATTGCTCATCCTGAAAAGGAGACCCCACTGTTAGCACTTTCCTTCCCTCTTACAAGGACATCCAGTCCACCAGAAAAGCTCCTCAGATCAAACAGCATTTGAGATTGGCTGCAGGTCTTGGCCTCTGGCACCAGCTGCGAGTTGGAAGAGATCCATGGACCATCAGAGCCAAACAGAAGAGAAGAGAAGAGAAGAGAAGAGAAGAGAAGAGAAGAGAAGAGAAGAGAAGAGAAGAGAAGAGAAG